>VNJS01011962.1:266853-626910 GCA_008042575.1 Drosophila watanabei | reverse complement strand
GGGGGGGGGGGGGGGGGGGGGGGGGGCACAATCTATTTTTTTATGCCAAAAACATGGAAGCGAGGCGCTTTAAATAAACAAATCAGCAGACGCCCGAGTCAAGTAAATAAAAGCAACGGCTGAGAAATCGTTTCTGCGAATTACTTACTGCATAGAAAATCCCACATATTGTTCGGATCTTTGATATTTTAAAGACTACAGTGGCTATTGGCTATGGGAAATCCTGATAAGACTACAGAGTTTACAAGGGGAACAATTATTTGTTAATTGTCTTGGTTAACTGTTCAAATAGTTTTGAAGAATTAGCGAAAGACTATCCCATTTCAGCATTTTCTGTAGATTTTGGATCTTAGATATTACTACATACAGTGTTTACAGGAAAATATAAGCTTAACATATTCTTTTATTAATAATTTAATGCATATTAGCTACTGTATCGATATTAAGTGCGGAGAAGAAATCGATATTTAAGCTATCCGATATACATAAGTCGATATTATGTTTAATTAGTCGAAACAATGCCAAAGTTTCGGCTTTAAATGGTTCTTAGGGATCGATCAATTTTAGGATTTTTCGACAAGATCGATATTCTAACGTTAATTCAATATTTTTCGATATTTCAAAATTGTTAATGAATAAAAGTTCTACAAAATAAAATAACAAATCAGACTTTTTCTCTTAATATACATTTACAACATGTCATTATCTCCAGACAAAATAAATAATAATAACATACAAAATAAATAACAATAACAATATCAACAAACCAGGTCACCTTTTATCTAAATCTTTTCTGTATAAACATTATTATAGAGAGCCAACAATATCAGCTGATAAAGAAACTAATTTATGGCCCACTAAAAAAAAGCCCCATGATAATGGATTTATCACTATAATTAGGAAATTACATGAATATTTGATTCATGGAAAACATTTGCCTTATTTATAGGCCTCTATGATTTATTTACTCCAACAGTTATATTTAATTTTAATTGTTCCTAGGCCTTGTGATAATATATTTTAAATTCTAGGCTCATTCATAGTAGTTTATCGCTTTGGAAAAATGCAACAAGTGTCGGCGGTCGAAGCGCCTTACCAAGATAAAAAAAGCATTCCATTCATGCCGTTCATTATTAACTGTATCTTCGTGAAGAAGTGCAGCCAGAGTATAGAATATATGTGTATATAGAAAAGCCCACCCAAAATGCCAATTGGCATCGCTGCTCTTTCGTTATTAATCTTTTTATGGCCGCTCGCAAATTGGCCGACAGATAAGAACGGAATGCCAAGCAGAGGAGCCATAAAACCACCAAAAACAAAAATTAACGAACAAAAGCTAGGCAGGCAAACCAAATAGATAGTAATGTTTACCGAATGTATGTATGAACGTACGAGGGAATCGCTTTTTTTCCAGGGACTAAAAATACGAGGCGACGACGGACTGGAGGGAAGTGCGCGTGCGAAACGCAAATATGCGCGTGTAACTTGTATTTTTTGCTGAACAGACTGAACGTTTGCTGCTAATTTCTTACAAATTAATTGATATTATTAATTATTGCAAAAATAAAGAGCTTGAAGCAAGGCAAGCGGAAAATGGAAACCCCGAAAAGCTTCCCCAAATCGATTTCAGCATTCAGCGAGTTTGGATATGGATATGGAATTAAAAAAAAAAATTAAACAAAAACGTCAGCAAAGTCAACTGCGGCGCCTAATTAAAGCAAACAACAACAACAGCTACGGCCGAGTCGGATTCCAATTATAAGCGTCGAATTCCAATTAGGTGGGACGCTGCGTCACCAAAGCCCAATGACATTTTTGCGCTGCGCAGCCCCCCGCCGACGTAGCTGGATTAATTAACCCCGCCGTTCCCGACCGCGTGACACATGCGCTAAATTACACAAAAACCACTTGCACACATACAAAAGTAACCCATTTACAGTCAAGTCTCCGCAGGTCAAACGTCAACAGGTTCAAGCAAAGTTCATTAAATTGCAAACCCAAAGAGGCAATAACCTAAAAGAGGAGCTATAACCCATAAACTGATGTTGTAAGCTAGGTTAACATGGTTAAAATGGGTTAAGGAACGGATTTAAGCCAAAAACTAAGTTTTAGGTCTTGAATTAAGTTCAAAATATTTTAATATAGACTTTCTTCAAACCTAAATTCATGTTCTAAACTTAGGAAATGTAATATTTAAGCTGCAATAATATATTAATGACAAAAAAAGAAAGTAAACTAAAGAGTAATACTTCCAAAAACTGTCACTTTTTTAAATACTTTCAAAGTAGAGTTAACAATTCAAAGCCTTTTCTTTCATTTTCAAAAAACAAATAAACTCTTCCCCGAGGCTCTACTGTAAATAGATATATACAATCGGAATAAACAGATACTACGTCTTTATGTACATATATTGCACACGCCTCTATCGACAACTGCCTGCACTGGCTCGCTGCTCATCAATGATTTTGACTTTGCCTGACCGCCCCGACATGCAAATGGACACTGACTGCGCGAGGGGACACACCCACTAAGCGATCCGGGACGACTCACCAACAAAAGCCTTCAGTTCGTAGTCCACGCCGCAGGACTTGCCCACATCCCCGGGTGCCGGTTGCAGGGAAACGGAGGCGGGGCAGTAGGGCGGCACCTCGAAGTAGAAGGGATGGGCATTGGGCCCGAGCTTTTTGATCAGCCGCTCCTGCAGGCGGGTCATCGGGCGCTCCAGCTGCATGGGCGGATAGATCTGCTCGTGGGCTAGATACAGATCCTTGCGGAATGTCAGGCCCAGGACGTCGAGGTCCTCGCGTCCGTAGCGAAAGGCGGCCAGAACCTGACCGAACACCTTGCGATCCTTGACGTACTCGGGATCGATGAACACCACACCGTCGATGGGATCCACATGCGTGACATGGTCGACAAAGTCACGCTTCCCCAGGTACACGGTGATCTTGCCGTTCGAGGAGCTCTTCTTGAAGACGCGCGTCGCCTGCCTCCGTGAGCTGGCATCGCCGCCAGCCTCGTCGCCGCCGGCGGCATTCCCGCCAGCTGTCACATTTGTGCTGGAGCCATTGCTGCCAGGTGCTGCTGCTCCTCCTCCTCCTCCGTTTCCCCCACTTCCAGCACTTCCGCCACCGCCTCCGCCACTGCCTCCTCCGTTCGTGCTGGCGCTGAGTGTGTTCATTGGTGGTTGTGTGTGTGTGCTCCTGGAGCGTCCGCCTTCGCCGTCGCTATCCTTTCGCCGCTGCTCTAGTGCTTATCCGCTCGTCGCGACGTTTTATAAATATATGTGTGCGCTGCAATTTAATTTTTTATCTGTATACTTATTTCGGTAGTTACCAACACTGAGCGAGAGGTTTTCCCACACTTGCAGCCTTATAAGTGAAAATACCAAAGAAACATGAAGACAGTCGTGGATTTTTAAGGTTTTTCACCAATGGTCACACAAAGCCGAGTTTTGCACCTTTTTGACGGCCTGGCAACACTGTCGATATCGATAAGTAAAATAAAACGATAGTTATATATAGTTAAAATTTAAAACAATAAACTCAACAAGTTATAAAATAATTTAAAATAAAACTACATATTCCTCTTCGTTTTTCTTCTGTCAATAGATTATGTTTTCTATCGTTTTTATTTTTGCCAATACAGCCGCTTTTAGTGTTGCCCTCGAATAAGCTAGAAAAATTAACACAAAACTACTAACAATGCAAGAAGTTTTTAAAAGTTTTTAATTAAATTAATTAGGATATTATTATGTCTAGCATTGCGTTTAAGTATTTAAATGCAATTTTTTTTTTTCGTAATTTTAATGTTTAGTTGACTGGAAATAATAAGAGAATAAGAAATATAACACACAACTTGTTTCCAGCTTCCATATAATTCAGTTCATCAAAACTTAACTCTCTGTTTCTATGTTATAAACAACAAGATGTATTTTACCTATTATTATTATTATATTATATTAAATAAGCAAATCTGACATGTTTAAATATATCAAAATTTTAATTAATTTAATCATATATATCTTGGGATTACACTGTTTCAACGAAAAATGTTTTAGCCGTTCTTTTCATATGAAATGCGCGTAACCATTGACAAAACAAAAACCACGATATTTTTAACCTATTTTTTATGAAATAAAATAAAAATTATTTCCAAAACAAGCTAGAAAAATAATAATTCATTAAATATTAAAATAAGCTATTTTTAGCTAGATGCTAGCTAGACCTGAAATCAGCTAACTTCGCAACACTGGTACCTACTTCCCACGTGGTTTCCAATTTTCAATTACAAAGCACGCGGCGGCGACATTTTCGCGTTAAATTCACTTAATTTCGATCAGTTCGACCAGCAGAAGCACATAAACGCAACAAAATGGCCCAAAAGAAAGCCGTAGCCGCCAAGGGCAAGAACGCAGCGGAGAAGCCGGCAAAGCGCGGCGCCAAGGCGGTGCAGCCGCAGGAAGAGGAGGAGGAGCTGGTGGCCCAGTCGCCGTCAAAGAAGGGCAAGAAGCTGCCGGTCAAGGAGGTGCCACAGTCCAGCGAGGAGGACTCCGATGATGAGGAGCAGAACGGCGGCGAGGAGGAGGATGACAGCGACTCCCAGGTATGTGCGGGGAAAAACGTGCTTGCCGGCCATTGGGGACTCCGGCGGCTCTATGACGCTGTTGCCATGTGCCATGTGTTTCCATGTGTAAACTATATATCTGTGGGGCTGGAATGTGTCAAGTCCTTTAGGATACAACCTGTACACTTGACTTCTTTAGGTTTGCCTTTTTCTTAAACTTGCTTAAAGGGTTATAATTGTTAATTGCACATTTATTAAAATATGTTTTAAAGTTTTTAGCCATTGTAGTTTTATAGATACAATTCTCAGGAAGCACATGGTTGTTAGTTGTTTGTATTATTAAGACAAAGTGAAACGGAACAATTAGGAATTAGATACATATATTTTATATTTGAATTAAAAGTGCATTTATTTCACTCTTAAATATAAAATAAATCTTTATTATATGCAAATCAGTTTAATTCGTTAAGTCATGTAAGTTTATAGCCTTTTAAAACCTTGTGTTCTAGAACATTTCTGTTTTAAATTAAGAAAAACAATTATCTAAGATCAACAGATTTATTTTGAAAGATAATTTAAAATATCCCGTGTAAGAGCGTGCAGTAAAAATCAACATTTTAACTATAATTCTTTTAAACTTTTTAAAAAATTTCCCCTTGAATTTAACCAAAATTTCAAACACTTTCAGGCTGAAGATGCTGGAGATTTGATTGACGACGAGGCTGAGGAGGATGATGATGAAGAAGACAGTGATGAGGATGAGGATGAGCTGGAGCCTGGACAGGCTTCCCTCGACAACCTGCAAGTCGGTGACGATGATGACGATGATTCCGAAGACGAGGCTCCCGTGGAGGAGCCCGTTAGCAAGAAGGCCAAGGGAGGCAAGCAGGCCAATGGCAAGGAGTCGGATGCCAAGAAGGGCGGTATTCCCAAGATCCGTGTGGGCAAGATTCCCAGCGGAACGCCCAAGGAAAACATCATCTTTGGCAGCAACTTGCCACAAGGTAAATATACATTTTTTAGTTTATTTAAAAATAAAAAAAGAAAAGAATATAAAAATTATGTTCCACAGAATACACGCACAAGGATGTGGTTGCCCTGTTCACCAAATTCGGTCCGATCTCCATTCTGAATCGCATTACAGACAAGAAGGGCCAAAACAAAGTTATTATCGCCTTCGAGACGGCTGCTGGTGCCGAGGCTGCTCTGGCGGCCAAGGATAAGGCTCTGACCTTGGGCGGCAAGGTGGTGGCCGTTAGCCAGCTGCGCAATAAGGATGAAAGCAAGGAACTGACCGTGGTGGTGGGCCTGATTGGATCCCGTGTCACCCCTGAGGAGATCAAGGCCCACTTTGGGCAGATCGGTCCCGTGGAGGCCGTTACCAAATCGAACAACAAGGCCAACCCGAAAGCCTTTGTGCGCTTCACGAACGCTAGCGACGCCGAGAAGGCCCTTAAGCTGCACAGCACCGAGTTCTTCTCGCGCTTCATCACTGTGCGCCCGATGGTGTTCAAGGCGAACTCGGAAAAGACCCCGGAGACCACCTTGATCCTTGAGAATGTGGGCAAGCACGAGTCCTACAGCTCCGATGCCATTGAAAAGATCTTCAAGAAGTTCGATGTGTCCTTTACCGATGTCGTGTGCAGCAAGATGGTGCTGGCCTTCATCACCTTTAAGAAGCCGGAAGGCGCCACAAATGCCTTGGCCCAGCTCGGTGGCAAGACTGTGAGCAACTTGGAGCTGAAGCTGTCGCGCTTCCAGCGCACCAGCTCGGGACGTGCCATTCTGGTGACGAATCTGGCCACTGGTGAGTTTAATATGATATAAATCCCATCGAGGTTTTTCACTTAAATTTTCCTTTTAGAAACCACCGAAGACCAGCTGAAGGAGTTGTTTGGCGAGAATGGTGACATCGAGAGTGTCCAGATGTTGGGACACAAGGCCGTGATCAAGTTCAGCAGCGACGATGCATTCTGCAAGTCTTTCCTGTTGAACGAGCAAGTGATTAACAACCAGCCCCTGTTCATAGAGCCCAACTCGCTGCTGAAGCACAGATTAAATGTCCAGAAAGCCGGCAGGCGTAATAACCCCGGTGCACCCCCAGCTAAGAAGTTTGCGGGCAATTTCCAAAAGAATGGCAACAACAAGAGCTTTGGCGGCAAGAAACCCTTCAACAAGCGCCCGTATCAGGAGAACGGTGCCGCCAAGCCGTTCGTAAAGCGACCTAGGTTTTAGAGCCTGACAGCGCCCGGAGTTTAATCATAAGTTTATCCATTACCACGGCCACAAGATCCCCCCTTAATGCCACGTGATGCAGTGGATTTAGACTGTAAGAGCTTCCCCCCACCACTACAAGCAGTTGTATGGAAATATTAATACTAGCCGTATTTTTTAAACTGTTTTTATGAACAGGAAACAAATAAAAATGAGCCCACAAAATCATTTGAATTTGGCAATTGAATTTGTAACTTTGTATTGGTTCTTAAAGATGATGTATTGTGTAGTTTCAAGGATTTATCTTTTAAATATCAATACCATCGCCCACAAAGTATGTAACTAAAGAGTGCTCAACCAAGTTTCTCTATTAAAGTAATTGAAATAGCATTAAAGTTGCCTGTTTAGACAAGGAAACGAGATTTTCCCGTCCTGCTTGAAACTCTTAGCTTAAATGGGTTAATTTCTCTTTAAATTATCCTTTTTTTACAATCTAAAAGCTCGAATACCTCACCCTCAGTCGGTATCAACAGCGTGTGCCTTTTAAGAAGCTTCGATAGATGTAAACAAAAGTGTGTTGGCACATTTGGAGATGGCCATACTTTTGGGGCGGGAACAAATTGTAAATTACCGGCACGTACCGGCTGGTAAGTAACTGAATGGGGTTATAAGTGTTTTTCTGCGAGTGTGTTTGTTGTTTTGTGGGGGGTACTCGAACCGGCGGGCAAAGGCAGAGGTCCCTCTTACCCGCGTACAAGTGATTCATTACACTTTGCACACGATGTCGCCGGTCGAGTGATTCATGCAAGGCAGAGGAGCCAGCGACGACGACGACGTCGCACTCCACACGCAAACATTTCATTTCTCCAGCATGGCGCTCCTATTGCACCCCATCCTCGGCAGACCCCTTTGTTGTTGCCTTGCCTCCATATATCCAGTGGCCACATTGCGCCTTTGTTCCATACCATCTTGGCCATAATGCAAATGAGCAGAGGCAGAGGCCCAATGACGATGAGGAGGGGCACTGCCACTGCCACTGGACTGCACTGCTCTGCTGAAGTGAGGGCTTGGTTAGGTCACTGGCCATAATGAGCCCAATTCATAACGCCCTTTGAGGGTTGTCTAATGGCGCTGCCCAGAGGAGGTGCTCAAGACCGGACGATGACTAATTAAAGTTTGCAGTGTATGAGGAAGGGTTCTCCAAAGCAATAGATACTTCGATGTACTAAGTACTAAGTATTACTTTGACTACTGAGAGCTTTGCAGAAACACTTTTTATAGAAATAGCAACAATGATATAAATTAATTACTAAGAACTTTGCAGAAACTTTTCTTATAGAAATAGTGACAATGATATAAATTAATTTTTGTTGGGGAATTTGTTAGAAAACACAATAAAAAATTATTTTAAAATTGCTTGCTTTTTATAGTTATTATTTTTGATTGTTTATATTTTTTAAAGCACAATTTTATTCTTACTTTAATAGTAAGTAATTCAACTTGCAAGCAACTTCATAGGATCCAGAGATCAACAAAAAATCATAAGGAAAACGTGATTTATGTTGAAAATATTTAAAACCACACAATATATATGTTAACTTTACTCCCCGTAATCCTAATCACAATTTAAATATGGTAATAAAGTTATATTTATAAAGAAAAGCTCTTAAATATCCCCAAATTGTTTTTAGTGAATATTAAAAAAGAAATTTTTCAAAACCTTTCGAAATATGCCCTAATAATCGGTTCTATAGATGAAGTTGAAGATGAAGTAAAAATCTCGTATAATTTTTGGGAAATAAAAACTTAGAAAGTCAATTATCACCCCAAAAAAATGTTTGAATTTTTGTATTTGGCAATCAAAGAAGAAATTCCAAAATATAATCGTGAAATTCTTACTTAAGAAAGAATTCTTACATAATTGCAGTTTTTACATGCAAATGTATTACCACTCTCCTGGTTAAAAATCACATATAACCGATAATAAATATCCTTTTCGATATTCAAAAGGTACTCAAAGGTGACCATGGGTTGCTAAATATTAGTAGTTTTAAAGCCCAAAAGTTAAACTCCCCCATCAATTGCTCAAAAGTTGTTAAAAAGCCAGTCATGTGTTTGTTTTGTTTTGTATATTTTAACATTTATTAGTAATAAATTTTCTTGTAATATCTGTTAATTTCAGTTTTTGTTATTATTATTTTTGTTGTTGTCACTACACACTCACAAATATGTTCTTGTTGTCTGATATAAGTATTTTATGGTATAGATAGTTGTATATAGGTTTATTTGTATGTATTTAGTTTAATTTTGTATCCATTTTGTTTTTGTATATTTCTTGTATATGTAATTCGATAAATTATAGGTATTAGTTATTCGTTTGCTCTCACTTTCTGCAATTATTAATTTCCAAAGAACTTTTCCATGCAATTAAATGTGTAAATATATATAAAAAAGAAACGTTCCTTTGACTAAATGCAACGGAAAGTAAGTTCAGCCAGCCAACCGGAGAGGAGTCCAGGTCGGGATCGGTCCAGATCGGTCCACAGACCCCACGGGCAGTATCGGTCGGTTATGAATCACTAAATCAGTCTGTCTCTGAACTTGACGATGATAATGGTCGGGACCGGGGTCGGGTTGGAGCAATATATACTTTTTATTTTTTTGCCCATTCAAGCCAAACTAATTGCGGCCATGAAGGTTTCGTATTTTATGGATATTATGGATTTCGTTGGCTGCGTCTAAGTCTCTCTATTCTCATGTGGCTTTCGACTTAACTTTTCAATAGATGTAAATGTAATTATCGTAATTTAGCTTAAGCTTTAGTTAGTTGTTAGCAAATCACTACTAATAATATAAGGCAAATGAAAGTGAAGGGCACTGGGGCGGGATTTAGGGCGAAACCATAACGCAAATCAACTACGAGTAACTAACTCTCTCTCTAAACTAGACAACTAGAGCTCGCTGGATATTACAATATCTCTTGTATATTTGATTTATATATATATAAATACGTGTGTATGTAGGCAAACTTTCAACTCTAGCAACTTAATCACTAAAAAAAGTCCTCCGTTCGGGTTTTACTTTCACAAAAAGCAGGCAAAATTGGTTTCTCTCAGTATCAATAAATTCGAGCCGTTGACGCTTTGGTATCTCTCATTCCTTCTACATAAATATATATTTCATCTCTGAATAAGAACTAAAAAATATGACTTAAAATAAAAAAACCGAAGATAAACAGAAATCAAAAGACTATTTGTTTGTTTTTAAGTATTTTTTTTTGTTCGTTTTTCGTTTAATTTTTAATTGGTAATATCGTTTTAAACATACAATATGTATATAGAGAAAGGGGGTGTTGTGGTGTGTATAGAGTGGGTGCTGGAGTTACATTAAATGTTCTGCTGATGTTATCTTCTTTCTTTTTTATTCGTGTGGCATAATTAACAAATTAAAAAATAATAATACATGGAACCAATGGGTCACAAAACGGATATAAAAGAAGCTTTTAAAACAGAAAACATTAAGAGATTTTGTTCTTACTTTTTCTTGAAATTATATTAATACACTGGGTTAAGAGTTTTATTTTTGTTTATAACCAATAATAATTAAGAATGTCTGAGTGGTACAACATTTTGTTTTGTTTCTTCAATTCTTGGGTGTTGTTTTTTAAGTAAACTTGGAGGAACGTATACAACATGTAGAATCCAAGGGTGCGCTGGGAAGTACAGAGTGAAAAACACATCAATTCTTCTTTGATCAGTATTTAAGGTTCTTATTAATTCTTTTTTTTTTTGTTTTGTGTGTTTTTTTGTTTTTACTGGTTAGCAGTCTACTTTTTTCAGCTGCGCAAAATACATACGTTGCCATTTTCTTGGATTAGTTTTGATTCGTTTTTTTGTTTTGTTTTTTTGTTTAGTTGTCGTTTATTTACGTTTTAGGACGCCGACTATAATAGCTACAGTTAAACTTGGATTATCATTCTCATTATCTTTCTTTATTTCTTCTGCTTCTTGCTACATGACAATTTTCGACCTTTTTTTTAGGTTTTCAAAGTTCTCTTTTTTTGGAATTTGTTCCATTAATGGGTTTTCTTTAAAAGTATGCATAATGACAATTGGTTTTCTCGACGCGGTTCGTTGACGCAATACAAAGATACAAAATTTTTAGCACAACATGAGCAAAAAAATAACAGAGCGTGGTGAGGAACAATTACTAAAATATATAAAAAACCTTAAATAAATGAGCGAGAGAAAAAACAGAGCACACGCTGTCGCAATATTTCCTTCATTCGTAGCACAAAAGTTACCATCGCTCAAGCTCCCTCCGGGTGTTTACTTTATCAACATACATTAATATATAATATATAAATATATTTAGCAAGAAATGTCAAAGATGTCATCGATCGATCGCATAAATAACTTGAATGGATAGCAATTCACAATTTCGCCTCTGCCGGATGCATCATCATCATCACTTCTGCATTTCTGTTGGTTTGTTTCGTTTCTTTTTAAATTTGTTTTGAAATTTCTCTTTCGGCTCTCGCGCTAAATACTTTTGCTTAATATGCTTTATAATATTAGTAAAGTAGCTTCAGCTCTGGTTTGCTTGCTGGAATCTCTAGAAATCCAGCAGGGACACTTCGGCAGCGCCAGCGGGCACTTGATCTTGAGTTGGCGGCTGCTCGCGGATTTCCTGGGCCTCCTCCACTTCGTGCAGACCGTTGCCGTTCTGCTTGATAGCATCCTCCTCCTTGGCCACGCCATTGGTGGCTGCAGCGGGCTCGGCCGGCGGTGCAGCAGCAGCAGAAACTGGTGCCTTGATGGGAGTGGGTGTGGATCCCTTCAGCGGTGTCGACTTGCGCGCCTTCAGTCCAGCCGGCGATGGTTTGGCAGCGGTGGCGCTTTCTTTGGCTTTCGGTGTCAGCGGCTTGGTGGTGGCAGTTTTCAGAGGCGATGCCTTCAAGGGCGATGATTTCCTCAGAGATGCCGACGCCGTGGTTGTTGTCAAGCTGGAGCTGGTGGTGGTAGTTCCCAGTGGTCGTCGAGCGGTCGAGCTTCCATTGGTGGCCGTCGAATGGTTGAACTTGGGAGCCGGGCGTGCCGTAAAAGTCTTTGTGATCGTTGTAGTCGTTGTGGTGGTGGTCGTAGTGGAGCTACTGGCCTTGCTGCCCAATCCATTGGTGGTCGGCTTGGTGGGGCTGCGAGCCGAGAGCGAAGTTCCGTTTGTGCTGGCCACCTTGCGCACCGTGCTGGATGTGGTAGCGGGCCGTGGCGAGGGAACCTTTGGCTTGGCCGAGGATGCCGCCGCCGTTGTCGAGGCAGCCGGCAGGCGTGGCTTGGCTGCGGCAACCGACGAGCTGAGAGTCGATCTGGTGCTAGATGGTGCACTGGTGGCTGGCTTTCGGGCAGCCGTTCCGGTGGCTGTTCCCGATGCAGTTCCATTTGTGGCCGGCTTGCGAGTCGTGGTGCTGGGCGCTGGGCGTGGGGCAGCCGTTGTCCTGGTAGCCGTTGGCTTGCTGGCCGTGGTCTTGGATGCCGTGGCTGCCACCTTGCTCACCGGAGCCGTGGCCGGTCGTGTTGTTGTTGTGCTGATCAAGGTTGTCCTGGGCGCCGACGGTTTAGCTGCGGTTCCGGCACTGCTACTCAATGGCTTCCGTGTGGCTGCCGTCGGCGGAGCTGAAGTCGCTGGCTTGCTGGTGGTGGCAACGGGAGCGGTGCGAGGACGAGCTGTAGTCGTCTTGGCGGTCGTGGTCGAGCTGGCTGTGGTCTTCTTGATCGTAGAGGAAGCTGCTGCAGTACCTGCTGGCTTGGGCTTGCTGCTTGCTCCAGTGGCTCCTGCCTTGGTCGCCGGCTTCTTGGCCTCCGGGGGACTGGGCTTGCTGTCCTTGGATTTAGTGGCAGCAGCCACAGCGGCAACGGTCACAGCAGCAGCAGCAGCGGCAGTAGCAGCAACAGCAGCCACTTCGGCCACAGGCAATGCCTGCTCGCTTTCAGGAAGATCGTCCGCCACGGGCTCGCTAGTTGGAAGCACAGCTTCTTGGGTAAGCACGGGCTCCTCTGCAGCAGCAGAAGCAGCAGCCGCAACAGCAGCGGCTTCAGCGGTGGTCTGTTCCACAAACTCTTTAGCCACGGGCAGCAACTGTTCCTCTGGAGCCAAAAACTGCTCATCCTGGGCCACATAGTCCCCAAGGGGTGGCAGAACTTGCTCCTCTGGAGCCGAGAACTGCTGCTTCTGGGGCACAACAAAGTCGTCGGTAAGTGTTGCCTGCTCCTGCGGCTGATCCTCTGTTGCCTGCACTGGCGCCTGCACCTTGTCACCCAAATCAAAGTATTTCGATTCAAAATCGGGCTTGGCCGTGTACTGCTCCTCCTCCACTAGCTCCTCCTGCAACTGAAGTTCATTGAAACCCTGGCCAGCTGCCTTTGCTTCCGGTTCAAGATGAGCGGCTGCTGTCTCCTCCTCGAACTCCACCGCTGCCGCAGCCGGTGTGAAGGGTTGGGCAAATGGATTAATGCCTCCTTGGTCCACAACTGGCGCTGTATCCTCCTCCTCGTGTTGAGCTTCATAGCCGGGTGCTGCATTAAAGGCAGCGTACTCCAACTCCAACTGCAAGAGAGACAAGGAAATGTCTGTGAGTAGGTGGAAAAGATAGTTTGGCTTAAAACTTTGCAATATTTTACCTAAAAAAAAACTAAAAGTTAAGGGTATATATAAGAGCCAACACCCAAAGCATGATTCAAGTGTAGAACAACATCGTCATCATCATCATCATCACCAAACCAACAATGACAAACAAAACAACACTTGGCCTGTGTCTGCGTCTGACCCCTCTCCCGGTCCTTAGCATTTAGTTTGCGCCCCCCAAAAACAACTTCTCGCTTCTGTTAAATCGATAAATGCAATGAGCCATCCCATTGAAGACATCTCTTCATGTCTTCGAAAGCAAAAATAAAAGCACTGCCGTTAGCGCTGTGCGTCAGGGAAAATGTTACTTATGGCATTATTGCGTCCATGTCTCGTAAAAATATCTGGCAGATGCAACTACAAAGTATTTTCAGGCCTTCTGGGTGAGAAGAGGCCAACGAAAATAAATCAGACTCCGCTAAAATACACACCACACCACGGACAAATTTCCAGCTAAATAAATATAAGGGGAACTTCAGGGAATGAATATGAAAAGTTTGCCCCTATTATGAGTAAGAGGGATTATGGAGGAATTATCCAAGAAATTATTATATTATACAAGATCAGGGGCATTAAAAAGGATTTAAAAAATATGGTTTTCTAAAAGTAATATTGGAAAATCAAGTAAAAGCTTCTTAGACTAGAAAAAGAGCATTTGGAGTTCAGTTTCCAGTGCTTAAAATACTTTTAAAAGTTTAAGAACTATACAAACTTTTCTAAGGATAAATAAAATTTCCTTTTAAGCCTCTCCGCTTAGTAAATACTCCCAAGAATTCTTTGAAAATGTAACTTATATGTATCTGAAAATCCAATAACTCAAACGAACCAAAGTTCCCCAGTTCACATGTATTTTTTTCAATCAATTGACAGGCCCTCGGGCTGAAGAAAAGAGCATCCCTCAACCCTATTGGATTGTGGGATCTGGAAAATTCGGGGAAAACTAAAGGGGAGTGTCGTCTGCCTCTCTGGCGATTACTCGTCTCAGATGTCGTCTGCGCATCGCATTCCCGGGGGTTGACACGCCACGGACACACTCATTACCAATGCATACAAATTATTATAATGACATCAGCAGCGACATCAGCAGAACTTGTGAAAGTGAGAAAGCGGCTGGCAGGCAGGCAGGCAGAAGTGCGGCAACATGACATTCTTGCCAACAAACAAAAAGCACACTAAGGCAGGGAAGTCGACAACCAACAACGATGACATGGCCGGGCCAACAAATGGAACAGACTTAAAAATCAAGAAAAAAAACGGAAGGGAAATCATAGTTCAGTCTGGGTTTATGGCCACAGGCAAGGCTCTATGAGTAAAGTTTTAAATTCCCTTTCAAAATCTGGTTGTAATGAACCATTTCTTGAACTAAAAAACTCATATATATCCTTAAAATATTCTACATATCATTTCTTGAACAACAAATCTCAAGTGCATCCTTGAAATATTTTACATATATCATAATCTTAATTACAATAGAACAAATATTGCTTCTTATTATTATAAATTAATTGCTGGAAATTATTTAGACTTGCTGGACTTGTACTACTTCTACTTTTCTTGAAAGAGTGTATCTTCCAACACGTTTTCATCTTCAATGCACCTGCCATTTTATCGTTCTAAATCTAGTAAATTGTGAGAACTATCTGTGGCAGGGTCCGGATCGAGATCAAAATAACTACAATCTAGCTTCGAACGTTGATACAAGTGCTTATAAAGTATAAAAAAGCTGAGAGAAGCGGCACAAAGGTGGAAATAAGCAAACGGAGAAAGAAGCGGGTCGGCAGGAAACGTGTCAGTGACTTAGTGGTGTGACTCGGCGTTACTTTTGGACTCTGCCACCGCAGGTGTCGGGGATTGAAGACTGGGGATTGGGGATTGGGAGGAGGACAAACGGCTGGGCGGAAAATGTAGCGTTAACATTTTTTCCGGCACTTTTCCTCTATCACGCTACAGACCGCACAGCACACAGAAAGCATGGCGCTCTGAAACTCTAAAATGTCATTGACCAGTAAATGCCACCAGCCGGGGCCATTTGCCACCATCGGTCGGTGGCCGTTCCCCTGAGTTCCCAGTGCCCCAGCAGTTCGCAGCTCCACTACACTCTTCACTTCACTTTGCTTTGCTCTACAGTTGGCCCTCGGATTTCCCAATTCCTTGTTGCCGCCAGTTGCTAGGTTGCCCACTTTTAGCCCACTCGCTCAATGGCTGCTGGCCGGCTGACTTTCTTTTGCTGCACTTGGCGAAAAAAAAATGTATAGTTCTTATATTGATTTAGGTAAAAGTATCAAGTTACTAAAGCTAAGATAGAGAAATCATAAACTCTTCTTACGTCTTCAGAAAAAAGAGTTGGGAATTTTAAAGCATTTTAATAAAATGCAGTTGGGAATTATAAGCAAAATGCAAACACAGTTGTCTTTTAATTCCCAAGTACTCTTTCAGATCAAATGCTGATATTTTAATGTTATAATAAGAAAATCCTGAAATTCCTGAGTAAATATTTATATATATATAGTTCTTATATTGATCTGCTTACTAAGCTTACTTAAGCTAAAAAAGGAAAATCATAAACTCTTGCGTCTCCAGAAAAAAGAGTTGGGAATTCTAAAGTTTTAAGTAAAACTTAGTTAAGAATTATAAGCAAAATGCAAACACAGTTCCCAACTTCTCTTTCAGATCAAATGCTGAAATTTTAATGTCTTAATAAGAAATTCCTAACTTGCTATAATATGTCTCTATTAATAACTAAGTAAACATTTTTTATAGGCTTTAGCTTTCTTTATTTCCCGAGTGTATTACTCTGTTTTGGCCTCCACTGCGGACTCTCGGCTTGGACTGTTGCTCAAGCGTAATGGGGTTAAAAGTGAGCTGAAGCGAATAAGACAAAAAGACACAAAAATACAAAAAAATAAAGACTCGGCTTAGTCAGAAGTAGAGGATTGCTGGCTTAGTTCGAGTTTGCTTTAGTTACTGACCATGACTCATCGTCGCCATCATCATCAGCAGTACAACATTCATTTGCCAATCAATCATGGCCAAAAATGAGGTAATACGCGTTTTAAAATAGCGCATTTTTAGAGCCACCAGCAGCTTCCCTCCCTTGTCTTCTCCCCTCTTTTCTGTGCACTTTAGTAGCTGCGATAATTGCGTGAAATTTTATCAGTTCCAGGGGCAAGTTGGTGGCAAAAAGCTTTGGCCTAAAGTGCCGGCCGGTGAGTTAATTGATTGTTGTGCTTTTTTGCCGGTTTGTGTTGTTCCCTCAAAAAAAAAAAAACATACTTGTCAAATATAAATAGTATAGCTATTGCTCATGCATACAGCTTGGGTTAATGTTTTAGAAGCACATTCAAAGAGTACCTATCTCTCATCAGTTTTCTATAAGTAAAAAATCTGATAAGAATTCTTGGAGCATTTTGATATAAAAAAATGAATCATTTAATTAAATATTCAATCAAAAACCTTTAAGAAAAGGAATGATGCCTATAAGAAGCTAATTTTCATGAGAAACACCACTTATGGAATGCAAAAAAAATGTAAATGAGATACTAAATATAAATATTAAACAATATGAAACAAAGAAACCATGTTTGTTATTAAGTTAACTATTAAATTATTAAAGTAACCTTATATATTAACCTCAAAGGTATGTATTCTCTAGATTTTTTCAACGAAAAAAAAAAAACCCCGAGTAAAAACAATCGGATTATGAATGAGATTTCACTGTAGGTTTCTCGAAATTTAAGTGTTCGCTTCTCGCGCTTTATTTACAAATCATTTTGGCACTGGCAGAAACCGGCAGGAAAAAGAAACCACAACAATAACATTTGATTTGTTCAACAAATTGTGGGTGTTTGTATTGGTCAGAGTGACTCTGACTGAGAGAGACTTTGTGTTTGTGCCGAAAACGAAAAAAATCGCAACGATGACATCAACAATTTCTAGCTTGCGACCACCAAAGTCATGCCAAAATTTTTGTTCGCCTCTTTTTTTTCCGTTTGATAATTGCAAAAAGTGCGCAGCAAATGAAGAAATTGCACGAAAGCCGAGAGAGAATCGGCGGTGAGAGTGAGAATTATTATTAGGGGAATAGGCAGGGCAGGTAAACGAGCCAAATGAGAGCAGGTTTAAGTTTTATTGTTGAAACAAACGAAGGAACAGCCGCGAAATAAACGCAAATATCAAGTTCAACAGATGGCGCACATCGGATGACGAGGCGCGGTGTATGCGGTGGCTATAAATTCAAATACAATTTAAATCACACCGAACGAAGCAAGACAATTTATAGAGAGTCGCAGATTTTAGGGGCAACTACAGTGTATTCTCAATTGGGAAGATTTTTGAGCGGAAATAAGATCAATTGGTCAATAAATTAAATTTTTAGATATAAATAAAAAGTGTATTGTATTCCTATTTCGTGCTTTCCCTTCAATGTACAAGCAAAACGTATAGATTGCGTTCAGTAGCGAACGAGAGACCTTTTTCTAGCCAAATAAGAGATCCACAAAATATGCATTTCTTTTTCTTCCCTTTTACCTCTTTCCCTATCCCCCTTCCACGCTTTCCCTGCAATGTACAAGCAAACCATTAACATTCTGTTGAGTAGCGAACGAGAGAGGTTTTTCAACTGCTCTTTAAGAGAGCTCGTACTGGCAGCAAAGCACAACCGTTGTTCTCGGTTTTTATTTGGGTTCAGGGTTGGGTTCACGTTTGAGACTCATATCTCAAACATGATTCACTTTAGGCAGGTAAGACTGTCTGACAAATCACTTGGTATTTGACTCACTGTCCCCGCTCTTTTTCTTTTCGACATTCGACGTTCGACATGTCTCTTGATGGCTCGTTAGAAACCGAAAAGGGGAACGAGTGAGTCGGTACAGTGGCCACTGGATCGAAGGTACATGTGTGCAAATACATAGAGTTCCTAAGATTTGGGGAGGAGGCAGACTGACTAATGGCGGTGGCGGCCATTAGGCCTCTGGACAAAAATGGAATGCAATTGACAACCGTCAACTGTTTTTGGCGAAAGGCACACGCACACAACTATGCACAAAGTGATTATAATAATGGCACATTAACAATCAAATGGCTAAATGTTTCATTATGCGTAAAGCTAACGACGGGTGGAACAGTCTCGGCTTTTTCAATAAGTCTGATGATCCAAAACGTACGATGATGATAATGATACTGCGAATAATAAACTCTTTAAGAAGTAAATAAATATCTACTTTATATTACTCCTAGAATATTTTTGGGCTTTCCCATTGATCTTGTTCTGAATATCAGGGAACCATTCTTATTTTTACCAAGATAATAGTACTATTTTGTAGTATAGCTTTTAATTTTTCCCAGTGTAGCTTCCCATAGAAAACGATAGATAGAGAGGGAGTGGGAGTCCGTCAGCGGAACAAGACTTTCAAATACAATGCCAAATAAAGCGAGAAAGACCTCTCTGCATTTTTATTAAGCCTCCGAGCGAGTGTGCGTAAATTTTATAAAATTTGCCAGTGCGTGTTGTAGTGATGACTTTTGTATGTAGAATGTTGCGTTGCTTGTTGCTCTTTTGGGGCTGCGGCGGCGTCTATGTAATTTCTATTTATAAACTGGCGAAAATGTTGACAAATCGCAAGGAAAATGAACGAGGCACAGAAGCGGATGCTCATGCAAATTATATGAGTCAGAGTTTTTCTTGACTTTCCCTCCATGAAGTGAAATTTCCTGCTATAAAAGATATCAAACTAAAACTATACAAATATTTATATTTAAATGGAACAAAATGAAAGTATACAATGTAAAAAGTTTTAGTTGTGTAAAAGCACTTTAAGTAAAAGAATTTCTACTCTTTTTAAAGGTAAAGCTATTGTTAAATTGATTGGAAACCAAGGCTTTATAATAATTTATTTTATATTCTAACTTTTTCATTTAATAAAAAGTTTATAGTTCTGGTCTTCGAATACCAACCGTATGCTAAACATGATATCTGGATTTTTTAGATATACTTCTTTGTGGCTCCCTAGCTCTCCCTAGCCAGTGATCCATCGTGTGGGTCTGCCTGGTTAACTGTGCCGCGGCAATTATGATGAGCAATAAATGTTGAAATCGTTTGGCAAGCAGACAGACATTCAGACACAGATAGGTGCAGCACATGCATGCAACGGCGGCAACACGCAACATGTTGCCGGCATACGAGCATAGATGATATATAATAGAATATAGAGGCACGTTGCACGGCTTTTGTATGTGATTATCCTATTGTGTGTTTGTGGCTTTGTTGCTTTTGTAGGGGTTGCCCCTGCCGCACATCATTAATCTCCGATGTTGATTAATTGAAATTGTTGGATATTTTCAACATTTCTGAGGCGTAAAGAAAATTCAGTCACCATGGGTATACAATAATGTCTATTTTATGAATTATCTTTAATTATATTTTCCGAAATTTTGGAAATACTTTAAAGAACCCAAGTTAGTGTTCTTAAATTTAATAAAAAAAGTAAACCCAACCTTGCATTGCTACGTACTCTCATTAAGAAATAATCCACCTCAGTTTGTGAATTCTTTTCTTTTGTTTTCAGATCTCGTTTTCCTCTGAGTAATCAACATTTTCCTCTTTTTTTTTTTTGTGCTACGGATATGTCTTGCTGCGGTTTTTTTTTCTGGCTCGCAGCAATCAAATGAAATTCCGCTTAGTCAGCATCCGAAAAATGTCAATGAGCGTTGGTGAACTGGTGGAAAGTGGGCGGGGCCCGTCCATCGGCCTCATAAATATAATTTCGACAATTAGCGATACTTCGGTCGGACGCCAACTCACACTGAGACTCAATGAATTATAGCGCTGGCATAAATATAAGAAAAAAATTTAATAAACCGCCAAACAAAGGGAAAAAAAAGAGAACGAACAGCGAGAAAAAAAAGAACTAGACACAGCGCAAATTGTGTAGGAAAACCGGCAAACGGCCGTGGCAACATTTTCGCAAGCCAGACGAAAAAACAATTCAAGAAAAAGTAAAGCCAAGATGAAGATGAAGAAGGGGGATGCCACAGACGGCGAGACAGTTAAGACAGCAGCAGCAGCAACCGAAAAATTTTGCGAAACCACGTTGCAAATGATAATGAGCTTATGGCCAAGATAATGAAGTTATGTCAAGTCCACTGAGAAAAATTAAATTCCAGGAAAGAAAGAAAACGCAGCAATATTTCTTACTTCATATTGCTTTAAAATGGACAAAGGCAACCCTTGAAATGCATGTTTTTCATGAGCTAGGCAACCCTATTCAACTGATTTTGTATGCAACCCTGGAACCAGTTGAGAATTATAAGCGAGAAATTCTTTAATTTTCTGTAGTTTTGTATTGGAATGATAATATGAAATGAAAATCGACGATTTTATAAAGACAACTTTTAATAAAAATTAATGTCTTTATACTTTAATTTTTTAAGTCTTTTTGGTAATTATAATAATATATTACAACTCAACTCTTTATGTAAGCAACCCTGGAATCAGTTGGGAATTATAAGCTAAAATTCTATAATTTTCTGTAGTTTTGTATTGGAATGATAATATGAAATGAAACTCGACGATTTTATAAAGACAACTTTGGATAAAAATAAATGTATCTATATTTTACAAGTAAGGTGTATAAATTCTCTTTCAAACTTCACTTTTAAGAAACTTTAGAACAACTTTTGATAATATTAAATGTCTCTATATTTTACAAGAAAGATGTATAAATTCCCTTTTAAACTAAACTTTTAAGAGCCTTTTTGAAGGCTATATGTGATAATTAAAATATATACTCTTATCCTCATGTTTAAGGGGTATCTTTAGGCAAGGAAAATATAAAATTGAAAACCGTATGGAAATGTTAAAGAATAGAAAGTTAATTATGTTTTATAATTCTTGTTTTATGTTTTTCCGCTTATTGCTCTTGTACTTTGGAGAGTTCCCAAGTTTCAGGAGAAGAGCCCAACGCGACGTTGCCCCGAGGTTGATGGAGAAGAATATAAAGGCGCGATGGCGACGACGATGATGAAGTTGGGGAAGAATCGTACTGAGGCCATGTTCTGGTCTGTGGCTTCGGGGCTGATGCCATTCTCCACACTCGCCGGCGACTGACTTCCCTCGAGGGGAGAGGCCGGGAGAGGGAAAATTTTGTGAAAGGCTTGTCCAAAATAAATATGAGAAAATCGCAATTTTCGCTCTTCTCTCTTTTTTTGGTTTTGTAATTTGCTTAGGAAACCGCAGAAACAAAATGTTCAGGCATAAATTTATTAGAAGAAACTCATTTGAGGAAAGAAAAATCGAAAAAAAAGAAGTTGTGAGACAAACATCGGATTACAGACTTGGAGATGAGAATATGAAACTTTCTGCGAAAGGCAGCTAAAACTTAAAGCTTGAGTTTGTATTTCATTCACTTGAACAGAAAGTAAAAAATTAAAAACAAATATTAAATTTGCCAAAAATCTGAGCTGTCAAAAAGGTAATTGAAATTTTTATTGAAAAAAGGCGTGACTCTGGAGTTATTGTGTTTTCCACTCAATTTTATCTCCTTTCTATCGAAAGCCAAGTGCATTTCATTATTCCATTTCGATGATCAATCTGTTCAGAGAGTTCCATTCGCTGGGCCAATAAAAATGGTTCTTTTGGCCAAGTGAAAGGCTTTGGGATTGGCCTCTCTCTCTCTGTGTGTGTTTATTAGTTTTGCCCCAGAGTAGCTCATAAATCCATTTGGTTAAATGTGATAAAGATGCATAGCAAAAGATATAGCGGAGAGAAATAAAGGAAAAATGCCAGCCGCATTGCATTTTCTTTATTATTGCGCCGACATGAAACAGATTTAGCAGCGCGTTTTCTCTGCATTTTCCTTGGCATTTTCCAATGTTTTTCTTTTTGTTTTAGTTCATTTTTTTTTTTTTTTTGTTCCCCTTGTGAAAGTATTCAACGAGACCAAGAACGAACCGAAAAGATACAATTACAAAGCGAGATACAGATAGCTGGCCAACCGCACTGCAGTCGGATAGATACATTAGAACGGAGCCGCAGCCATGAAATTGACTGGCTTTGTTGGCCAACTCCGACTTCGACTCGGACTTCAAGTCCAAGTCTTGGCCATTAACAATCAAAACGGTAAGCTGCACGATGGACGCTATACATAGAACAGAGCAACGCCAAAGAAAGAAGTAAAATCGGAGTCAAACTAGCAAATTCATAATAGTGCAAAATATGAGATAGAAAAATAGAGAATCAGTGGCGGACAGGCGAGCGAGCACTGGCCAAAAGAAATTGTTAATAGCGCAAATGGTAATAAAACACCTGGCCAACTTTGCCAGTTGTTGGCCAGCAGCACACGAACATTGCCTTGGTTTGCTTCGGTTCGGGGTTTGGCAATTGGAAAAAGAAGCAGCCAACAGCCCGCAGCAAAATGGCCAAGAGCAACGCTCCCTTGCCACCTCTTCTTTTTTTTATGAGTTCTTTAGCATTGGCCCCCAACTCTTGGCAAGGCGAGGCAAAAAGCCTTGCGGCTAATGGCCAGTGCCGCTGGCCATAGCTTCGCACTGCCAGGGAAAATGGTAGGGAAAAACGCCATCATCTTTTAGCAATTTCAAAGGTAACTCTCCGACACTCGAGGGAAAAAAGGAGGCCAGAAAGCGGCTATGATTTCGATTTTAAATTGGGAAATACTAAAAAGTATATAAAATCAGATTATTACAATTTATTTGTAACTTAAATTGGTAATAAATAGCAATTAGTTTATTTAAAAAATATAACAAAATAAACAAACCAATTTTAGACGAATTTTGCTACGAGTGTAGAATGACCTCCTTGCTCCTTTAAATTAAATTCAAACCAAACAAATGAGTATCTGTCATTAAATTTGACTTATACTCTGCACAGTTTTTCCTCTTTTTTAGTTTTTTTGTATGATTAATTAAAGTAAATTGACCTGCGGTTGATCCCAACCGGTTCAGTCTTGCTATTGCTGTTCTCGGAATTTATTTTGCACAATTTTCTTTTATGACAAACACGATCATGACTCCCCTTCGGGCTGCAAGACGTTAATTTTTCCCCTCACTTATGACTAAAGTTTAGTGAGGCCTTTCTTTATTTCAACTATCTTTGGATTGCCTCGACTTGTGTGGCATTAGAGGAGGAATTCGCATTGATTATTTAGACTATAAATAGAAGTTGGCCAATTTTATTATGTCATTTTTTTTCGCGTTATTATCGGGAGAATGTTTATGGGATTTCGAGTGTGATTAATGGGGGGTTGGTTTGAGTTAAAAACTTACTGATAAAATGCAGGTCTACATAAATAACAAATGAATCTGTAGGAAATATTTTGTATAACTTTTCATACTTTCAAAATATATTTTTACAGTGCACAAAACTATGCCTAGCTTCCGTTTCATGTTTCCCTGTTTTCATGTGACAAAATTATTATGATTTCCAGCTAAATTTAACCAGTTTTATGGCCATTTAGGCTCAAGTTTTTTGTTGCTAGCCTCGTTTTTCCACCTTCGTCGGTTTAGTAATTGTCACCCAAAACTGTTATGTCTTGTTAGACATTCATTAAATCACCATCGAGAGCGGATGGATGGCATTTAAATGACAAATAGGTTCGGTAGCTCGTGGCATCGGAGAACATCAATCTTGCGGCTAGTTTTCGAGGGGCAGATAGATGGATGTCTGAGTGGAGTTGATAGCTTGGCCTCCTTCTGGAATGTCTTTCAATTAACAGCACTTTTTCTCGATTTTTTTCTGGCGGTGGTGCTGCTGGAGTGACACACCCCAAGGCATGGGTTCGTGCCAACAGCCCACCACTTCCACATCCACATCCAGCAGCGATTAAACTCTATTTTTATGCCAGGAGGGGAGACGATGCCTCAGCGTTCTCCATGGTCTTCCAGTCCAATCCATCCCAGAATCCATCCATCGCAGCGCTGCAGGGGCCAAAACATGCTAAGCGACATCTTGTCTCCCGTTGTTTCTTTTTTTTTTTGTTGAATAATTATTTCGTGTACGCGAATTTCTGTGTGTGGTGTACGAAAAGCTATTGAACTTGGCACTTGGCAGAGGATTTTTGCATTTTTACATTTTTATAAATACACACTGACCAGGCAGAGGCACCAGAGGCACCAGCAGGAGGACGTGGATGAGGAAGTCAGCCGAGCGTTGTATCTCGGCAAAAGTGCAGAGCGGCTCATAAGTGTCGTTTGTTCAAGAGTACAGTGAAGGTAGAAAAAATATTGCAAAAGATATATTTCTTAGTTAAATTTTCTTATTTAAATATTTTCTAATTTTGTTAGAAAGATTTTTTTTCTCAAATTGATTGCATTGTAGCTTAAAAGTCAACAAAATATTATCATTTCAGTCTTAATCAAAAAAGTTAAATATTCAAAATATAAAATTTTGTTTAATGCCCTATAATCTTCTCCTCAACTGTATGTGCTCAAAACATATATGTATTTGGCAAGAAATGTAAATTTAGATAACGCACATATAGCGGCCAAAGACCGCATGAGATATTATATCTGCAAGATACAAGCGGAGGAGCTGCTGTTGCTGAAAGCATTTTCTTTTGAACTCGAAATGTAAAATGCTGCAATTAATCGTCAAGTCGTCTCAGCCAGCCAGAGTTGGCCCTGGACTCCGGAACTCCTTCTTCTCCATCCTTTCTTCTCTCTGTCTGTGGCCAGGTTGGATGGCGGGGATTGTGGATTGGATTGGCAAGCGTTGTCAAGTGCTCCTCCGTGTGCCTTTTTGGCAATCAACTCCACTCCAAGTCAACCCACACAGCAGCAGCGGCACTCATATTGCAGCAAGATTTCTTGTCTCGGCCTGCAATTGTTCTGCTTTTTGGCTTTTTGGGGCCTCATCGTCGCTGCTGAGAAACCGCAAAATGAAACGAGTTTCGCCCAGATACACAGATACAAAATAAAAAAAAAAATCACACACAATTAAGGCCAGAATAATAGCATTGCCAAAACATTGCCAGAGAAAGTAAAATTTATAAGAAACTTTTGAAATATTTGTAGTTTTTCAGGTAAACCAACTAAATACTTTATAATAATAAAGATACATTCGTTTGTATAAAAAAATCCTAATTTTCCCAAAAATAGTGTTCCAAAATCTGCAAAAGAATCGCTTTTTAATTAACACCCAACATGTACAAATATAATTTTCTTTTCTGTGAGTACCTCGTACACATATCTTTTTTTTTTTTTGCGTCTGTCCTGTGTGTGTGATATGGCCAAAGGTGGGTAGTATCTGTATCTAACTATCTGCATCTCTAAGCACTTGTCCTGTGTGGGCAGACGCGTCGCGTAGGCTGGGCAAGCCGGCACAGTAACAGGCAAAATCAGACCGTCGCCCGTCAATGGCAATTGCAAGCCATCGAGTGGCGCCTACTAAAAAAAAAAACTAGCTGAAAAGCTAAAAAAAAAAAAAAAAAAAAANNAAAAAAAAAAAAAAAAAAAAAACAACTAAAATAAAAAACCACAATCTCTCTGTATTGGTGAACTAAATTACCCGCAAACACACAAAAAATATATTAAAAAAACGGCCACGGAGTGAAGAAGCGAGCAGCAATTTTAATTGAGTTAATAATCTTAATGGATTTTCAGACTTAATTATAGCCTAAGCTGTAGTCTGCTCGCTCTTTCTTTCTCTCTCTCTCTCTCTCTCTCTTTAGTTGCAAAAAACTGGAGCCAAGGCTTCCAGTTGCTTTTGGTTTTCTCTAGGCTTTTAGACGTTTTGTAAGGCAGGCCATAAATCGTTGTTTGGCTTTAACAGCCACTTACTCTTGGCTTACATCGATTTTTATTGAAAAACTACAACTACTTTTTGAGATATTTTGGGATATTATTTTGTATTATTTAAATGTAAGAAAATTTTAAAAAATACTTGAAGATTCAAAATAAAGTATAATAACTATATATTTAATTTATAATTTATCATGTCGAATTTTCATTAAATTCCGTAAAATTTGTTGGTTTTTTTTGTAAAATTCTAAATAAATCTTTTCCTATTTTACTTTATTGGAATTATTATTTAGTTTCTAGTTTATACAGAATTAGTGTTGAGAATTATTAGAAATTCTCTTGAAAGTTTTAAAGGTTACTAGTTACTAGTATTCCCATTTATCCAGGGATCTCTGTATAGTGAAAACTTTTATAATACATCTCTGTTTTACACCTCACGTAATAGTTGCATATATATTTTCCTATTTCTGCAAATTAAACCCTTTTTACAGCTTCCACGTGCTGAGGGGTCTCAGACCTTGGAATTAAACGAATAAAAACGCTGAAATTTTCAAACAAGCACAAAGTTTCATATACACTTATTTTCGGGGAGGTCGCTTAGTCACAGACAGATACACTTTTTGCGCTGTTTTAAATTACAAATTCCCTCAATTACGGACAGCGGCAGAAAAAACAATAACAACAAATATAATAAGAGCAAAAATGTATAATAATGCGGTCTGTCTGGGCAGGGACCAGTTATCATGCCATTCCATCCAACACAATGATACAAATGTAAATTGTATAAATTTTAATTAAGCCCGAAAAGGTTTCAGCAAATGTCATGCGAATTGTGTGAACTGGCGAAAGTTTCCCTCCACAATTTGTAGTTGAGTTTAAAAACTGAAATCGTAATTCTATTCAGTTTTGGGCCTTGTTTGTTTTACGTTTTCTCTGCCACTTTTCCTATGGGAAGCTGAGTCATAGCCCAGACGCGTGAACAAATTTGCGCATTTATCAGTTCGGTTGTTTGTCTTTCTACAAATTAGAGTGCAACCCCTCTCTGTATATGGATTTTAATCATCTGATTAGAGGCTGGCGCCTCTGATAATGTGCGAATTTAAAAATAGAGCTGTGCATGATCGATGTGACGCGGTTCAAAGTGCAGCGAGTGTTGGATTGTAGAACGCATGTCAAGCCTTGGGAACTATTCAAGAAAATTTATAGGAAATATGGAAATATGGAAACATTTTAAATGTTAAATATTGATGTTTTTATAATATGGTTTCAAGAAGGATAAAGCTTAAAGAGAGGGGTAAAAAAACATCGATAAATTCCGGTGTTCTAAACCTGTGAACTATTTGTTTTTTGCATCACCAAATTTCGATAAGAAATAGTACGTTTATCTAGTTAAATGTTCTATTTTTTTAAGAATTGGTAAATAATAAAATATTTCTGGTTTTGAATTTAAATTGCGTTTAATTATTTTGACATTGTAAGAAATTTCTATTTCTGAGCCAATAATTATGCAATTTTTCGATAACATTCTCCTGAGGGGGGAAGGGGTGTCCATCGAATGTTAAATTAACATAATTGTGACTGTGACTGCCGCTGGCTTCTATCATTTGCTAATTAACAGACAATCATCGTTTGTATCTGTCAATAAATCAATCTAAACTTACAACTTAATGACCACTTGACCACACACACACACACACACACGCAGACCACTTGAAAACCAAACACTGTGCATAATTGTGTGTTTTTTGATAATAGACTATTGTTGTTTCCGTGTTTCTTTGACGTTTGTTTTACTTTTGATTTGTTTACAACATTGTTGTTGTTGTTGTCGGTGGTGACAAGCTGTCTGCTACGCTCATTTTGTTGTTTCTTATTGTTGACATGTATAAACAGTAATAATAATTGGTATGCGGCACGAAATGGAATCGAATCAAAGCAAAGAAAGGAACGAATGCCGGGTCAACAGAAAGAGAGCGAGAGAGAGAGAGCAAAGAGAAAGGGGACAAGGCAGAGAGAGGAATCGCCAAAACGGATTGATAATAAAAGCGATTGCAAAAGGAGACAAGCGGCACAAATCACTTTGATACATAAATAAATATAAATATGCAGCGAAGAGCAAAGAGTGGGAAAGACGCTGCGGAACACAAAGAAGAAGTTAAGTTGCTGGGCGTAAATTATACACAAAACAAAACTCCCACAGGAAGTGCCGATAACAACAACAATGGGTCAGCCGAAGCAAATGCAAAGCAGACAGTGGGAAAGGGAGAGAGAGAGATTGGGGGAAAGAAAGGGGAAAATTAACAACAACAACAACAAAAAATCATAAAAATCGTATACACATGCAAGCGAAAAACCGTATATGACCCAATTAAGTGAACCCAAAGTTATCGCTGTCTCGCTCCTTCTCTTTCTGATGCAGCTGTTGGCTGTTATTGTTGTTGTTGTAATTATGAAAGCGTGTCTGTGCTTCTGCTGTTCGTGTATATATGTGTGTGTGTGTGCATTGGAGCCGGAGAATTTGCAACCAAGCGAAAAGGTTGGCAACTCTTGCCGCAGTTGGCAACGCCATTTACTGTTACACATGTTGTTGGTGTTGCTGGTCATGCAGATTGCAGACAGAAACAGACAGAGAGAGAGAGAGAGGCCGAAGAGAACCCAAGTTGAGTACATACAAGAAAATGTGCATTTGACCGAAGCTAACTGAAGTCCCAATTGGAACGGATATCGAACTCCAACAAGAATGCTTAAAAAAAAACAAATTGGTAACACTCACCGTGGTTTTCGTGTCCCAATTTGAAATATATTTTGTTTTCTCTTTTTTTCTAGGGTTTACTTTGCATAATTTTAAATGGTTTGGAAACTGAAGAATTCTATTTTTTAAATGAATATAAGAATGCAGTTAAAATTTTAACTTGTTGGACTAAAAATGAAGCCTAAATGTATCAATAATATTTTGGAAATTAAATACGTTATTGTATTGTTTTAAGTTCCCCCAGAGATTTCTGGAATGAAAAAAATACACCCCGAAATTTCCATTTCCCTGCACAGAGATGAGGTCAACAATTTAAAGTGGCCAAAACCAAGTTAGACAATAAAATGTAAACTACCCCCTTGCGGACCTCCCTTAATTATTTCAAAATGGAATTTAAAGCGCTGAAAACGCAGAGGAAACCCCCAACCCGGGAGAACAACGCAAGGACCTTAACACCACCGACTCCGGGCAATGGGAAAAGCACTTGCGTGTCCTGTTGAGTGTAAAAATTGAGTGGCAGTCGACCCGCAACTAAGCACACGACGACCCCACCCGAATGCAGCCAACAAAGCGAGCGTGCGAGCGGAGAGGCGGAGGAGGTGGACAGGAACGAGGGCGAGGACATGACCGAGACAGATGGAGAGCAGTAGCAGGAGCAGGAGCAGGAGCAAGGCAAAAATGAGCGCAGAAGCAGCGACGCCGACAGCGACGCGTGAGCGGGTCGAGGGAACACACCCCAGAATAAAAATGCAATATAGTGGAGCCTCAATATGAGGGCGGAAAATGGTTAACAAAAATCTAATTTGTAAGAAAATATTTTTAGAACTTGTATAAATTAAAGTACTGTCTTAAGTCTTTTAGAATTCTAAACATTTCAACTGAATAGTTCTTTCCAAATAATTTCTATAACTGAAAACTCATAACAATACTGTCTTGAAAGGGAGAAAAAAAAGGGCATACAAATTTAATAGTCATTAAACTAATCTTATCCAGTACTATGCACTCATATATTATAATTATTTTCACTTTCTACTCGTGGTTTCACCGCAGGATAGAGCACTGTTAGGACATGGAAGAGAGAGAGAGGGAGAGAGAGGACAGGCGGCGAGAGGAGCAAAATGCACATGTCAGGAGTAGAGACAAAGGAGTAGTATACCAACAAATTTAATGATTTCTCCTTTTACCGCCCGGCCTCCTGGCCAGGTGAGCGGCAAGGACAACAGGGGCAGGAAGCGTGGCAGGAAAAATTAACACACACACACAAGCACATACATAGACATACAGGACACGCACTGCCACTCGGGGTTGCAGATGACGAGTGCATAATGATGACTTTTGGCACTTTGAATGATGAGTCATCTCCTTTCCCGTCCGCCCGAGAATTTCTCCCTCATAAATCGACAGCTTACCTGGGGAGGAGCTCCGGCCGAGACGGGCTCAAAGAGATGGGTATCCTGTTCGATGTGACGCTCTAGAGCAGGCTCCTGCCTGGATTCCAGCTCCAAATCCTGCTCCTTAACAAGTTCCGCCTCGATTTCCACACTTTTTGGCTGCTCCTCGAGCAGCTCCTTGGTGTCCTCGACCAGATGCTTCTCTTCGGTGGACGAGAGCGGCGATGGCGTAATGTCCACAATGTCGGCCTGCTGCGATTCCAGCTCCAACTTGGCCACAGGCTCATGGGCCTCAGGGCTAAATGCGGGAACACTGGTGTCCAGGAGCAGGCTTTGCTCGGCAAAGGGATCTGAGGTGTCAGCCGGCTGCTGCTGTTGTAGCTGCTCCTCCAGCTCCTGTTCTTGCTCCTGCTCCTGCTCCTTCTGCGCCTCCAGAGATGTGTGCTCCAAGTAGAAGGAGGCCTGCATGGGATCCTCGCCAGCAGCGCCAAAGAAGGGCGGCTGGTGCTGGCGGACCTGCTGGAACTCTTGCTGGAACTGCAACTCCTCGGTGGAAGGAGACTGCGAAACGTGTTCCTTCTCCTCCACGTGCAGCAGCTCCTTGTCGTCAACGATCTGCTCGGGCAGCGGCTGAACCGAGTTTAGGATATCCTCAATGGAGGCGTTGTGCTCGGCGTAGATCGATTGCTTCATAACATCTTCAGCGTCAGCGGGCAGCTGATCCAGGGACAGATCCAAGTCCACACTGGTCTCGGGTCCATGGTCGAGGGTATCTACTGGCTCCCCATTGTTGCCGGCTCCGTTGAGCAGCTGCTGCTCGAGATTGCCGGCCCCAAAGATGTCCGATTCGTGCTCCAGTTCGTGAGGTCGCTTGTCCGCCTCGATGTCGAACTCCATTTCATCGGGCACGGCAATAGCATCCATGTTCTCGCGGGCGGACCCCTTGCGTGGACTCTCGGCGACCAAATCGTCCAGCGGAGCCAGGAGCTGGCGGGGATTCAGACCCAGCACGGGCTCCTCGCCGGCATTGGCGCCACTGTTGGGCAGTGGCGACGAGGGCTGCGATCCGAAGCTGGGCACAAAGGCTACAGCATTGGGATTTAGCTGCGAGTGGCTCTCCTCGTGACTCTCAGCGGGTTCGGCGTTTTCCTTGTTGTCGAACGCCTCGAGGAGCAGTTCCTGGGCACCAGCAGCTGCCTGTGGCGCCAGCTCCTGCTCGGGCTCCTCCTGGTTGTTCTCGCTGAGGCTGCTGGTGCCGTAGGTAGTGGCCACCGAGCTGGGCTCATCCTCGTCCTCCTGCTGCAATTGCTGTTGCTGCTCTGGCTCCAGCTCAATCGGCTGATGCTGCTCCTGCTCGTCGTCCTGATGCTGCAGCACCTCGCCCGTGGATGTGGTGGTGTTGGAGTTGGTGGACAGATCGCCGTCGTGCTTGATCACCTCAACGTCCTCCTCCTCATAGACCAGACTGAGGCCAGCGGCGGCGGCGGCGGCGGCTGAGGCAGCCAGGCCGTTGCCCAAACCATTGCCGTGGATGAGGTCATCCTGGCCAAAGCCATTGCCCGTGTCCAGGGGATGCTGCTCCTGCTGCTGCAGCTTCTCGGTCTGCTGCACCTCATGTATGTACTTCCACTCCTCGTCCTCGTCGCCATCGCCGTCCCGCTCAGACTTCGGAGCGGCAGAGAGGTCGCCGCCGGCGGGATCCGCCAGATTATGCAGCAAATGATTCTCGCCGGCGCCGCCGGATATCTGCAGGCTCTCCGCGAGGCGGTTCTGCAAGTAGTTGTCCTCGTGCTGCTCCATGCTCCCGCTACCTTGTTGGACTCGGATTAGCTGTTGTTTTCTGGAGATGATTCACACGCCACTGCGTTATTTCGCTTCCTCGCTTCCCTTCTTCTTCTTTTTTGGCGTTGCTTTTCTTGCAGATTCTCGCTCGCACACACACGCACACGACAGGCACGCCGCCACACACACGGGACTGTGGACTCGACTCGTTCACACACACACTGGCACAGGCACGGGGGCAGAGAGCGGCGAAAGAGAGACGCAGAGCATTCGCCGAGAGTCACGAATTCCTTTTCGCTTGCTTGTTCTTCCTTGCACACTTATTTTTTTTTTTTTTTGTTTAATTCGATCTCGCAAATGCACACACTCACAGCTTGCCGCGTTCGTTAGTTTGCCTTTATTTTTCCCAGTTTTTCTCTCGCTCTCCACTAGCAGTAGACTGTGCCGTTTGCCGGTTTCGGTTTTTGAATCGTTTTGCCGACCAGCGTTGCCAACTTAGCCACTTGCCCGCTATATTTGGCGTTTTTTCTTAACTAGCAACTAGCGGGAAATATAGTATTTTTTCAAGCTAAATTGGCGTTATTTTAGCTATTTTTGTAAAGTAATTACGTATTTTTTTTTACTTTACATTATCACAATTAAGTAATTTGTTGTATTTTTTATGACACCCAACCTGTTGTTAACGGGCATATGGCATGAATATTTTTTTTTTATTTTTTAGCTTTACATTTTTATACATTTTTACATGTAAAGTAAAATGTAATTTACCTCCACATTATCGATCTCTTGTATGACAGCTATATGATATAGTCGTCCGATTTTTATGAAATTTTAAAAACAATTCTGAAATAATATGGAATGATTGAATCTTAAAGTGGAAGAACTTTTATTGAAAACTGACAAAGTTGTAATTTGTTTTCTAAAAATCTCCCGACCGTTCCTATGGCAGCTATATGATATAGTAGTCCGATTTTTATAAAATTGAATCAAAAAATCTAGAATAATATATTTAGCTCATAACCGAGAGCTGATCAAGATATGTTGAAAAACAGTGAAATTATAATTTTTCTACAAATTTACGAATTGTTTGTATGGCAGCTATATGATATAGTCGCCCGATCTGGCCCGTTCCGACTTATATCCGAGTGAGAGTATGTAGAAGACTATCTGCAAAGTTTCATTCAGATAGCTTCAAAACTGAGGGACTAATTTGCGTAGAAACGGACAGACAGACAGACATGGCTAGATCGACTCGGCTGTTGATGCTGATCAAGAATATATATACTTTATAGGGTCGGAAATGCCTCCTTCACTGCGTTGCAAATTTCTGACTGAAATTATAACAAATTAATCAGTAAGTAATAAAAAAAACACTGGTACTTTTAAATTTTTAATGAACGTATCTTAGATTTTAATAAGGAAAATAAACTTCAGATAATTGCTTTGAGAAACATAATGGATAACGAAAATTAGATCTGCTACTCAACAGCAGGTTAGAGTAATTAAAATGTAAAATAAAAAAGTATTTAAGTTCAACACTACAAGAAAGTTATAAGTCTAGGCACAATGTTGTTTGAAAAACTCCCAAATAAGCAGTGAGGCAACCAAATTTGTATCCAGTGAGCCGAATTGTGGAATCTTCACCACATAGTCGAGCACTTCCATCACGTTACTAGGTATTCCATGCCTCTCGTGCCTGAAAAAAAAAAAACAAAAATTTTATAACTTTTCGTTCGAATTAATGGCTTAAAACTCACCCCAACACTAGTAAGCACTTCTTTGGAAACTCAAATTGACCGAATTTGGGGATATCAGCAGAATCCCTATAACCAACAATTGTATAACCCTCTGCCTGCTTCGACAGAATAAATTCCAGAAGGATTTCGGTCTTTACTTCAACGGTCCTGAAATTTTTAACATAAGAGAAGGATTCACAATTAACTTGCTTGATTCCTTACCTTAAATTTGAAGAACTGCTCTCTTCCAAATGTGATTTCTCGGCCACAATCAGAGAATTAAAGCCAAACTTTTTGCAGATGCTCTTTAGTCCTGCGAAATCGATATCCTTATCGAGAAGTGATGCTACTAAAATAAAATCCTGACTCGCGCTCTGGTCTGGATTGTTTACTCCCGAGGGAGTGACAGGGAGTCCTTCGGATAGGTTTTTAGGTGTTTTAACTTCCCTGGGTAATGGCGCTTGTCTAGCTGTAAACGCCTGACGACCCTCTCTGAGTCTGTTATAACAATTTCGAAATCTATACATTTCATCGAAGGGCACATTTGCTAAATACAACAAATCATATGCTGAGGAAACATCTGTGAGCAATAGCCGAGGATCGTTTTGTAGCTCGTGAAGCCTTTTCCCACACGAAGTTCTTACTGAGTTTATCAGAAAATCAGCGAGGGGAATAAGAATTCTGTGAACAAAACAAACAAATTGGAACATTGAATTGTCTTTAGAATTGTGCCATCATTTACCTGTTTTCTTCACACTTGACAGATAGTTTATGGAGGATTAATTGAGCGAGAATGCGCGTAGAGTGACAGGATCCCATTGTCAGAGGTAGAAGTTGGAAAAACATATCTGATAATTTCTTCTCTTGGTTCAGTTTTAGCAAATTTTTAAAAATGAAAATGTAAGCAATGGAGAGATATGACTCCTGTTGCCTTGGCTGCAAACTTGGTAAGGCTTTCAGCACCCAATCGACGCTTTCCACACAATTGCCTATCAGGAACTCATGCATAAGGTTTATTCCGAGATGATCGCTGGCCAACAACAAAGTCTTCAAGGATTCTGGATCATCACAATTTTCTCGAATTTCTATTAAAGCTGTTGCAATTCGCATTTTTTGTCTGTGCACCTTGGAGTTTTCAGTGTAATGAGGATGCTCTATCGACAGTTTTTCGTTAAGTTTCACAAATTCTTTAAAAATTGTAGATTTCATTTCATCATTGCCGTAAGAAATTAAATGCCATGTGGCGTTAAATCGAATCTGTGCATTTGGTTCGATGACACACAAGAGGTTGTACACACAAGCAGCCTCAATGCTACGGGAATGGTTCAAATCGTCACTAAATTTACTTGTCAAATCGAAGGAATACTGCTAACTTACCGTGCCAATCCTCTTTTGGGTTCTCCATGAAGCAGCAGTTTAATATACAGGGATGTAGTTCGTTTTATGTCTGCTAAGCAAACAAATTCCTTCTGAATGAAGAGATCAGTTATACAGCGTTCATATTGCTCTTCTGTTGAATTATTATATGCGTAGCGTACAACATTTTCACTAAAGAACAATTTAATGAAATCAATGAACCAGTCATTAAGGATATAGCTTACATATCATCGTAAAATCTCACACGGGCAATCAGGGCAGGCAGTACTCTCTCGTCCTTTATTCGTTGCTCATGTGCTCCCAATAAGCGTGTAAGGACAAAGATGGTATGATTTGTACCCTGTTTTATCAGCTCCAAAGGATCCAAGTTTAGTTCCTCCAACTGACCCCATGAGTCTAGGTTCGATGAGAAGAGGTCCACGCATTGTGCCTTCAGAAAGGATGTCTCCTCGCTAGTCTGGCAGTTCAGTCTGTCCAGCAAGTGCTCTTGAATCTTCTCGAGGCTAGCTCCCTTTTTAAGCAGCGATATGTCCACGTTGTACAACTTGCGGTAAAAGTCCGCAAAGAAATCCAAGTCATAAGGATAAAGAGCGAGGCGCAAAAAGCCATGCTTATTTTTGGGAAGAGTTTGCATCTTACATCTTAAAATATTAAAAATATCCGATTGTTTTGAATAGTCCCAGGAAAGTATTTCTAATGATCTCCGGTTGAAGCCATCTATATGCTCCTCAAAATCTGTACACTTAGATATTTTATCTTTTAAACGGTAATAGTCAGTAAATGCATCCCCCTTGTTAAACAACGACTCTATGCAGATCATATAATCCCTCAAAGATAAACCGTCGATTGTGTCCTGAAATTAAGAAGTGAAATCGCTTTCTTAAACCAAATCCATTTGAATGTTTACCTTGAACAAACGGAAGACATTATCTTGGGCTCTCCATCGAAGAACATAGTTGTCGATGGCGCCAACAACAATACACAACTTAATTAACAGCTCCTTAGGAACACTCTTCACTTGTTCAGAGTTTAAACTGCGTATCCAGAGGATCAGAGGAACGTCCTCCCAAGGAACTTCCACGAGAGCCCCCAGAAGGAGTTCCATATTGCCATCCGCTATAAAATGCTTCAGTTCCTCCTCCTTGATGCAGTTATTATCCTCGAAATCAAACAACTGGCTCCTGTTAGTGGCCACAAGGAACTCTGGCAGCAGGCTTGAGCGGAAGACTAGATCCATACTCAGATTGGTCAAAAAATACTCCAAGGCCTTGCGCAGCACCTGGACTCTGTCCTCCTGCAGCAGTCTAAGGCAGAGTATCCGCAACCAAGAAAGCCAACGCTCGCCGAGATCGCTGGACATTAGCTGCAGCTGGGATAGTTGTTTTTCGAGGGTACTCACAACCAGGTGCGACTCTTGCTCCTTTAAATCTACCATGATGACCGCAAAGGCGGTCCACTGTTGGGCACTGCACTGTAAAAAATGTAGTAAGGCTTCGCTACGCTCTCCATCGATTTCACACATCATTTGGATCTTGCTGATAAGAAAGTATGACGAATTGCGATCGTGGGGCTCCTCCGACAGCAAAAGCCTTCCTGTGGCGTCAAGCAGACGCAGGAAACAGTCTGCTCCCAGCACTCGCACAAAGTCGTCGAACAGGTGTCCCAGAATCTGGCCGGAGTATGGATGATCATCACCCGAAGTCCTCGCTAGGAGCTCTTGCAACAAGAGAACGCCATCGTCAGCAGGAATTTTGCGCAGCTGAAGCTGGACGCAAACGAGGGCTCTGGCCAGCAGGCTCCGCCGGGTGGATGTTTCTTCCTGGCTGCCAGAGATTACAGCAGAGATTACCTGGTGCATAAGTTGGGTGCTGCAGAGCAGGTTAGCCTGCATCAGGCTGTACATCCTCTCAAGCACGTGCCTCAAGCCCGCCTCGTGGTCCTGGATAATCTCTACCAGCTCGCAGAGGAGCTGGAGACTTTCAGCGTCCGCGTTGAAATCCATTGTTGTAGGTGTTTCTGTCATCATCAAATTGATCGCTGGACTGGAAGAATAATTTTCCACTTGGGTTTCCCCGAACTAAAAACGTGCTTTAGCCGATAACAGAATAATTCTGGCATTGAAAACCGATTTGCATACATACATACATCGACTATTCGATTCCCTGTGTAATCGACATACAACTGTGTTGATAAAATCCCCGTTATGGTTTTTAGAGGCTGGCCATTCAATTTTAAGAAAGTATGTATTTGTTTTATCTCAAAGAACGCTTTTTTTCGAAACATTTTCTAGCGAATCAGCAACATTTAAGTTTTCCTTCTTTACTTGATAGTACAGTAGATATCCATTATATGCCATTATGACTATATGTGCCGGTAAAATGTTTGTTTCTACAGATATTAAGAATAATTTGCATTGCAAATATTTATAAACAATTTATGTCATAATATTATATAATTATGAGACTGCATATACGCTATAGTTACTGTGTTTGTAAACAAAGACTTCAGTCAGATATTTGCTTCTGAGTAAGCAGAAAATGCATCATAAGCATTATTTATACAGTGGGTTCGAAGCTTATTTCGTGTAACAAATTTTGAAAAAATAGCAGAGATATCTCAAAGCTTAAAAAACACTTAGGTTATTTAAGTAAAAAATATGTATATTCTACTTTTTCTTGTTCTGAAAAACCGTAACTTATTTAGTGTTTTTATAAAGATCCAAAAATGTATATATTATTATTTATAAATAATAATAAAAAAATCAAGAATAAGAATTTATGATAAGTGATCTCTTTGGTAAGGAAATCAGTTTTATACTCCAAAAAGACTCGCTTCACTTTACTTCGATAACAATTGAATTAAAAGGGCGTAAACAGATTTTTGACTCTTTATATTAATTTATTTACCAATATATTATTTTCTTAAATTGTCTTTGGCTTTTGGTACACATAGCGATCCCTCATTTGACTGACCGCTGGTAGGTTATGGTGGTATCGGCGACATCCTCGCTGCACTGGTCCTTGTCGCCCCAGCCCCAAACGGGATGAGAGCCATCCCCCGTTCTTTGGACCCGCCGTCGGACCAGGTCCGGGGACACACTCTTCAGGTCGTAGGCCCAGCCCAGCCAGGCAAAGAAGTTGATAAAGGCCGTCGTGACATCCCGGGAGTACGGACCCAGCTCGGCGCTCTTATAGTCCCACGGAAAGACATGGTGGTAGTTGTGGTAGCCCTCGCCGAAGCGCAGCCAAATGAGGAAGCTCTCGTCGGTGGGGCTGATCTTCTTGTCGTACGGACGCTTGCCGTACATATGCGCCGAGCTGTTCACCAGCCAGATTAGGTTCAGGGTGGTTACCCAGCGGAGCAGGGTCATCACATGCCAGGAGACGTTGAGCGATTCGCCCCACAGATACATTGGCAGCACTGTCGGCATAACGAAGCAGATGAGCGGCATGAGGAGCAGGTAGTACTTCTTCTGGAACATCACCAGCCGATCCTGCTCCAGGTCGGAGAGGTCGATCTGCTTGCCCTTTTCCAACACCTGCGGATGCTTTCGGACGCACAGCCAGCCGATGTGGGAGAAGAACCACCCGCGCTCCGAGTTGTACGGATCTGCGTCCGTTTCCGCGTACTTGTGGTGCACGCGATGATCTCGTGCCCAGATATATACCGCATCCTGAAAGGCCAGTGTGTTGAGGAACAGCAAGATCAGGCGGAGGGGCACGTTAGCCTTGAACGTGCGATGCGCCCATAGCCGATGGGCACCACCGGAAATGCCCAGAGCCGTGACAATCAGGGCGAACGGAAAGAGCAGGACCGTTGTCCAGGTGGCCTTGGTCAGCAGCAGCCACACACCGTACAACGCGGATAGATGAAGGATCACAAAGAGCACAATGTTAACCCAGACCAGCTGCAACTTCCGACCGTCTGTGGTCTTCAACTTTCCGACATCCTTGATCAGGCCACCATCGATCGTCTCCGCATCCGACTCGTAGAGCACTCCCGTAGTATCTTTGCTGTTCGGCGGCATTCTGGCCTGCGTTTGAGTCTGGGACTGCCCCGGCGTTTTACTTATACCGAATTCCAATAGGCGGAACCGAGCAGGTTAACTACACTTAGAGTTTAGGTTCACGATCTATTGTAATTTGGGTCCCCGAAACAATGCGCATATTTACACGTTAATTTGTTGATCAGATTTGGACTACCTCAACGCTTACAAAGGGTAATTTGATTGAAAGTGAAAGGCGAAGACTTAGAAAAGTAATTAATTTCATGAAAAGCGACTAAAACTTTATGCGCATATTTAAAGGAATTCTGAATTCCGACCTTGGGTAAGGCGTTGTTCATTTTAATTTCCTTTATAATGATAATCAGCTGTATTAGGTCTAAAGGTACTGTTACGTAGTACCTAAATACCTAGATGTATCTATCATTTCTATATATAGCACTGTACTACTTGTACTTAATACATTTGTTACATTATTGTATAATTATCACAAATAATTTACATATTTTTTTTATTCAAATCAAAGACTTATAACAATATCCAAAAATTGTATTATTTGTCGGACAATTCCAATATGTTCTCAGTGTACACATACCTATTTAATTATTATTGGGTGTATCCGCGTATATATACCTTCTGGATAAGTCCAGATTGCCCCCTGTTTATGCATCGCACGCGAATTGACAAAGACGCGAGTGGAATTGATAATATTGAAAATATAGTCCCAACATCAAACCAAGCATTCTGGATTATATAAAAACCAATAAAAGTCGTTCGTATACTTATTTCAGTTTGTGAATGGAAATGGTTTGGTCGTTGATAATAATGGAAAATCAAATCCAATATTATTTTCATTGCAACTGGCTTGAACCTCCCCCAATAATAAGTCATTGCGTCTCTAAATCCAAACATTCTGTCCAGATCGCCTTTCTTATGATTGGATGCCTCCTTCTATGGCGTCAAATTTTTTATTAGGTCAAAGCGACCATCGATTTCCGATCAAGTTAATGATATATTAAATATGAAATATAATTCTATTAATTATCATAAAACATTTAAATGACATCGAACTCTTTGTCTGCTCTAGACATATTTTTGATGATTGCACAACGAACTGGTAGCTTTAGCTGCTTATCAAAAATAGCACATATTGTGCTGTTTTAGATTTTTAAACCAATATTGTATTATATTCTTCTTCTAGGTCATAAAAATATAAACTTTTTAAAAAAATTAAACTTTATACAGTGGCGCTACCATTAGCTGTGGCCAATTTCGAGAAACTTTTCTTGGTTGGTGCCGCCAGGTGTCGCTGTAAAAAAATGCGTTTTATTTAATTTCTTCTTAATTTTTTCTGTTTGAAGCTTGAACAACTTTTCAAGCAAATTTATCTTATGTTTACCATAATAATATGTTAGTACTAGGCTTTACATTAAAAAAATTAAAAATTAAATAAAAGTTGCCTTCTTGTTCCAAACATCGATAGTGAGAAAAACATCGATAAGAACAAAAATTTAACAATCGATAGTGCTCCGATGTTTTGCCAGCAACAAAACAAACAACGTAAACAAATGCGACAATTTTTCAAAGGCTGCCATAAATAAAGTTTTTATAAATAATGGACAATAACATAGGCCGCTTGACAGAGGAATCCCTAAAACGCAAGGAGCGGCTGCAAAAGCTACGCGAACAGGCACAGAATAAAGGTGGAGATGTCGCCGAATCCACAGAGAACTTGCCAAAGTAATATTGTGAAAAGAGTCATTTTATTCAATTATTTTTAATTAATTGAATGTACCGATTTGCAGACCCGTATTCCGTAGCTACAAGCCACAAAACGAGAACACCACCGGCGAGATCCTGCCCCAGGAGCCCACGGGGAGCATCGAAACCGCCGTGGAGGACCAGCTGAGTCTGTTGCAGCAGCCAATGGTGATCGACGAGATTGATATAACCAATCTGGCGCCGCGGAAGCCGGACTGGGACCTCAAGCGGGATGCCAGCAAAAAGCTGGAGCGACTGGAGCGGCGCACCCAGAAAGCGATTGCGGAACTGATACGCGAGCGGCTGAAACTAAACCAGATCGAAGACATTAGCCAGGCGGTGAACGTGGCCGCTGCCCATGCGGGAGAGAGTGTCCAGGAGGATTATGACTAGAGCCAAACATCTACATTTACTAAACACGTACTAAATAAAATAAATAAACGAGAAACTTATGAACTAGCGTCGATTTTCTTTGCCAGTGGGAATGGATAGTCGCTCCTTTAGGGTGGTGATCTCTGCAAGTAGCCAAGAATTGGTACACTAAGTGAAACGGGCATAACTGATAAATTCCTTACGTTTCGAGTACTTTTGTTCCAAGCCTTGTGCAAAGTGACGCATGGACTGCAGTTGCTCGGGAATCTCCTGCCTTAGCTTTTCAATAGTTATTCGTGCCTGGCGCAGCTCTTCCTCGCGCAGGGCCAGTAGCTGCTCCTTCTCGTGGACGGCCTTCTCCTGCTGGAGTGCCACCTCAGTGCGCCAGGCAATGGTTTTCTTGTGGTTGAGCAGCTCCTGGCTCTGCTTAAGGATTATTTGATTGGCCTTTGATATTTCCTCGGAGGCCATTTCCAGTGCCTGGCGCTTTGTGTGCAGGATTTTCTTCTCGGCCTCCAGCTCGGCGGCAATGTTGGCCTTTTGAAAACGCGGTAATATTAGTCCTTTTTTAAGGTAAATGCCATTCTTTCATACCTTCTCCTTGTTGCCCTTCTGAATGTGCTCCTGCAGCTCAGCCGTGTGCTGCTTGAGATCCTCGATCTTGTACTCCAGCTTGCGTTCCTGCTTCCTGGCATTGGCTACGTCTGCATGGAGCTTATCGTTCTGCTCCTTTAGGGTAACCACGCGCGATTTGCAGCAGGATAGCTCCTCGACCAGTGTTTGACATCGTTTCTCGCTTTGCTCCTGGACTGTTTTCAGGTCGGCCTTGTCCAGCGAAGCCTTATCCAGCTGCGCCTGGAGTCCTGCGATCGCTCTGCGATGACGCTCCAATTCACTGCTGCGCTGATCGTTGACCTTGGACAGGTTCTCCTGGACCCGCTGCATCTCCAGAGCGTGCTTTTCCTCCAGCATCCGGTTATTTTCCGCCAAGGCTTCCCTGAGATTGCTGTTTTCCGTGCCCAGACGCTCCATGTGCGACCGCTGGGAGTTGAGCTCTGCTTGGATCTGCTGGATACTCTGCTCCAGCATATACTGCTTGTTGTGGGAGGCATCCAGCATGAGATTGATGTAGAAGAGCACGGTGTTCAAGGGGGCCGAGCGGCAGGGCAGGCACAGGTGAACGAGGTTCTTGAAGGACCGAATTTCAACGAACTGCAGGTGGTAGTCGTGGCTTTGGCTGGATGCGAGGCTTTGGTCCCTGGCGGACAGATGCAGTTCCAGTTTCCCAGCCTGGCAGTCCTTAAGCATCCGCACCACGTTCTCCATAAACCCGGAGAAGGTTACGTTCAACGACTGATCCTGCTTCAGTTCATGGAAGGAGGCGCTATCCACGGTGGTGATGTACATGCGACGCTGGTCGGCTTTCTCGGCCAAACGCAGTTGCTGTGAATCACGAAAAAATTAGCCCTGTTATATGCTAAAGGATCTGCGTTGCCTCGACTTACGATCAACTCCTTAAAGTCCATCCGCTCGGCGTACAGTAGACACGCTCGCCTATTGGATCGCGTCATGTCGCCGTTGAAGCTCACCAGCATTTCCACGCTCGGCAGGATGTTGACCACGTTCTTGCTAAACTCCATATTGTCGAAGTAACTCTCCTCATTCCCAGGTTGCCACATTTGTGCATGAGCTGCTGTTAATAAGATATTTTAAGTATTTAAATTTGTAAACAAATGCGAGGTTTGATAGGCAAAAAGTTATCGATGCATCGATGATTTCACGTGTGGTATCGATGTATCCCACGAGATACGAAGCAACGTTTTTAAACAGTTCTTAAACCTTATACTTATAAGTGCATCTGCACATTGAAAATTTAGATATTTTCATTATATTCTAAGTTTTGTAAACTTGGTTTATAGTTTATTTTGGTCGCCATGGAAAACATCGAATCCTTTGCAAGCATCGATATTTTTCAGGTTTCATCGATACCGATTGCAGCTAGCGATGGGAGAGGTGATAAAAGAAAAAACCAAAAATATATAGAGAATTTTTTAAAAATACATGTCTACTGTACGTAAGAGTTGATAAGGTTGCCGCTGGCGGATGGGGCAGAACCCGTGTAATGCAAGCTTTATCCATGTAGCCCGCCAAGGTGTTCGTTGGCAGCCTGCCGCGCTGCAAGCCGGAGGAGTTGCGTCGCCTCTTCGCCAACTACGGCTCGGTCGTAGAGTGTGACGTGATGAATCGGTGCGCCTTCGTTCACCTGGAGACCACGGACATGGCCGAGGCGGCCATAGCCGCCCTCAACGGCATCATTTTCAAGGGCCAGGCCATCGTCGTGGAGGCGGGTAGGCCAAAGTACGGCCCTGGGAACGGCAGTCGCGGTCCGCCGGCCAGTGGTGACAACCAGGGACGCAGGCCCCCCGAGGGTAAGATACTGCTTATCCCAGATTTAGTTACACGTAAAGGTTAATGTGCGTCCATTTAGGTCATAGCGGTGGGCCCCATAAGAGATCCACAGAGGCGTCCGGTAACAGCTTCAAGCGGAACTTCCGCGATGAAACCGGCGGTAGCGGCGGCGGCCGGTTTTCTAAGGATGGAGGCGACGCCCGGGGACACAATACCAACAAATTTGGACCTGTGCGGAACGAACCCAACTACAGGCAACAGCGGAGTGCTCCCTACGCTAAGGGGCCGCCGCAAAGCAACGAGCCAGGCTCTCAGGCGCCCGGATTTCGGAACAAATTCGCGGGTGGAGGCAATGCCGGAAAGTTTGGTGGGGGAGGAGGAGGAGCCAGCGAAGGCAGTCGCTTTGGCAACAGTCGGTGGGACAATAACGGTGGCCCTCAAGCTGGGAAAAGAAACTTCAGGAACAGCCCGACGAGCGGATTTGGAGGTGGCGGCAGCGGTAGCAGCAGCAATGACTTCCGGTCAGGCAACTCCGGCGGTGGCGGCGGTGGCGGATCGCTGAATCAAAGAGGCGGCGGCGCTGGCAGCAATGTGCGTCAGGATCGCCGTGGCTTTGCCCTGCCGGTGGAGCATCAGCATCAGCAAATGAGCTTTGGACGCTTTGGAAACGGACCCATGAACTCGAACGGTCGCGGGGACGCCGGCACCAATGGGTATGATCAGTGTTGGCTGATACCCGATCTTTTAGGTACATAAAAGTCCTTCTTTTCTTTTTAGAGGTAACCCACAGGGTGGACGAGGTTTCTATAATGGCGGCGGGGGCTTCAATGCCAGACGTGGCAGTAGTGGAGCAGCCAGCAACGAACACAATAGCCAACAAGGGGGCGGCGGTCCCAACAAGCGGGGTGGTGGAGGAGGAGGAGGATTAGGAAAGGGTCACAATCAGAATGGCTTTAATGCATATCACACGGAATTTCCGCCCTTGGGAAGCCAAAGGAACCGGTAAGTGAAGCCAGTAAAGTGTGCAAAAAAAGACGATCTGTAATATAGTATCTTGCAGCTTTAATGGACCCCGGCCTGGACCAAATATGGGCGGTAATAGAAGGTTTTAAGCAAGTGCAACTCCACCCCGACGTTTGGCCAGTCCGCGCGAACTGCAAACTCCCAAATCCAATTAATAATGTAATAGCCGAATTTTGTTTTCCACTATTTCGCGCTCAGAATCGTTTATTTAAGCCGACGGGATTTACAACTATTATTATTTTTTTTTAATCTGTCCTGTAGCCGTACTTTTAAGACCAACATCAACAGTATATTTGTTATGCGTAGTTAAGATTGTTTCAATATTTAAAGCAATACTTAAATAACCATATTACTTGTGTGCAAATAGATACGACGAGTCAATCAATACAATCGTAAATACCAGCCGCTCTTGCCTTTCCTTTCAATTTCAAATTTCAACGGTCGCCGAGCTTGTTATCGCAGCAATCGTTAATCGAGCGAGTAACAGTGCTGTCAACTCGGCTATTTTAAAGCGTTTTTTATACCCTTGCAGGGTATTATAATTTCAGTCAGAAGTTTGCAACGCAGTGAAGGAGGCATTTCCGACCCTATGAAGTATATATATTCTTGATCAGCATCAACAGCCGAGTCGATCTAACCATGTCCGTCTGTCCGTCCGTTTCTACGCAAATTAGTCCCTCAGTTTGGAAGCTATCTGAATGAAACTTTGCAGATAGTCTTCTATATACTCTCACTCGTACATAAGTCGGAACGGGCCAGATCGGACGACTATATCATATAGCTGCCATACAAACGATCGGTAAATGTGGAGAAAAATTACATTTTGCTTTACATAAAAAAAATTTAAAAAATGTAAAACTGTAAAAATAAAATGAATACGAAAGTTATTCATATTATATTATATTGGGATAGATTATACTTCATAAAATTGGAATCTGCAAGGGTACACAAACTTCGGCGTGCTGAAGTTAGCTTCCATTCTTGTTTTTATTTTACTTTTCAGGTTCTTCCATTTTTGTATCCCGAATTTCACATTTTTGTATGTTTTACATGTTTTAAGATAATAAATTTCAAAAGGCTGATTAAAAAATATTTAATTTAAACGCTTTATGATAGTTTAGCCTTTTTCCAGCTAATTTGGTAGCTGCAGTTGGCAACACTGCTTCTTTGTGGTTATCAATAGAGCTGGGAAAAAATCGATTCTCAGTGAATCGATTTTGTTCGATTTTTTGTAAAATTAAATCGATTAAGTCGAAAACAAAACTTTTTTATATATTTCTTAAATGAAATTCAGAGAAAAATCAAAACATGAATTTAGTTACATAATCGTTCGTAAAAAATAAACCAAAAATATTTTTTCAGAATAAATTAAATAAATTTTTCTGGCAATTACCAGTTATTAATTGATATTAATTATTTTTTTTATATTATTAAATTATTATATATCTTATTTTATGAAGCTTTATTTTAAATAAAATTATTTAAAAATTTATTTTAAATAAAGTAACTAATATTAAATCAAATTATTTAAAATAAATGTTAAAAAACAAAAAACATTTTCATTATATTAAAAAACAAAAAAATCAAAATCGATTAATCTCTGGTTATTGCCAGAAAAATTAAATTTATTTGAATGGGATCAAGTAAGTGAGATCACAAAAAAACAAAAGAATCCTAAAAAAACAATAAATCTATTATTATAATAAGTCCTCTTCTTCTTCATAGCGGTGAAATTGATCTTGAAAATGGATTCGTCGGCTAATCGATTCTTTCTAAACCGAATCGATGCATCGACCAAAAAGAAAGAATCAATTTAATCGATGTTGACATCGATTTTTTCCCAGCTCTAGTTATCAAATTTGTCAACGATTTTATAAACAAGGAAGCAAATCGTTTGTTTAAACTTCAGTTTGGCCAGGTGTAGACACATATATATATGAAAAGCACACTCGACCAGGTCGCCAGTTGAGGTAAGACCCATGGCCCCTAGCATCGGAAGCTGGATTGATTTCCAAATTCAACCGCATGCTAACATATGCTTTCCTACAGTCGCTTTGGTTGGTGGACAAGTTTGGCTGTGAAAATGTGGAAACGGCACCGCTGCCTGCTCTCCATTGCCGTGCTATGCATGCTCTTCTTTGGCCTGGGAAACACACTCCACCAAGCGTATGCTAATGTCGAAGGTCGCCCAGACCTGTTGGCCAAACTGCCAGGGGAGCTGAAGTTCGTGCATGTGGTAAGAGCTGCTGCTGTGTGCGTGTGTGTGGAGCGCGATATCTAAAAAGTTGTCTCCAAAATAGATATTTCGCCACGGCGACAGAACGCCAGTCGACCCGTATCCCACGGATCCCTGGAATAACCTCAAGTTCTGGACCACCGGATGGGGCCAACTAACGAATGTGAGTACTATCCGAAACACCTGTGGCAGTGGTTTCACTTTTTATTTATTTGGACACAACCACACAAAAAGCTTTTTCGGTATCTTGAGTAAATACCCAACTAATTCCCTTGACTAAATTTTGACTACGCACACAGCTGGGCAAACAAGAGCACTATGACCTTGGTAAATGGCTGCGGAAACGGTACTCCTCGCTCCTCAGCTCGAGGTATTCCAACGAGGACATATATGTGCAATCGACCGATGTGGATCGTACCTTGATGAGTGCCCAATCGAATTTGGCCGGGCTCTACGAGCCCCAAGGCGATGACATTTGGAATCCCGCGATTAAATGGCAACCCATACCCGTTCACACCACGCCCGAGAAGGATGATGCCATACTGGCGGCCAAGGCTCCATGTCCCGCCTATGATCACGAGATGGCCTCGCTCGAATCCTCGCCAGAGTTTTTGGCTCTCACCGAAAAATACAGGGATCTCTTTGCGTACCTAAGCGAGAAGAGCGGACGTAGTGTCAAGACGTTCCTCGATGCGTCGTACTTGAATAACACACTGTTTATTGAGAGCCTGTACAACATGTCACTGCCGGAGTGGACTGAAAAGGTGTACGGTCACGAGGAGCTCACATATGCGGCAAACTTTGCATTCGCCATCAACACGTATACCCGCAAGCTGGCCAGGCTGAAGGCGGGTCCTCTGCTGAAGGACATTTTCCAACGGATCGAAGATAAGGCCTTGGGGCGCTTGAAGCCCGATCGTTCCATGTGGATCTACAGTGCGCATGATACGACAATAGCCAATGTGCTCAACACCCTGAAAGTGTTTGAAGTAAGCGAAACTTTTGAACCATTTTATTAGTCGTTCCATCACTTATTTATTCTTATATTTTTAGCTTCACAGTCCCCCCTACGTGGCGTGCATTATGGTCGAACTGCGGATGGATGACTACAACACGCCATTGGTTTCTGTTTTTTATAAGAACACCACAGCTGAACCTCTGCCGTTAGACATTCCCGGCTGCGGACCGTCATGTCCGCTAAAGAAATTGACCGCGCTGTATCAGGACGTGCTGCCCGTGGACTGGGAGCGGGAGTGCAAGCGCTCCACGATGATGATGACCTACGAGGAGGCGAATCTGGGAGCGGCAACGGGTGAGTCAATACTTGTGACGACCCCATCACCCGGAATTTTACAAATACGCCATTCTAATTTCCCAGGCATTCTCATATTGATTATTATCGCTCTGCTGCTGGCCAGCTATGGCCTCATGATCTACTATCGGCGTCGCAACTACAAGCTGTATACCTCGTACTCGCAAATGGCCTAGCCGGACATCGGTGGAAGGCCCGCTAAAGAACTCGGAAATTAGAGTGACGTTAGTTACCTGCTCCTCTCAACTTGCCAAAGTGATTTGATTTATTATCTCTGTGCATCCTATGAGTATCCTATGGCCACAAGTTATTTTTATTTTTATATTTTTTATTAGTTCGATAAGTGTAACATTGTGCATTTGATACACACATGTTTTTGTTGGCATTTAAATGGAAGGATAACTGTTTTGTTGTTATCCAGTGAAATATATGGAATAGAAAGACTGTGAATTGGCGATCTGGAAGTTGCATACATATATATATATATACATAACATATTTATACACATGCATATATACACTTTTTATGAAACCTTGTATGAAAAAAATTTACTGTATTAAAAACGCTCAAATCATGAATATTCGTTTGTTCCTCTTTTAATCAACATGTGGCATACATCATTCTTTTAGCCACCCACCAAGGAGAACTCTTTAGGTATTATTCTAGATTTGTTTATTCCGCATAAGCGATTTGCTTGCACTTAATTATGGTTAAGACAATAGATACAGTTAGGGTTACAGTTAGATGATTTTAAGACTATATACAACGCTGGCTGAGAGTGGCGATATAATGTAGAACCTGTTTTGGCGGCGATGCGCCTGACTGACTGACTGAGTTTGGAAGTGGACAGATGGGCTGGAGTGGGAATGAAAGGAAGCGTTTGCCTATCTGTAGGCCTTGTCATCCGAGTATATGATGTAGGGCTGATGCTGATGCGGATGCTGGTGCGTCAGACTTTCGGCCCCATCGGCGTTTCCGCCGGCTCCGCTAAAGTACGACATGCGGGACATGGTCGAGTAGGCCGCCGCCGCAGCTGCCACCTGCTGCTGCTGCTGTTGGTGCTGCTGCTGCTGTTGCTGACGCTGCGAGAGATTCTGGCTAGACTGGTGGATGGAGGCAGCCTTGTGCGGCAAGGTAGCGTAGCTGGCCTGATACGGAGGCACCGCATACAGCGCCGCTCCCGCACCAGCGCCGTTTTTGTAGTTGTAGGCGGCATTGTGGGCGCCCATCTGCATGCCCGCCGGAATGCCGATCATTGCCGCATTCTGTTGGTACTCCGCGTTGCTCATGCGCAGCCGGATGATGCAAATAATAATGATCAATATGGCTATGAAGGCCACCACTCCGCCCACAATGCCAATAATCAGAGTGTCGTCGTTGCTCATAATAGGAGCCTGGGCCTTCATGAGCGGCGCCTTGGTCTTGATCTTCTTTAGGCTGGGCGGTTGCGTCGGTTCCAGGCTCCAAATGATGAGCGGCTCCTCGGTGGTGGAGGTGCGGGTAACCAGTTGACTTGAGGTCTTAAGCAGATGGGGCACGGTTGCAGTGGGTCTCGACGTGGAGGAGGTCATGCGTCGGGCGTCACAGGTTAGTTCGTCGTCGCCGACCTCGATCAGCTTTCTGTTGGCCAGGTAACTTGGCGCCTGGCAGGTGACATCTGGCATTCCGGAGCTGGGCAGCCAGCGGCGGAGGGCCCGAGCATTGCAGTCGCACACAATCGGATTGCTGGCCAGTCCCTTCAACTGCAGACTAGCCCGTCGATCCTCCAGGGCGTTGAGGAACTGCGGCACCAGCACCGTTATTTGGGATCCCTCCACGTCCAGGTTAAGGTGGGATGATCGCGGCACCGGGAACAGCAGGGCTGGAGGCAATGCACTGAGTGAGGTGTTCCGCAGCTGGACACTCAGGTCGCTGCTCTTCAAACCCGCCAAAGTACCCGAGGATATGGACTTTAGTCTCTCGCCTCGGATACCCAGGCTTCTGAGACGGGGATGCTTCAGGGGCTGTATCTGCTCGCTGCCAATGCTGGAGTCCTTTACCTCGATGTCGAGGGTTTCCAGGCCCGGCAGCAGTTCCAGGATGCCCTGAAGGTCCAGGTATCCCAGCAGCGGAAGATCATAGGCTTCCAGGCTAAGCAGATTTGGCAGCTGCTTGAAGGCGTTCTTCTCGATCCTGCTGCAATGCGGCAGGTGGCTGAGCCGTAGGGATCGCAGCATCTCCAGCTGCCCAAAGTTGGACTGCGAGATGATTTCGAAGCTATTGTTGGACACGTCCAGAGATTGCAGCACTTGCAGTTGGGGCCAGGCCCCGGACAGATCATCCAACGACTCGAGTTGGTTGCTGGAAAGATCCAAGGTCTCCAGGAGAGTGACCCGCTGGAAGACCTCCGGCTTAACGTTGCGCAGCTTATTATGGGACAAGTTGAGGAATTGCAGGAAGGGTGTCTCCAGCAGCTCCAACTGCTCAATGCCAGTGCCAGCCAGACTTAGCTCCCTCACTGTCTTGGGTTCGTTGAGAACGTTGTGCACGGCCCTGGGCGACAGCGGATTGAAGGACAGATCGATTCGCTTGATGTTCACCATGATGCTATCGTCGCCGGGCAGCTCCTTGATTCGATTATGGCTCAAGTCCACGGAGGACACGAAGAAGAATTGCCTTTGCAGGGCGTTCAGGGGAGCGTATTCGAACCGATTGTGGGCCAGGTTAATGTTCTCCAGCATCTGGAGCTTGGTGCGCTCGAAAACGCCGTCGGAGAGCTCCGACAACCGGTTGCCCTCCAGGTTGAGCTGCTCCAGCCTCACCAGACCCTCGAAGGTTCGCTCGCCCACCCTGTCCAAGTTGTTGTAGGCCAAGTCCAGCACCTGCAGCTGGGTGGAGTTGTGGAAGGCCATCTCGCTGACCATGTCCAGTTGGTTGTGTGCGGCCAGCAGGACGCGCAGCCGCGGCAGGCGGGCAAAGTCCAGCTCCTCGATGGTCTTCAACTGATTGTGGGACAAATCAATGTGCTCTAGATACTGCAGCGAGGCGATGAGCTCCGCCGGGAAGAAGGAGAACTTATTGTTGGACGCCTTGATCTCTTTCAGCCTGGGATGGATGCGGAAGGATGAAGGGAACAGGTAGCTCAACTGGTTATCCGATATGTCCAGCTCCTCGATCCCAGTGCCCGTGTTGAAGTACTCCCCCTTGAAGGCGGACAGCTGGTTGCCCCGGAGATTCAGCCTCTGCAGCTTCATCACGTTCACAAAGGCTCCGGAACGAATGGATCCGATGCGGTTGTTGGACAGATCGATGGAGCTTATGTTCCACAGGTTGACAAAGCTGCCGTCCTGCAGCTCCTGCAGCTGGTTGTCGTTGAGGTGGATGTGCTTGAGGTCCTGCAATCCGGCCAAGAGGTCTCCGCTCAGCTGGCGGATATTGCAGCGACTCAAATCGATGACTTGCAAGCGGGCCAAAGGCTTGAAGAGGACTCCGGTCAATGGAGTCAAGTGATTCCCGCTCAGATTCAGAGACTGAAGGTTCTCCAGTTCCTCAAAGATGTTACTGGGCAGCTCGGTCAAGCTGTTGCCGCTCAGGTCCAGACTCCTTAGCTCTGGCAACACCCAGGGCGCTCCTCCCAGGCCCGTCAGCCTGTTCTGCGACAGCTTCAGGGCCATCAGAGTGCTCTCCAAACCCGCAAAGGTGTCCGCATTGATCAGGGCCAGGGAGTTTCCAGCAAGATCCAAGGTGTGCAGACTGCTGAACATCTGGAAGCTACCTGGTGGCAGTTCTCGAATGACATTCCTGGACAACGTGAGCGTGGTTATGTCTCCTGCTTGTAGCGAGCCGAGGATCTCGGCCGAGAGAGCTGCCACTCGATTGAAGTCCAAGTGGAGGGATGCCAGTTGGGGCAGCCGACCGAGGGCACTGCCGGGCACTAACAGGATATTGTTGTCCTTGATAATGAGCGTCTGCAGGCTCTCCAGGCCCTCCAAGGCATCATCCTCGATCTAAAACAATATTTATGTTTGGACTTAGAAATCGATAACTTGTTTTACCAACACTTACCGTTCTTAGCGAGTTCAAGCTGAGGTCCAAATACTTCAGGGCACTCATCTCCCGGAAGGTTCCTGGCGTTATGGTAGTTATGGAATTGCGACTAATGTCTAGGGTTTCCAAAGATCTAATCACTTGCATATGGGTGTAGTCCAGTTGCTAAGGAACACAGTGAGTTGAAGATATTATGGTTAACAGATATAAAATGCGTTTGTTAACAATTAAGGAGTCTTACATTATTCTTTACACATACCTGTAACATATTGGAGGACAGATTCAGGTGCTTTAAGCCAGGAACTGCTGCCAGAGCCACCACTGGAAACTGATTGAAGAAGTTCTCGGACAAATCTAGCTTCTGCAGCGTGCTCAGCTTCTCAAAGACATCGCTGTTCAGGTTGCTGATGCGATTGCCAGCCAGCTTTATTTCCCGTATACGTTGGAGTCCCTTGAAGGCCTGACTGTCAATGCTTCGCAGGATATTATGCCTCAGATCAATAATCTCCAACTGGCGCTGGGCATTGAACGAGGCGGGAAGAAGAGTTCCTAAAAAAGAATTAATTTTATAGATATTAAACTTTTCCAAGTGCTCGGTCTTACCAATCTGGTTCTGTCGCAGCGACAGGTGTCTCAGGGCACTGGGCCCGTTCAGGGAATTGGTTGGCACTGCCGTCAAGCTGTTGCGATCTATGTAGAACTCCTTGAGGTCCATGCAGCCCTTCAGGAGGCCCTCTTCTATCAACTTGATTTTGTTCCCAGACAAATCCAGGGTCCGCAGGTTTTTCAGTACGTGCAGTTCGGCGGTGGAGAAAATGGGATTCAGGTTGTCGCCCAGCAAGTTATTCGCCAGCCGCAATTCGTTCAGCGAATCCTTGAGGCCATCAAAGGCCTTCTCTGGAATCCTACGGATCAGATTGTTGGACAGATCCAGCTCTTCGATGGTCAACTTCAGTTGGCCAAAGGTCTGTCATTGAGGATATTTATATATATGTTTATTTTAATCATTTCCTTTTTTCCAAAAACCAAACACTCACCTGTGCTGGCAGCACCTGTTGACCGCTGTGCCGTTGCGTATACGCCACAATGGGCGCTCCATACGGCAGCTGCGGGGCATCGCCGTGGAAGACGACGCGATCACAGTCCATGGCCACAGCTCCCAACTGGCCAGTCGCCGCAAACGGAACCACATTGCACCTGTAATTGTCGCCAGTCGCCAGTGATTAGCAGCAAACAAAGGCAAATGAATCGGCATTGGAGCTTTTCAGTTGTCAGCAATTTAGCGATATTAATATAATGGCCACCTGTGCGGAAACCGCTGTCTTGCAGGCACCACACACAAAAAAAAAGGAGCAGAGATCATGACCAGACTAGCTTAACAATATTATCTATTTAAAGATTCATTTATTTTATTGAAGTTCATGCTTTATAACTATTTTGTAATTAAAACAAAATTTTACACTTATTTGTGACTTTGAATTAAGAAATTATTGATCTATAAGTCATCTAACTCCTTTTCCTTCATATTAATTTATTAAAAACTAAATTGTCATTATTTTAGCAATAATAATAATTAATAATTATTTTGTAGTATATTGTCTTAAAAAACATCATTTCATACTTATTTGGTGTGAAGTTTATAAATTAATATACCAATAGATGAGTACGAATATAGAAATTATTGATCTAAAAGTCATCAAACTCCTATTCCTTCATATTAATTCATTATACATTAAATCGCCATTATTTTAGCATTCAACTAAGTACTCACCTGCAGGGTAGACGCAGGGCGGGACTGAGCTCCGGACATGGACGCCAGGCCAGGGTCCGGTGTGTCAAGTGGGCGAGACAACCGATCAGGAGCAGCAATAGACGCCCCCCGTTTGGCGGCTGTTTCCACGCTACCATTTCGCTGCAATCGAAGAATGGCATTATTATTATGGCTGGCTTTCGACCAGATCCGATCCGGTGATCGGTGAAACTCGTTTCGAGAAGAGATATCCGCCGTGTAGTATCGTATCGTATCGTATTTGGACATTTCCTCTTTGGAGCCCCATTCGCTTAGAACATTTAATTTGCATACCGATGTCGATGTCTCCCTCTATTTTGCTCCAAGCCACATATTTCTGGCCAACAACAATGGCCGAAATGGCCGCCAAGGTCCATATCGACACAACGTCGAAGGCTATAATCAAGCGGGCTGACTAACAAAGAACAGCGAGTCTGAGTAATTTTGGTAATGCTGACATACCTAAGACTCTAAATAAAAGGCTTCTATGGTGATTTTATTATAACACAAGGGTTGTCGAAACCTTGAAACCGAAAGTTTAATTGTTAATTACAATTGAAATTGCATTTTTTGTGTGTGTGTTTAAGCTGTAAAAAACAATTGAGCTTTGCATTTTTGCAAGCAAATTAAATTTTAGAGATCATTATTATTTTTAAACCTAGCTAAGGCATTCCTAAAAGCGATTTGGAAACAGTGAAGTCTCTGTAAATCAGAGTTTATTAGGAACTAAGTAGGGAAAACAATTCAATTCATATTTTAAATTTTTTAAACTCAATATATTTTTATATTTAAAAGCAGCTTGATTAACTAACTTGGAAGTGACATTTAGCCAGTGTGTACCAAATGCTTTTATAAAGAACAATTCATTTATTTAATGATTTGCATTACAGATTAGAGATTATCTTTTACGAGATATGTAGAATTTGTAGAATAAGTGTAACTATATTAATTAATATTTCCTTTTTATATTTAAATTTTTTTTTTAGAGATTCTATCATGGATGCTATCATCCAGCTTTAAGTTAAAGAAGTTCGACTGTATTAAATCCAATATAGAAAACGCCCAAGGCGGCGCTTGAACGGTTCGCTGGAGCTGTGATCTCTTCTGGTTCTCCTACTAACAAAAAAAATCTGGATTCTCGGTTCTCGGTCTTGGTTCTCACTCTCGCAGCATTAGCAGTACCGTTGCTCGAGCTGTTGGCCGTGTTCATTGGTTACTGTTTGCCTTTTAATGCGCACTGACACCAAAAGAGAGAAAAATAAAAATACAAATATAAATACTTTTACGTCTGGCCGTATTTCTATTTGCATTATTTTTGTTTTCGCGTTACTTGTGCTATTTACTCTGTGGTCCATGGGCAATCAAGAAAGGCATTTGGCCAGTTTTATTCGAAACTGCGCCCCCTGTTTGCTCATAGATGGCTGAGATACCAGCAAACAGACAAAACAAGCAAGTTAACGTATGTAAATTTATAATGTCCATAAAACGAACGAAAACGAGCGCTGGGTTTCAAAATCTCCCCGAAAAAGCGATCTTTTACTTTGGTCTTTTACTCATTGAAATGCATATGCGATATGCGATTCGATATCGAAGACAGCTTCAAGGTTGCATTGCCCCATGAAATGGGTTGCTACACAAGGAAAAATTAAATGCACTTTAAGGGGATATTAATTGGTTCGTTTTATGTTAAGAATGATGTGATTTTTCTAAACTTAAAACTTAAAAGTCAGAGTTTAAAAGTTGATTTTGTTTTGGTCTGTTGGGTAATAAATAAATTTAAATGGTTTACTATTCTTTTTTAATTAAATATCAGACTAATCGATAGATTGCTCTGTTTATAAATTATAATTTTATAAAATCTCCAATTAATTCGGTTTCATATAAGCTCATTTGGTTATTTATTTGTAATCATTACAAAAGTTTAATTTTGGTAAAATCCTCCTTAAATTGGTATTTTTTGGGCAGTGCATGATGGGATTCGATCGGACGGGATCGGATCCACTTCTTGTTTCACAGATACAGCTACAGGTACACGGCTATAGATACAGATACAGACACTCGCGTTGCGTTGCGTGTAAACGTTTTGATGGGAAATATGTTAATCACACATCTCTGGTTTTTCTCTTCTCGTAACCTGTTTCATGACACCCGTATTTTGATTTATACTTTTGGCTTACATTTCTGTGTGTTTTTTGTGATATTTTCCTCAATTTTTTTTTGGTTGTAAATTGCACTTATGTCTTGTGGCGGCTTGGGAACCTCGACTCGCGGTCTTTTGTTTTGTGTCGCTGCGATTGCACAAGCCGAGTTTTGTTTACATTTGTGGCTTTTTGCCCACTTCTCTTTTGTTATACACAAAAAGAAAGCTCCCAGGCTGGGCCAAGAATGTTTTCCCAGCGCGATGGAAAATGCTCTTTCCACGCACACACACACACACAGACACGATCGCGCACCTCGGAAAAATGCAGACAAACAAGAAACCTCGGTAATTAAGCCGCAGCAAGTACAACAGCACAACACACAGTGTCTGCGCATGCGCAGCAGCGGTAACAATTTTCGCAGCGAACCGCCGGTTCGAGTTCGAGTCAGGGCAGCGCGTTCCACTTCCACTTCGACTTGGACTTCCAGTTCCACTTTTACTTCCGCTAAGTCCGCTCCATCTGAGCGTCGCAACACAACTGAAGCTGGCTCCAAGACGGGCCAAGTCGGAGTCGAGCTGCCTAGGCTTTAGACCGCCACCTCTCCCAGAGCGGAGCCCAGATCAGACGGGAGTTGCTCTGCAGGTGAAACTGGTTTGCCAAGATGCACAGCGAACAATTTGGATCACTTACTTAGCCTTTATTTTCTGATTTTAACATTTTAGGGAGAAGAATAATGTTCTAAATCCGAATTTGTATTCACGTTTGACAAGAGAATGTTAAAATTGAATGACTTTTACCTTACAAGTAATTTATTAAGTTGGCTTACAGATTGGCAAAAAGATTTAAAACATACTTTTGAGATTTTAAATTTGAAGAATTTACAATTTAGAGCACTTACGAAGCCTTAATTGGATGATTTTTGTAGGTAAATAGGGAAATATGTTCCGATTTCAAATTTTTATTTACTTCTTTACAAGCAAATAATTTATTAGATTAACTTGGAAACTGGATTTAAAAGTATCTTCTTAGATTTAAAATCAAAATAAATATAATATAACCCCAACTTTCTCTCTCTGCATCGATCTAAAAGCCGAGCAGGTACTAAAAATGTGAGACCTGCCTCCCGAGATGCAGATGCTCTCTTCTCCAGAGCCCAGCTTCGTGAATGGGTTAACATTGTCCGACTTTGTTTTCTTTTGTTATTTGACGTTGTCTCTTTGGCTTGCCTCTTTTTTGTGTTATTTTTCTCCGGCTGTGGGTAAAAGTTTCGCTGGCTGTTCTTCGCAGAAAGTTGGGGCCGTCTTCTTCTGTTTTCTTCTGGCCCTTGTCTACCTGTTTTTACTTCTTCTTCGATCTGCGGCGCCGATTGGCAAGTGCGCCAATTCAAGCTAATGGGGTTAAGCCTTCAATAATGCCGCAACAAAGTGACAAGCAGCCGGAGTTACTTTCCTTGTCGCAAATTGTTTGGCGTGGCAACTAATTACCCGCACAATTGCCGGGGAAAGAGAGAGATGAATGACGGTTATGATCACGCACGTATGTATCGTTGCCCGGGGGGTTATTCACACCAGACCTAGCAGGTACAACTCCAAGTCCAAGTCCAAGTCCGATGCCAAGACCAAGTCCAAGTCCCAATCAAAGCGAGCAAGTATGTGGTTATAATTTTTATGTTTAGGCATGCATGTTAACATTAACATCGCAGTGGGCCGCAATTTCTTTTCTTTCTCCGCCAGTCATATACTTTCCATTTTCATGAGCAACTGCTCCACAAATGCCAGCCAAGATAAAGCACACACATAACATAATCGTGAAAATTGAGCCTGAAACAAAGAGTGATACCTACACTTGGAATTAAATCGAAAACAGAATGAGAACTACAAGAAAACCAGTCAAGGTATTTATTTGGTTTTAGATATATATCTTTCGTTTTCTTAATACCAGAAAAAGAGAAATTAATTTAATTTTTAAAGATATTAACTTAGCGAAGTTTGGTGGGAATAAATTCCCTTTTTTGCCTAAAATATTTCCACAACAACTTATGGTTTGATTTCTAAACTTTTAATCAATTTTCAAAGTTTTTAATATACCCAAATTATTTTATAAACTATTTTTCTCAGCTTATTAAAAAAATATTAGAAGGGTATTTAAATATATAAGAAAGTCCATTTTCAGTATGTTATATAAAAAAGACTTAAATAACAGATATAAATTTTTTTAATCGCTTTAAAATATAAATATAAAGTGACTAGAAGAATTTTATAATACTAGGACTTTAGTAGATATAAAAATATTCTTTGAATAAAAACATATGCAGTGGAAAAACCTCTAAATTATCATATCTGATATTAATTTTCCTTTTTATTACTTTAATTATTTATCTGTAACTAATAGTTTTATTTCATATTTTCTACAAGTGCAACCGCAACAGCCTTGACGTGACGCATGCCATGTCTAACCATATAAATCAAATCGTTCAGCTGATAAATTGTGTCTAAGCTCAACACTTGACTGGCTCCAGGTCCGTCTGCAATCTTTTATTTTATATATATTTTTTATTTTTTTTGTGAAAACGCCGGTCCACACACATCTCACACACCCCTAAAGCCGGTGAAAAAATGAAACTGAAAAACAGCCTCTGGCCCAGTTAGAGCCGCGCTCCCGATTGTTGCTTCCATCTGCATAAATGCAAATTATGAAAAATGAATCATGTCCCATGGCCTCAACTTCGGAAACACTCAGGGAATTTATATAGAATTTAAAAACCTGAGTAACTTTAAAGGAAATATCCTAATAATAATGGAACTTGCTTTAAAATTATGTAAAATTACTATAGTTTTACTTTATTGTAACTAAAGACAACTTGATTGGATAAATATTTAATAACTTTGTAGTCTATATCTATATTTATTAAAGTAGATATAATAAAGAAAGTAAATTAAAAATCTCTGTTAAAATTCCTTATAAAAATTGCTAACAAAATAATCTCTTATCCCTTTAAGCTTGTACTATTTTTTATTTATTTATTAATTCTCAGAGTGCATAATGACTTTCTTTTAAGATAAAATTTCATCTGCAAGTGGCTTGCCGGATCCAATCTTCACAAGAACTCGCTAATGATATGCATAAAGTTTAATTAACCTGACATAATTACTGGAAGTCGTATCCTTTGGGAGCCTTCCATTCAAATGCAAATCGAAATAGAAGCACACACATCTCCCGATCCGCATTATGATTTCAACAAGTCGTCGTAGGGGAAATGGCCTGTCAGCCGAATGCATACAATGTGTACCTAGGTACTTTTCAATTCCAATAAAGATTAATGTCTCTGTGTACAGGTCATAAATTATTGTAAGGCTCCACAGGCACACCGCACCACACACTCGTTCACGTGTATTGAATGACCCACTGGGGAGGAAGGAAGGGTCCTCGCCCGCTAAGTGAGTGAGCTTTATTGGCGGAGCCGAACCTAATCAATTATAGAGAGAGAGAGGGACCCTCCGCCGGCACACAGGACGGAATAGAATGTCAACATAATGGGGCCCGGCTCCCTTTCATTTTCATTTTATTTTCCTTTTCCTGTTGCCGTTGCCGTTTAGTGTCAGGCCATTGTTAGTTTGGTTGCTGCCAGAGGTGTACCAATCAGGGGGTTTTCTCTTCAAGTCTAGGTTACCCAAGTTTCCTGAGAACTGAGTTCAAAATCTATACCTTCGTTGAAGAATAACCCCCTTTTACTGGGTATTCCCCTCATAGAGCCTACGGCCTTGGTTAATGCCCTTGGTCCTTTGCATAGCTCGTTCATCACAATGAAGGCGCGACGAAGGACAAGGATAGCCGAGTGGGATTATAGGCCCCTTTTCCGGATTTTTATTTTGATAAATTATTTAAACGCACAACTTGTGGCATTTGGCCGGACAGCCTTTGTTGTTGTTGCCATTGGACTCATATTTAATGCCTGCGTGAAGGAGCATGTTGGCTTTGGGCCTATCCTGGCCAGGATATTCAATCAAATTAGACGGAAAGTGACAGCAAACACAATCATGAGCGCCGGGCTTATTGATCGAAACAATCAGAGGAGCTCACATTCGCATTCGTCAAGAAATGAATACCGCACACACTTTAATTCTACGTGTTTATTCAAGGCGCCTGAATTTATTTTCGGAATCGAGTTCCCCGAGTATCGAGCGTATCCCCCTCCAAGGGGCATTTTCCAAATAATGCTATGCAAATAGAGAGCTCGAATAAAATGTTTATTCCCGGGAATACCTTTTATTGTCCCCGCCGGATGGTTGGATGGATGGATGGATGTCTTTCCCCCAGGTGATGACGATCCATTTATGGAATTAAATTTATTTCAATTGCATTTCGGTGCCAAATTTGATCCGGTATTTAAATTCCAGCATTGCCACGCCCAATGATAATAAAGTTTAACCCGTTGCTGCCACTGACAACACTTTCGCATAAAAAAATCCACAAAGCGGATGGACTAAGCCGGAACTCGGCTATTTTTGGGAGGCTCAAAAGCACACACTTTGGCCGCCGGCAATTCGACTTTACGGCCGAGTTGTTTTAGCCAAAAAGTTTGCAGTAACAAGCTTTGGCCGGCATCGGCCTGCCACATCAAGTATACGCAGCGTTGCCTTTGAGATGTTGGCGCTGAGAGTCAAAGCCCACGTTTTCGCAGGTGCCAGCAGGGCCAGTCAGCAGGAGGCAGGCAGCAGGTAGCGGCACGGCGGGAAGGAGCTGAGGCTGAGGCTGTTAACGGTAAACGAGTCAGAGATTCCAAGCAATCAAGTGTGTTAATTGCACCATAATTGGTCAGACAGGCAGTCAATAGCAGCAGCTGCAACAACAACTGCAACTGCTGCAACAATCGGGCACTGCAAAAAAATTGGTCTTACATAACAACGAGCTATAAATTATGAAGTTTATTTGGGTTTTTATCATAGGGCACTAAAAAATATATATTTATTGCTTGTGCTTTTGTAATTAATTAACTAAAAATTAAGGTAACAGGCTTAAGAAAGAACCTTCGAGTTCTTTGGATATACTTTTCCTATATTTTTATCACCAAATCTAAATGTTCGTTTATTTGCTTCTCCTTAAGAGACAGCAATTATTTAAAAAAAATAGATATAGAGCTATAAAACTATGTAAATCTCTTCTTAAGACTTGTACAAATATTCAAAATTGTAGATAATGTCAATAATAAAAACACATAACTTTTCTCAGTGTACAAACAGCAGCCAGGGAAGTTCACAGTTGCGTGATTAATTCACTTGCCTTATTGACGGATGCATGCACAAACACAAGCAAACACTGGCCCAGTCACAGGCACACTCACACACACACACATAGTCAAACCCACAGGCCCACACTCACCTGCGCCCATGTGACAGGTAAAATTTCTCAGGTGCCATTGAGCCCATCGCAAACGCACACGCACACTTCCACAAATCACACACAGGCCACAGCTTTGATGCACTTTCAACTCATTTGAAATTTAAATGGCTTTAATCAGGACATTTCGGCACAGGAGAGACCCTAAAAATAAGCAGGGCTCAAAGTGTGGAAATGCGGTTGGCAAATATTTAAACCAATTTCGTGTCAAGTTCGCCCCGGCCACATTTATCTTTTTTCCGCGGGCTGCGCTTTTCGCGACGCACACCTGCAAAAGGGAAAAAAAAGCGAAAATCCCAAAAAAAAGCCGAAAATATAAAAGCAAACAACTTTGGGTAAAGGTGGTTGGAATGTAGGTGAAAAAGGGTTTCTTCTTTGGGCTGCAGGCGAGCGACGGGGAAGTCAAGTTAGAAATTTTCGAGGCGGTTCCGCGGCGAATTCGCAACAGTCAATTAAAACTTTTTGTGCAGCTCAGCAAACGAAAACACAAACCACAAACAAAGGCGAAATTAGCGGCGAACCAATGGAGGGGGTAGTGGGGGTGTTTGCAAACCAGCTAGAAACCACCCAAGAGCCAGCTAGAGGGTGCCATCCCTTTTCAAGGGCTTTGGCTTGCACTCGAAAAAATAATCCTTCCTACTTTCTAAAATTTTGATAAGAAAAAAAACCTAGTTTCTTTAAGTTGGGATTTTATTTCGGGTTTTTTAAATAGGTTTTTATTTTGTAATCAAAACTTGAACTTTTATCCCAAACTAGCAGAAGATGTTTTGATCAAATGGCTCCTTGATATTTGTTTTAAAGGGTTTCGAAATGCAATCTTTAGGACCTTAAAGGACAACCTTATTTTTGTTATATGTAAACTCTTTTCCCCTGAGAAAACCCTTCTATTTTTATATAAGGATTGGAGTTTGGCTTCTGTAAGTTAACAAAAAATCTGTCATTGATTTCCATCCTTCGCAAGGACTCTGGGCACTCCTTTAATAAGTTCTTCCATTTTTTCTTTATTTATGCTCTTATTTCAATTATTATCTCATTTCATCTTCTATTTTAGATTTTAAGTCTTTTTTTTTGTCTCTAAGTAAGCAAAAGATCGCTGATCAAAATCTTTCTTGACATCTTAATAAAATATCCTTTTTACTTTTGATTTATATTAATTAAGATTTTTTTTTCAAGCTTTTCTTTACAATCTGTATCCTTTTCTTTAACTTTTCCAAATTTTTTTCAGTGTATAAGAACTCGATTGGAGGTAGAGATGAAGATGGAGTGCTATTCTCCCCGTCGGCTGTCATGCTCGAGTTGAGTGATTTGATTTGGGGCCGCTCTGTGTGCGCCAATGAATGCGTAAAATGTAAAACTTTTCGCACGCGTATTTTATTTAATTTAAATGCAATTAAATCGTTTAATTTCAAAGAGAAACACACACACCTACACACACACACCCACACTCACAGCCAACTTTGACGAGAGTTTCGACTCTGTCGAAATGGAACAGAGCGCCGTGCTTGTGGGTGTAGCAGGTGGGGGCTTCGGTTTTCCAAGGACTCTGGGTGCCCAAGGACATGGGCTGTGCGGCTGTCAAACTAGCACACCCATGTCATACATCAGGGCTTGGAGTGGCACACGGTTATATAACACATTAGTAATACGCCTGGTTCAGATTTCAGCGCAATTTAATGGTAAATGTGACGTCTGCCACCCGATATCCCCATGTCCCACGCGTTGGCTGGGCTTTTACAAATAATTGAAATATTATATGGCATCGAAGTGCCGGTGTTCGTCCGGGTCCACCTTAATACAGGTATCCAAGGTCACGGATCAGGGGTCACGGGTCACGGGTGACTCGATAACGTATTGACTCCTAAGCCCTCGAAAATCCCTGTGACACGATTCGGTCCCATCCGGAATTTGCATATTTAATGCTTCAGGCGGGGGGCGGTGTACACTTTTCATATTCATTTTTTATCCGTATCTAAAAATCTAAAACTTTTCTCCGGTAAAAGGGCAACAACCTGAAGCGCACACACAAACACACATGGGGCATAAAACACCAAATATCAAATAGCAAAAACACCAAACCAAAAAACACAAAAAAACCCACGCAACACACAGGCTGACAACATATTGGATAAGGTCTTCATCTGCCGTCGAGTGGGCCACATTTTCTAGTCAACTCAATTTTTCCTGTGCCCCTCCAACGAGGTGTGAAATTGAAATTCGTATTCTTGTTGCATACTAAAGGTCCTGTACATTTATTATAATTATAAAGGATATTGGGTGGCAAACAAATTGCATTTGCTGTGAGCACATACACAATTAAGGCCAAAATAACGACCCTTATAGGGATTATAAAATATTTAAAAATTCCTCAGTTATTTGCTGGAAATATAACTAATTAAAATTTACTATTAAATTTTAAAATGATATTTAATTGATATTCTTATACTTTTAAAATTAAAGAGTATTTATGTTTAATCTAATTAATTAATTACTTACCTCATACTTCTCTTTTATGGTCATAAGAAGCCATTAAGGCTCAATTGTTGACAAAGTAAATCATATGTTTGCTAAGTTTAATATTATTCTTAAGCTTTGTTTTACTTTTAAAGACATCCATCATTCTGTAAATGTACTATTACTTTAAGGTCAGGTTTCGTGCGATTATTTTGAGCTCATATATATTTACTTAATTGTACAAATTACCAGGCGCGTTTTGGGCTTAAACAAAGAGGCTAACCAAATTGTATGGGGCCTTGGGCAATTTGCACTATAATTGCACGATTACATAGCCCACAATAGGGCCTTCTGGTCTACCGACTTTCATCTAATATATTTGTATGTACATTAAATTCACTCGATAAACAATATTCCTTTTGTAATTTACATTTGAGGCACTCTGCACTGTGAAATCAATTAAAATTTATTGACTAATGGCCATAAATACCAGCCATGAAATACACAAATGGCGGGACCGAAAGGTGCGCGGCATAATGAGCACACAAAAGCGGCAACTGTGTTGTGCCATACATATTCATTGGCTTTCGATGGCGACGCCGATGTCGATGTCGATGTCGATGTCTGTGTTATGCAAATTTCGCAGATTTGACGTAGCATAAATTACCGAGCATTCTGCGGCTTACAACCGCGTAATTGAATTCATAATGGAGTCAATTGCAATATAAATTAGTTGCCTGGCCCCACAAAGGACGGAAGTCGCAATGGCCACGCTTAGCGGAAGCTCCTGGTAGTACGTTTTATCCTTTGAAATTGGAATTTACTATTAATTTAGTGAAAGTTCTGAGGCGTTCACGCTTAGTCTAGCTCGGAAGTCTGCAAATTAAAATGCAAATCAACTAAAAAGTACTTGCTCGCGCTCATGAATATGCAGCCAGGGTTTTCAATAAATGTTCACTTCAATGGTCACGTCCTTTCTTCCCCGCAGGACCTTAAAGCAACACTCGTTTGCCCGCAAACAGACAGCTTCTTTAAGTGGCCCGAAACAAGCCATGATGATATACTCGTTTCCACGCAAAAGAGACATCTGTGCACCCAGAAAAATAAAGATTACAGCACTCTTGAATATGAGTTGTAAAATTTTATGCAAGTTTTATAAAGTACACAATGGGTTTTCAGAATATTTTCAAAAGTTAAGGAAACCATTGAGATAATCAGTTTGTTTTATAGTATGCTATGTCTTAAGGTTTTTGGAATCTTAATAATAATTACTCAAAAAAAGGTTTATTAAAATATAGAATTCCGTTTCCTTCTAGCTAAAAGTCTAAGGAAATATTAAAATGCCCAAAGAAAGGTAATTTAAAATTTGAAAAATATTTAAAAGAAACAGTTGTAATTTCTGTTATATTCGTATGCCTACATGACTCACCTTAAAGCCTAAATATTTACATCCGTTAATAAGCTTACCAACATATTTTTCCACCTTTTTGACACATTTTAAATTATACTTTTCAGCTTTTTACGAGTGCCATAAACGAAATTTCCTAGAATTCCTTGCCCACCTTTTAGACCAACCACATCCCCTCTGAAGTACTATACGGCTTCTTTTTTTTGGTTGTGTGTTCGACTGACACCCGGTGCGCCACGAGGACCAACGAAATTAACTTGTGAGTGACTTTTGACATGGCTGCCGACGCCGATAAGTAGGCAAGACTTCGTCAGCATTCCTGCCCAGAATTCCGGCACGGATGAAAGGGGATCGAGGCTGGACTGGCGGCGGGGGGAAAACAATTTTCAACGCGACACATGCGGATGAAACACTTACATAACTTTCGGTTAAGGTAGTCGAGGAGTCGTCGCCGCCGTCGTCGTCGTCGTCGTCACCTGGCGATGGCGTGACATGTGCAAATCTGTAAGCAGTGTTTGACAACTTGTGAAAACAAATACAATTTTGTGGCATGAAGGGACCAAGGAGTAAACAACTTTTACACACAGCTCTTTAAGGCACGGAGTGGCCGTAAAAGTTCATAAGGTTTGTCCTGTGATAAACGAGTTTGCTGCCAAAGGGAGCGGAAAATGGAGTGTTACTGCAGAGTTAAGGCGAGGAAAATAAACAAAGTAATATCAGGCCTTTAATGCAGAGCTAAAGGAGGGCATTGTTTCCCTTTGAAGTAGCCAGAAAAAATGACTACTTGAGTAACCACAGCTTGTTTAATGACAATGATTAGTATTTAATAAATATTTCAATAATTTTTATGTAACAATTACCAAGAGCTAGTAGTTACCTTAATCTTCTTAGATTGAATAGAAGGTGATAAACTTTAATATTTCTATAAATTATATTAAATGATTAAAGATCCCATCTCTCTTTTAGCTGTCCGTTATGAGTCGCATTTGGCCATAAAATAACTAGACAGACAGCTCTCCTTCAGACGCTTTTCTGGGAGAGTGGACAGCGTTTGAAGTTGAGGCCTTCATTGACCATGGAATGCGGCCCACATTAATAAGCATAAATTCTGTCTGCGGCAATCTCTCGAAGTATATGCTTAACTGGCCGCGAAAAATTACATTAGCAGTACAAGTGGCGGGGTCCGGGAGTCAGGACTCAGCACTCAGGCCTCCGCAGGATGCTGAGTCCTGGACGCTGCCAGGGCAGGGGAGCGAAGACAGAGGCAGCTGCGGCACATTTGAAGCATATTAATTTAATATGGCGCGTCGTCTGCGCCCAAAGCCAAGCAGAAGCAGCACTCACAACTCTAAGCTCATTTGCCTCCGATTGTGTGAACATTTGCACAATGTGCCACGCAGCACCTCGTCTTCTGCTTGTGATTCGGATGCTGGCGCTACTCTTTGCCCAGATAAGGTCTATTCCCAATTCCAGTCTGATGCACGAGGGCATCGGTCGTGTTCGGGGGCATGGTGTTAACCGGCTCAGAGAAGGGTTAAGGGATTGGCAGGAGCAAATGACATTAATGAGGCGACGTTTTGCACGTTTTCCCCTGCCCTGTTGGGATTTAAAAATCTTTGTTAAGTTCAAGTAAAACGACATTATTTAAATAAGCTTGGTTATGTATTAATTACAGAGCGAAAAGGTAAATTAGGTGATTTAACAAATATATATAGTATTTTTAGGCATAAGATGAGATTTTACCATTAACTTAAAGTTTGAAATTATTATTGATTTTAAAACTATTATTCGGTGCTGCCAAAACAATCTTTAGAGCTTTTAAAACCCCAAGAAATTATTAGGATAAACTGAATATAATTTTACATTGCACAAAATATGTACACTTAAGTCTGTACTTTTATACACTGATTTAATTAAATAATAAGCTTTAAATTACCCTTAAAATTTCAAGGCATACTTTTAAACACCTTTTTTAAACCTCGTTATTTTTGGAATACAGTTATTTGTTAAGCTAAACCAGAATCACTTTCCCTTCTAACTTAATTTTAGTTACAAACTCTATTACGATATGACCTAGCTATTTCCACTTAATTGCCTAAAATAGAGTATGATAACTTCATCTTAACAAGTCTACAGCTTATTTTTTTTTGCTTCTGTCGCGGCTTTGAACACCCTACCCTGTTTGCCAATTATGCTAAATTATTCCGAGTTGAATTACCATATTGTCGGGATAAAGCGACTTGGGCAAGGCTCCTGTGGAAGCCTCGTAGCACCCGGCTTCGTAAGCTGAATCTAAGGATGATCGTTACAAAATGGGAACATTTCGAGCTGGGAAAATATGCTCAAGTATTGCCAGCACCCAGACGACAGGCTCATCGTATTTTTTTTTCAGCTTCTTTTTTTCCATTTTTTTTTTTCATCCGCGCCTCCGTTGAGATGTAGCGTAATTTGTTCAATATTATCCCTTTAAATTCCTGGCTCCGCACCCATTCCGGGGAATTCAGCTTGACAGGCAAATTGCTTGGCTCGGCTCAGTTCGTTATTAAACGCGGAGGCAAACCCTCATACTTTTACCCTTCTTATATTTTTTCCCTATCCTTTTCATACTCAGTAATCGTAGGTGAGTTGGCTTAATAGATTTTTAGGCCAACTTGGGAGTAAATAATACTAAAATAATTGAAAATCAATTTAAAATTGAGTCTAAAAGTATGCAATGATATATTACAGGGTTCAAACGCAGTTTTTGTATCACACTTTGGGTTTCAGTTTTAAATAATTTGACATAGTTTCCGCTAATATCAAAATATGGTTTTGATGATTTTAAAAATCAATTAAAACGATGCGTCAAAGTATGCAATACTTTTATGTTAAATGTTAGTAAATTATACAATTTTTTGTTAAGACTGAAATACAAGGTATTTTAAGGCTGCTACACACGAGTATGTATAAAGTCCCGTTCCCTTTTTTCTCGATGGCAAAGGACTGGGGCTCTGAGCAATCCGGCTGGCCCACATTCACGCTCAACTTAATTTGGTGCAAGGGTATGGCTTGCGTTCGCCATTCCGGAATGGTGGCTTCATTACGGGCCACAGTAAATAAATATATACACTCTTAATTTTTCTGTTCTCCGATGGAACTTTGTCCACAAGTTTTGCAGTGCCCCATCCCCTAAAAAAAGGATATGAGCAAACAAAAGCAGCCAAATTATGTGGCTCGCCAAGAGGCGGTTAACGTCAAAGATTTCCATCTGCAGTCCGGTGAATTAAACTGTAATAAATCTGTCTGTACGCACGTTGAAGGCGACGATGTCGCTTTAAACGGCAGTTTGTAGATTTAGGTTTAGGTTTATACGAAAATATGCCACTAGCGGCAGGATGCAAGGAAGGAAGGAAGGAAGAAGAAGGTCCTTCCAGCGTCCCTCAAGTTTTCGCTTATTTTTCTTGGCATCTTAGAGCCCTGGGGCGTATTCCTCAGTGCGGCTTCTAAGCCACGGACAAGGACAAAGTTTTTATTGCCGGCCAATTGAAGCTTGTCTTCGCATTGTAGCACCGGCCCCGTCTCTCCACTCCACTCCACCCAACCCAAAGGACCAGGTCCTGTGCTCCTCCAGGTCCCCGAAGTACTGTCGCCATTGTGGTAACAAGTTGTACTTTTATTGAAAAGCTGATTTTTACGGCGCCCAAATATTTGTATGAGCATTCCGCAACTACCCTTACTTTAAATCTGACTTTGGGCCTTCCTTTTTTCGTAAATCCCAAACTTGTTACATTTTCAAAGGACACAGGAGCGGTCAGAGATGAGGCACTTGAAACAAATTGAAATTTTAAGTGGGTCAAGTGTTTAGCTAAATGAAATGAAATGAAATGAATATCAAGCTCAACAGGGCCTAATCCAAAAGGGTAAATTTCAGCTATCTTGATTTTTGTAAATAAAACTGAAGCTCGCTGTGATTACCTTTAAGCACGAATCTCTTTACTAGATTACATTCACCGCAGACAACAATTTCTACACAAGTTGCATGTCTCAGCGGAGCCTCGAACTCTGCATACAATCTAAACTCAAATCAAAGTTTTTTGCAACAATAAGTCTAGTGCCAGCAATGTTTTACATCTACAGTGGGGCACCTCTAAGTTGAACTTTTTTTAAAAAATAAATCTGCAATTATAGGTCCTGGTAAGAATTTGTATTTTAATTATAATATTTCCTTGCAAAGTGTAGTATAATTTTTGTCAAAAGCTTTCACTGTTCTGAGAGACATATTTCCGATCTTTCGAAGTATTTTGTGTATCAGTATCAACAGTCGAGTTGATCTAGCCTTGTTATTTTCATTGCTGACTTGCTAATATTTTAATTTATATTCTCTTTAAAGGTATCTAGATTTCAATATCTTATAAATTTAATTTAAATTAATAGCTTAGCTCTACAATTGATCCCTTTATAGACACTTCACTGTGGCATTGTTCTTCTTGTGTCCCTGGAACTCCCAGTCGCATTGGCCTCCTGACGAACTGTTGTTTCACATTCCGAAACTTTGCACTTCAATTTGTGAACATGCATGCAAATAACGAGCGGCAGTCTGGAGGTGCCCTCATCTCCGACACCACACTTTCTACACTCGAAAAAAAACAACATATAAGCGGGAAACATGAACACAAACTTTGGCTACCACAGGTGGTGAACACTTAGGGTACAGAAAAAAAGGTAAATAAAGGATAGTAAGGAATAAATGTATCGAAATAAATGTAAGTCTCCTTGGACCAGCGATTTCTGAGGCAGTCCTTATAAGTATCCTTATTTTGTACACGTTTTTCTATATATTTATATATATTTGTTCCTTCATTTTATTTACAAGAATATTCGTAAGCTTAATCTAATAACTATTTAAATACAAATTGCTTAAAGTGTAGTCCCAGTTGCCGCCGACTCTGGTTGAAGCCGATTCGCATTGATTCGTCGGGAAAGGCACATGGGCCATGGGATGCTGATTAGATGCTTAGCTGGCTGGGTCCTTGATAAATGGCGGCAGTTTAAAGTCGGCGCGATGTGAGTGTGTCTGGCAGTTGTATGATTTAAGGGTTCAAAGTTAAAAAAAATAAAAACCCACAAAAAAAAAGACATCCGGGAGTCCGGGAGAAGGACAGCAAGCTAGCAGAGCAACAAGTGAAAGTGCGGTCGGACCGGATGACAGGCAGCAACCAGACGCATAATTAACATTGATTCGCAGGACACGCAAAAGGACTGTTACCAGTTTGGCACTGACAGCTGACTTTATATAGTTGAAACAAGGGATACGATTTAAGTGACCTAATATGTGAGATATTGTGATCCTTCAATCTTTGGTATATTTCAAATATTGCTCGTTTATTCCGTTGTCTTTTATTCTATTATTATTTTAAGAATGTATATTTTAAAGTCTTTTCTATACAACAAAGGACCTTTTCTGACAGTGCACTTGTAATCCAGTAACTGACTCTCGATTTGGAGGACCTGTGCGCGCAGAAGCTGAAAAATGGACTACCTACGACGACGATGGTGACGATACCTTCATATTTCATCGGATCCCGCGCACACATGCGAACGAAAAAGTTTGCTACCAATCTGCTCAGGATTTTTCCCCCGTTTCGTAGTTGATTTGCTGCTGCTTTCCAGGTCTTCGGGTCTTCAGGTTTTATTTTCCCTTACGAGCAGCTGTCCAAAAAAAGTAAAGAAGCCGCCTGCCGCCTGCCTGTGCTTTATGGAGATTTAACTTGCGCTAATGAAGCACAGGATCCTGGAGAATTCAGCGCAGTCGCATATTTTAATAAAGTTTTTGGCTTTATGAAACTTATGTTTGCATTTTGTTGCTCATAAATTTCACGCCCACACCTCAGATCCGGCCAGGTGACACCTGAGCCCAATGAAATTTTATGGGCCGACCTTGGATGAAACTTTCGTATTTCGCTTGGAAAGTATGCAAAACAAAACATTGCTGCGAATTTTACGTATTTTGCGGCTATGTGCGTGTTTTTTTTCCCTGTTTTGTTTTGGAAAGTTAAAGGGTAATTGGAAAAATGAAATTAAAACATGACGAAATGGGGAAAATCCAATTTTAAAGCCACATTCGCGGGCCTACTGTTGGTCAGCACGTAAGCTGCTAATTGCCGGAAAAAACCGTCATGCGTAAAGCTGGCTTAAAACCGCATGAACGAAATGTAAATTAGAAGGGATATTTTATGGGACATCCGGGGGATTTTATGATGATTTTATTTTTGATTTATTTGGCTCACAATCTGATAATATAGGTGCATAGAGCGTTCCTTCTCAATTTCGTTAAATAGATATACAGAATTAAATACATCTCAAACTGTTCAGGGAATTTGAATGAAATATAATGCAGCTGATGTCAAGAGATCCAGGCGAGGGTTGGCTCTCTCTTGGTTGCGCATCCTTTGCATTAGACTCCTGCAGGAGGACAGAGTTCCACAAGTACACAAAGCCTTACTTCAAACCAAAGTTTTTTAAAATGAATAAAAAGTTTAAACCAAAAATTACAATTAAAAGATAGTTACGGGTTTTCATGACTCTGTTTAGTGTTCGCTTTCGGTGGCGACCTTTGACTGTGCGGCGGTTTTTTTCAATTTATCCATCACATTCCCAACGACAGGAGGCTAACCAAATGACGTGCACTTAAAAGCAGCAGGACGCGCAACAAGATATCGCGGAGAAAATTAAATTTTCAGCGCGGCCGTCGGTCCTGGTCATCAATCAAAAATGCCTGTCCTTTGTCCTGTTCCGTCGCGAGTCCACTTGTCACATGCTGTCGGCAGGATGGTATTTAGCAGAATATACATTTGCCAGCATAATGTTGACAAACAAATTATCATTTCTGCCCCGCCGATGCGACGGTGCTGGACAGGACAGGACGCGACTGGACGAGGGCTTAGCGTTGATTAAATGGGGTCATCAGCAGGGCAAGGCACTGGTAACGAGCGGGACTTGCAGATAGTTAATGATGCCCAGCTGCTCGGGATATTGGACATTGGACAGTGCAAACTCCGACCTTCCATCAGCACATCATAACGATTATGGATGTCCTCAATGGACTGCACAAAAAGGTTAAAAAGATGACTTGAATTCGCGGTCAACTAAGTATTCTTTAAAGAAAAGTATAATTGTTTTTGATTAAACATACATTTTAAAAGGTTTTTGAAATGAAAATAGTTTTAATAAAGCACTTTATAATAAAAATTGTTTAGGTTTTAAATGATTTAATGGTTTTATGACACCACATTATTGGTTATATTTGATTGGAGCATAAAACCAGCAAGAAGTAATTTTGGTTGACCTTTTAAAGTATAAAATAAATAATATAAAAGTATCTACTCAAATACCAATAGCCTCAAAACTATAATTTCAAGAATTAAATGCAAAAAAAAGTGTAATAACCTTATAGAGAATGCTGAATTTTTATGTAAATTATGATCAAGAACTAAACTCTTAAATTTAGGAAAAATTAAATAGATTTCTCTTTTATAAAGGTGTATTTTAATAACTTTAAATATTCAAATATACTTACAAATGGAATAAGAATACGAAATATATAAAATCCACAAAGTTCTTTGACTTATTCCTAGTTTTTGGCACCATTTTGCGTACCATGATTAGATTTCTGCCAGTGCCTATCATAACCCGGTTATCATTGCACCAGAGTGGGTCAAGCTAAGAGAAATAAGTGATTGATTGGACACTGATGCGTTTGTGGCCAATGAAGACTCAGAATTCCATCTACGCCAGCACATTAAGCCGTCAGAACCCGTTCCCGGGGAAATCATTCTGAACATTGTGCTTACTTAAGGCATATTTCGCCTCTCCGCATCCGCATCCAACACCTGCGGCTGTCTGGTGTGAAAGAGCCAAGTCATTTGGCTCTAAAGCAACAAACAAAACGCATGGCACTGGGAAAAATTTTAATTTAGTTTAGGATCTAACTTGATAAACAGGAAATGTATAAATTATCCGAATATTTTATAATCAAACCAATTTAATGAATAAATAAGAATTAAGTCCGAAAATAAATAAAAGCTAGTACTAGTTAATGTTCCCCAATCTGTATAGGAAGCATTATCTTTAAGCTTTTTTAGGCATTAGCATCATTAAGATAAGATAGTTTTATTGTGTACTCCAGAGACCCGTAGAATGCACGTGCCGGAGTCCGGATTGTTTACGAATCAACGTATGAAAACAGAGAGAAAAGCGAAGAGAGGCTGGAAAAGCGCAGGCGCATTGGGGAAAACTCGGCAACCCTGCTCCCTGTTGGGCGGGTGAGATTTGATTTCGCGAGAGATTTGAATGGATTTCAAATGGAAACTAAGGAAAAACCACTAATGATGAGAAAACTCTGTAGTTTTTAAGTATACAAATCGCAGCCAGATATGTGCAACAAGCGGACAGAGTAACTGTGGGTCTGGTAGCCAGTCTCTCCAGTCTCGTGTCCGAGAACCCAAGTCCCGGTACCCAATACCATACCTCCCCCCGTTTCCTAGCCCTTAGCTTCGCACAGCCTCAGCCTCAGGAAAGCGCTGCGTTCCGTTCAGTTCAACAGCAGACTCGCGCGCGTACGGTTCGAAATAGAAAGGAAAGCGGACGCGGACGCGGGTATATTTTCCGTAGCGCCAACGCTCCGGAATAGTGTGTTGAAAAAATGCTTGAAAATCGGCTTACCAACGGAGGGCCAAATGCCGGCGGCACTCGAATCCGGGCGTAATTGAATTCCAGCTTCGGTGGATTGGAAACAAAAAAAAAATATATATACGAAACAAATTATAAAATTGAATTTCGTTTTAAAACAAACAGAAGCAGAAGCGATAAACTAGCCGTTAAATTGAATATACAAATTGGGTGTTTTGATTAAAACTAATAAACATAAACAAGTGAGGCGAGAGCGGAATTTATTTTTAAATACAATCCCATTGTTTTTCGGCTGCCTGCAAATTGGCTGACATTGCTCATACGCCCCGTTGCCGGGTAGTGAAAACAAAAAAAGGGGGAAATAATATTATACACTAACTAGTTCCTGGTAAGCGGTCCCCCAAGTAGTCGTATGCTTCGGTTTTCCCATTTACCACATTTTCCAAAACAATGTTTAATTTTAAAGTTTACTCATTGCGAAAAGTGAAATCGGTCTGCTGCCGAAAGTTTATCCAAAATTGTGTTGGCAAAGTAATTAATAAACTGCTATTTGTTGACAACTTTATGCCGTCGCCGGAACTTTGCACAAAAGCGAAGCGTAATTATTTCAAGAGCCTAATCAAGCGATTAAACCCAATCTGAAAGATCAAACCGGAGGGCTTGGGCTATCCCCTCATAATTTTTCCACTCAATTTGAGCATCGAGTTTCACGATTCCAGTCAAGCGAAAGATAGTTAAGGGATAACCAGAAATTAACACGCTCAATTGAGTCTTCGTCGGTGGAATGTATTCTTTGCAAGATCTACGATTTGAGATTTGAGCGTCGGTGAAATCAAATTCTTGTGAATACTAATTGCTTTTAAGGGATTTTATAGCTTTTTAAAAAACATTGGTTACTGATAAAGTCCGAAAATTCTTTAAGGGAAATGGATAACCGTTTGGTCCTTTAAAAATTCACGCAATAATGGGTTAAAATGAAGCTTATAAAAGAAAGTATAAGTCCCTTATTAATATTGAAGTAAGCTTAAAATACAGCAGAAACTGGTGTGAACGGAATCAAAGTAATAAAGTAATTTAAAGTTACTTTTAACTTTACAAAAAAAAGAGCTAGATAGAGGTTTAAAAAACTAGTACCAAAATATATTAAAAATGGTTTTGTTTAATTTTCGTAATTAATACCTTAAAAGTTCTTAAACATAAGATGTGTTAAATATACTACATATAGTGAATTCAAAGATATTATATTTAAAACTAAATAAGCTTGTGAGTTTCTTTTTAGTTATTACAAAACTATTTAAAAGTTTGACTTTTAGTTTTTATAACTAAAGAAGCTCAGAAGCTTATTCAGTTTTAAATATAATTCCTTTTTTTTTGTAAAAACTATTTAAAAGTTTGACTTGTGGTCTTAATAATAAAAATAAATACTAATATTTATGTATCTTTTTACAAATTTAATGCTTAATTTAATTTTTGTCAAGAATAAGTATTTATTTAAAAATCAACAAAATCTATTCCCCTTAAACAATGAAGTTTTCCAGATATTAATTATGACAAAATATAAAATTTACTAAACGAATTTAAGAGATAAACGAAAACCTAATTTGTAGAAATTATAGGAGCGGAACTTCATAGCTAAAGTTTTAATAAAGTAATAAAAAACAACGAAAATATATATAATTCTTTTTCATATTTTTGTACTCTTGTTTGCAACCTTTTTAAAAATACGTAGAAGCCCCAAAATTGTAATTTAAATTGTAACTAAAAGTACTGCCACATGCCAGGGCATCCGTTTGTAGAATAATAAACTTAATTGCCGTTTTGTGCCGAGAGCCTGCTAACTCAATCAGGAGTGCCGAAACTTTTGTAGCTTCTAAATATTTAATGTCAACTATGATTAGTGAAGCCGCAGAGCATTATGTTGGCTGGTCTGCTGCCTGGTTGGCTGTGGCCAAAAAAGACTTGGCCATGTGAGTGGTTTGGCCGGCCGGATAAGCGGCTGTTCGTTGGGCAAATGGACGCATCCGAATCTTGGCCGTAATGGAGGCTGGTCCACAAAAGCCGCAAGCTCAAGCCGAGGCCGGAGCCAGCAATGGTCAGCTGGGCAAACTGAAATCTGAAATCCTTTCAGCGCGAAGCGCTTTCCCCTCTCGCATTAGTGCGCCTAAGTCGGGGGCATCCATTAGTTGGCGAATCGGGGCAAATAGTTGGCCTTCCAAAAAAAAAAACAGACGACGAGGCCTTTAAGGATCCACGGAGGCGTAAACGAAGCGGAATCTTTAAACGAATGCGAATAAGTAATAAATGCCGTATGTCCGGCGCGGGACTGGTCCTGGACTCTGCTGTGCTGTCATGCATCAAAACATTTAATTAAATTGAAACCGATGCGGCATCCGCCCTCCGCTTCTGCTGACGTCTTTTCTCCGGCTCCACTAGGGGGAGAGGGAGGCACAGGAGGAGGAGGCACAGGATGTGGAGGGCAGGTCCACTGGCGCCGGAGACGTGTGTGTAACTTCGGCTTTCAGCTGGACAACACACAAGTTCACTATCTCACCCGCCCCGCATGAATTTAAATGAAGGCGATCCTAAACAAGTCGGTGAATCATGTACATATTTTAGCGGTGTCCAGTTTAGTTCGTCCTTCTTTCATGCAGCTCCATTGAGCTATGCAGTGTCCTTGTCAGGGACAGAATGCACAGGACATTGTTAGGGGGGGCGGCTTGCGTCTTCGAGAAAAAATCCCAAAAACGCTGTCAGACTTTAACCAAGTTCTGGTCTGACCGCCTGATTGGTTTAGGAACTTTAGAAATCTAATCAAAAATTGACTCTGACAACTTGCAAGATTTTGTCAATGTAACCTAACTTAATAAAAAATAGTAAACAGAATAAAAATTTGCTACAAATCAAGCAGCTGCATAGTTTTTTAGTAAAATTTAACACTAAATGGGTTAAGGCTAAGGTTGAACTATATAAATAACATTTATTTTTATCACAGACTTTAATTACAAGTCAAACAAATATATACAGCATAATCCCTAAATTATAACTACAAATCATTTGATGTTTAGATAACTTGTAAGTGAGTTGATTTAGTCGCTAGTCTATGTATTTGATTACCAGTCTTATCTAATCAGGAAAAATATTTGGCCATTTTTGGCATTTTTGCAAACCCTGCTAAGCTTTTTCTATAGAGATATGTGTTGATATATTTAGGTATATTTTGATTTTTTTTTTTATTTTTATAAATTTTAATAGCTTTGGTTGGAAATTTTATCTGAAACCCGAATTAATAAGCCAACCATTTAAAAAAGAATATCTAATGCGAGGCACAAAATTTTGGTCAAAACATCACTGTAAACATTTTGAATGCAGCTGCTTTGTATTTACCGGTCAAAAAAAGCTTTTAAATCATTCAGAACATAAATCAGTTGATGTTTAGGTGAGCTCTGGAGGCAGCATATAATATATGTCCTGGGGGGTGGTCTCTACCCATCTAATGCCCCCCCTGGCTCCGCCTCTGTACTCCGTATTGGGAAAAGCTGATGGAGAGCAAAGTAAATCAGAGAGATGAGTGAGTGCACGCAACAAAATATAGTTTATATTCTTCGAATATATATATTTTACAAATCAGAAAATTATCAATTAATATATTTAAAGTGTAAATAATTCAAATTATTCTCACGAGATTTTTAAATGGAAGTAATTTCTCATAATTTATAAGTAAACAATTTATTTTGCAGCACATAAACTCATATCTCTGCTCAATTTCGACTTAAATTTCATTCAAATGAGCACCCATTTCTTATATATTTTCTTCTGTGTGTGGAAATACCCAAGAATGTATTGTAGTTTTGCCTTTCTGCACTTCGCCTGTCTCCGCTTTGTTCCTCAATTTACACATAATTGCAATAAATTGACTAAGTGGGTGCTGCTGGGGTGAAAATTTATTGTAGTCCAGCGCCTCGTCCCGCCTCGCCTTGTGCTTTGTGCCCAGTCAATTTTCGTATTGGTATTCAGGGCACAGAACCCAGGCATCGGCATTATAGCGCCGCCGTCACTGATAGACTCCGGCTGATAAGATAAGACATTGGAATACCTTGTCCTGGCCGCTCTTGGCTACCTGCTTGTATTCATTCCTCTACCTTTCTTTATGTCCAGCGGTAGTAATTGGTAAAATTGTACGAGCACTCGTAGTACAAAGGCAATTGGCCGTACAACAGGTCGTATGTGGGCCCTCAGTATTTCTGAGGATTTTGTGGCTTCTTTATGTTCCCTGGATATTGCCTCAAATGGCACATAATACTTACGATATGACCACAAGCCCTGGTCACTTAATGTTGAGCCAGCTTAAATACAGTCGAAGCTCTACAGGGAAAGCCACAACAAAATTTGCTTGAATTATTGAATATTTTAAATGTTTGAATTACGCCAAGAATTTTATTAAAGTTTATGGGAAATTCAATTATATTTGGTATTTTTGAAAATTCCTAAAAGTTTTTTATAACACAGAATATTTATTTCATCTTAAAGTGGAATTTTAAATTATAAAATCTTGATACTTGTCATATGTTCAAATTTCTGTTTGAAGTTTAATCAGAGCTGGAAATTATACAAATTATTCAATGAATTGTAGCTTAATTTAACATACTTTTCGTTTTAAATAACTAACTAAAACAAACTGCAAAACTCGAGTTTCCCAACTCCTAACTCATGAATCTAATTTACCTTGATTTAAAATGCTGCGAAAGTTTAAAAAGCGCAACAGTTATCGGTTAACCACTGTATCTGTGGCAGTCACAAGCCCTTGGAAGCTGCCCCAACGGAATCACGTCACCGAAAAATAAGCAGATGTTCCGAATTTCATTTAAAAATATTTTTCTTTGACCCAAGCTGAATCATTTGTAAATATTTCCCATGAACGCGATTTCATTATACGCCCAGGCTTATCCTATTTTAAATATCTTTTAAGCACAAGCAAATAATCGCAAATCGCACGAACAATTAAATTCGCCGAAATAACTTGTCCTGCCTCAACAGCCAGTCCGCGAATAAGTATTTATCTGTGCATGTACTTTGCCCAGACACTGTGTGTACGGCTTTATCACCGGGGTTTATTTATATATTAAAGGGGATTGTTTAATTTTTGTGGATGTTATTGTTCTGGCTGCCTGCGGAAGGTGCGAAAGAAAGATCCAACTCGCAAATGAATTCTTGCTCCGAGCACTGGAGCTCATTAAACAATCATTTTGATGAATTTTTACCCCGGCTGCTGGGATTCCGGAGGAGGAACTGGAGGCGCATGTGGCCAATTTGCAGCTCCATATATTTAATGTTCATTTTGTTTTTAATTGTTCGGTGTGTGTGTGTGTGTGTGTGTGCCTGTGCTTGTGGGGAAATTAAAAACGCTCGTTTAAGCCAGCAAAAAGGCGTTGGTAATTACAATTCAAGTTCACTTCCAGAGCCCCGGCATTCTGCTTATTACGTTTCGGTTAGCTCTGCCCCGCCCTGCCCGTCCTGCTCGTACATATATTTGTTTTTTAATAAATTGTTTTAGAAATACACATGTACAGGAAGCAAAAGTGCTGCGAATCCTGGCCGAAACTAGACCGTGGCGGCAGGAGATGCAAGGGAGGGCACTAGGACAGAGCCCCAACTCAAATTGACATACATATGTAGTGGCACACACACACACACATGTGGGTGTGCACTCAGAAAATAATTTTTTATTTTTAAAAATATATTTTCCTTGAAATAACTATGGATACTGTGATTCTTTTAAATCATTAATAACATATCGTGGGAATAGAAAAGAGGCAAATAATAGACGTTTTTACCTAATTTATTTTTAAATATTTAATGAATTTATTATTTATAGAGGTAAAGTTAATAATCAAGCATAAAATATTGTTTACCTAGGGGGTTAGCTTAACTCGCTTTTTATAATACTTCAAATCAATTAAAACTCTTAAGAATAATATAAAATAAAATATTCGAAGAAGTTTCTCATTGTATTTTTAAATATTAAAATAAATTTATAAGTTTTTTTTCTCAGTGCACACCCATGGAACTGGGCTGTCCACACACACACACACACACGCACACCACCGCTACCAACACACAAAGAACCCACCAACTAAACTTGTCTTTATTCTGCCTGCACGAGTACTTGACTTGTCAAATACAAAATAAAAAGTAAAAAAAGAGAGAAAGCTGCGAGGGAGTGGAGCGTGGAAAGTGAAAGTGGGGAAAGCAGAACAGAACAGAACAGAACGGAGCCGGGCAGCCTTTTATTCTCCGCCGTAATGAACGCTGCATGTGCTTTCCACGCTCCTGTAAAATATGTGGCAGGCTGCAGTAAGTAGCAGTCGTGGCGAGTCAAAGGTCCAGGGGGAATTATATCTGGAAATTTTTTTTCTAGACCATGCCATATATAGCCACATAATCAATACCCAACATATTGCATTAAACAGGGGACAATTTAAATTAAATTTTAACTTTGTTTTCGCTCAAAATAAATTGCAGAATAAAAAATACAGTAAAGCTAAAAAAGCGAAAAACTGCTAGGAAATGCACAAGCTCGGCTCTGAAAGGAGATTATTCTATTTGAAATTAACAGGTTAACAGTTTAAGAACTTGAAGTTTTCTTAATAAGATATAGTAAAGACTTCAATAGTTCACAAAACGAATTATACAAATTATTTTCCCAACAAAATTTTAATTTTTCCTTTAAGCCACTTTAGCTTTAGTATTTCCCTCTTTTAGCAAGTCGGTTCAGAGTTCGGCGGGGCCCCCCACTTCAAAGTATTTATACACTGTATACTGTATACATTTTAAAGAGCCCGCCGGTGTCTTGAACACTTTAACTCAACGGCTGCTAAGCTTTCAACTTGCCTCGGCTACTGTTGCGCCGTGTCTATCTCCGGGCCTTAGACAAAAAAATATATAAAAACTCGAGGGAAAAACGTGAAAAACTAGGAAAACAATCGCCGCTGTCGAGCAGCTAGACAAATTCATTTAAAGTTTACAGCTGGCTTTGCTGGCGAGAACGGTGGCGGTGTTTGTGTGTGCGTGTGTGTGTGTGTGTGATGGCACAACATGGCGTATACGCAACCCTCACGAAATGCCACTGTATCAGCACTTTCCATCACTTTCTCGGTGGCTGGCCATGGAACGTGACAGTTTGGCCATTTTTCAAGTTCACTGAAATTCCCAAGCCCAAAAATGCGAATCTAATTTTTTGCGATTATTGCAGAAAACGCAATTTGAACGGACATCAGTCAAAAAGGGCGGTCGGTTTGACTTTAAGTCATTGGGAGGGCCAAAAGCCTCGGTTGGGTAAATACAGGGTGTGCTTGAAAGTGTCTACTTTTTTTAGGACTTCATTTCGGGGAATGTGTTTGTAAAAAGTTAAACAAATAATCGTTTATTAATGTATATTTTAAGAAAAATATATATCCAAAATTTGATCACAGAATATCAAAGATCATTTCATTTAACTTTTAAATATCCTTATTATTGAACAAACATATCGGAATATGATTTAATATGATTTAGATGTCATTTTTTTATGTCAAATATATGTCAAATATAGATACTGTATCGATATATCAAAGAAACCAGAAAGTTGAATTTGATCCAATTCCCAATGTTCTCTAAAGTTACGCAGGTTTAAGTAGTTTTTAAAAAACATGAAAAATATTGATTTAAACAAAATAAATAAACTGAATTTTAATCAAACGTGTTTTCTAAAATTGAATTCCACACCCTGTATTGGCCCCCCGGGTACGTCTATTTTTAGGGGCTAGAAAACATACGATCTGCCAATTATGGCCAACATTCTTTTTGAAGATTGTTTGCGTTTCATTACGAGTGCATCGCCGTCTCGTCATCGTCCGCACTTCAGTTTCGAAAACACCAGCCAACGGCATGGGAATGGGGAACTTATTAATTTGTTTGCGGCATATGCTTTGTTTTCCCCATCGGTAATCATTCCCCGCCAGACAAGCTGCCGGCAATTGATTTCTGCTGTTTGTTTAATAGCTTTCGATGCACTGCGTCCTCCTCCGGAGAGCGGTCTGCTCCGACCAGTGATGCAGCCTTGTTTCAACGCGAACGAGAATTGGTTCGCAACTATTGACTGAACTGATAAAGTTTATGTTGTTCCAACACATAAATTCGAGCACAGTGTAAGAAATTGTGGGGTTTACGGAAATGTTTTTTTTTTATAAGAAGCGAGTCTTCATTATAATTTTAAAATAACCTTAAAGTATATTAACAACATATGAAGAATTAGTATGCAAGAATTTAATTGTAATTTAAATTTTATACATTAGTATTTTAATAAAATGTCTTTTAAAATGATTAAAATATGTAAATGGATTCTCTGCACCTCTTGCATTTATATAGAACGAATAAAAACTATTTAAATAAATTCATGTTATTATTTTTTGCAATAAATATTTGATATCTAGTAAGTCGTTCAGCATTAAAATAAATTCCCTCTAATGCATTTTACCTACACATAAACCTATTGTCAGAATGCATTTATTTGGACTTAATTTAAATGACGAGCTTATATTTATTTGTAAAATTAAATTCCCAATAAAACTCACCCTGGTAACCAGAATATTGTTAGCTAGTACTTTTATGGCATTCGCTGACTTTTGCAAAAATGCTGACCTAGAAAGGTCTCTTTACCTTTTCGCTTTACCTGAATAAAATAGCAGTTCCGCTGCTGAAAGAAACGTGTAGCTACAAAGTCTGGCAGTAATAAAAAAAGCTCCGAAAAGGGAATAAAGCAGGCACTTGGATTATCGTTTTTGTAAAACTTCAAGTGACGCGACTGGCCGTCGCAATTATCTCTGGCTGCCAGAGACAGATCTTGTCTAGAGTCGAAGGACGGCCGGGTCCTCTTCAGTTCAGTTCGTCCTGGCCGAAAGTGAGCAAAAGAGGGTTCAGTGTCATTTTGAAACAATTGTCTATCTCACTTAAAACGCAGGTGAATCTAGCTCAGGGGAGGCATAAAGACAAAGAGCTCCTCTGGGCCTCATTTTTTTCAATTATGTGTCTACTATTTTTGGCAGAAATAATGACGCAACGAATCAGGAGATGGATTGCTTTTATAGCAAACAAACATTTTCTCTTTTTTAGCTTGAAAAGCAGGCTTTCTGTGGAATTTGTCAAAACTTAAGAGATTATATTTGTCCTGAATAAAAACAACAGTAGATCAATTAATGTGTTTCAAAGAAGATTGCTTGAACAGAAAGCTCCTTTCAAATAGAGTTTGGACATTCATCAAGGACTTTATTTCCTAGTAGCAATTCCTGTGTGTTTTCACTGATGCCTCGGCCTCTATTCATTAATGCTTAAGCCCAAACATATTTTTTTAATTATTGTCTCGAGCACTGGACAAATCACCGGCATTTAGCGGCCCCGAAAAAGTTTCCAAGGCATCCATCCGGGTCACTAATGGCTACCAGTTCGAGGACGAGAGCTCATCAGGAGCCACACACTTGGGGAACTTTGTCTTTCTCTTTGAAGAGTGCCGAGTCCTAAGTCAGATTACTTAGAGGAACTACCGCAGGAAGCCGCAGGAAAGTAGGAAACTTCTGTGGAAGAGTGTGAGATTTTCGGAGGGGACCGGTCACGTCCCGAAAAAGAAACAAAGTCGAAAAAGAAATCAAAATCGATATGAATACCTTCATGGGCACGTAGGAGCTGGGAATCTGAAAAGTTTTCACTGAAAATGAGCATCAAAAGATCGCACAACGAGAATAAAATAAGACTTAACAAAATAAAGAATGCCAGAAATGAAATTAGATGGGCCTTGTGCCGTTTCCCTTTGCATTTTTCAGGTCGAGGAGTTGGCAAATGGAAAGCAAATAGGAGAACGAAAAGGGATACGCAACATTAACTACGAGAGCCCGCAGCCAAAGGACACAGGACGCAGGACCGAGCACCAAGGACCACAAACAAAGAAGATAAGCATGGAAAACCGCAGCAGTGACTTCGAGGCGGATGATTACTCCGAGCTAGCCAGCTCCTGGAGCAATTGGAGCACCCCCGCCGCCGCTGTCCTGTACTCCGCCATGAGCAGTGTCCTTGCGGTGACCAATCACACACCGCTGCCCGACTTTGGCCAGGACTTTGCCCAGTCCACCGGCCTCATCAGCTCCACCGGCAGCTCCTTCAATCACAGCCAAACGTGAGTTGAGCCCCGATCTGGTTCCCTTCCTAATGCCTAATTATGACACAAAACCCAATTAATGTTGAAGCACACGCACATGCCCACCGTCGTCCTGGTAAATAGTGGCGTAGCCAGGATATAGTCTAGTGGGGGCTCCAGACTCGATTCATTAATAATGTATATGGCGTTTAATGGCTCGGAAGATTGAGGGAATGAATTAGTACCAAGCAATGTCTGGGTAATCACTTGGCAAGAAGCAGGCAAGGGAATAGTTCAAGGCAGAATTTGTAGTAAATATAATTATTATGAATTTAGAGACATGCGTGTATTTAGTTATATTAATTTCTGTGACTATTTTAAGGCAAATTTTCAGATTAAATTAGAATTGTTTTGATGTTGTACATAGACATTTAATGAGAAAATCTTACAAAATAAATAAATTAAATATTTTAAAGAAGCAAGACCAGCTTGGAGCAACATCTGTGCTCTGTTAATCCTTGCTTTAAAGATACAAGTAAAACCCACAAACCTTATGTATTAATAGTCCGTCATAAGTAGATTTTTAATGAGTAAGCTTCAGCCTCAATAACCCCCTGGCAACGCCACTGCATTGAGCCAATGGAAATGAGATGCCATAACTTCTGGATTTCGTGGCTTCATGATGAGTCCCGATGATGATGCCGACCTCCTGCTTCTCCGCATTCGCGGCTTCTTTTAGCTGTGGCCGTGATTGAGCCTTCGCCTCTGCCTCCGATTCCGCCACCGCCTCCACTGACATGCATCTCTAATGACGCCTTCGCTGAGCCATTCCGCCATTCAGTCATTCAGTCGAGCATTTCCGTTTAGTTCGCTCAGTGTTGGTTATTCACTTCCGTTTCAAATATATAACGCTGGAAAGCAAATAGAGAATACACTCAGAACATAAATAGTACAAGACTACCCCTTGAAATTAGAGGAAATTAAGGTTCATAGTCTACCAATGTTCTAAGTGCACGAAAAAGTTAATGCCGGCGGGATACACAACATAAACACTGTACACAAAAAGAAACGGCGGGCCTCCAAAGTGCTGCCGTTTATTCTCCTCTGTATTCTATATTCTATAGAGCTGTATCTCGTATTATATTCGGTTGCCTAGCAGCGGCTGCAAAAAGCATTTGGCACTTTTTCCTAGACATGTCCCGAATTTACTGCCGCCTGCCTCAATATATATAGAGTTGTGCGGCATTCAAAGTCGGATAATTATTATGATATGGCTGCGTCTGACGCATCGAAAATACATTTGCCGAATGGCTCTCCGTTTTTTCGCATATCATATCCTTCGGGTTGTGCTCAACACTCAATCTTGTGACGACTGGCGCAGTTTCATTGGCTGCTGCTGTCAGATTTTTTTCCATTCAAATATTTTTTGTTTTTTTTTTTGTTTTTTGAGGCCCTTATTTGTTTGCACAGACACTACGTCCGATTTATGTGCAAATAAAAAGGCAACAAGGAGATGCCTAAATTCGGCAGGACGAAATATATATACCCTAGTTTGGCTAAAGGCCCTTAGACAAAAATAATCTTTACAAAAGTGGGCTTTGGTTTCAAAGCAAAGAAGATTAAAACTGTTTGGGGAAACTGCTGCTGTTCTCATATGGGTTTTATTACAAATAAAATATTTCTTTTAAGAAGTTTTATGCTTAGAAAAAATATTTAATTTGAATTAGTCAAGATATTTTTTTTTACATTTATTTTATTTATAAATCTCTAACATATTTTTCCGGAAACTTTTATTTCTACAATTTTTAAAAATTACCTCTTCCATAAATATGCCATTTAATCTTTAGAGTATAATAAATTCTGTAAATTCTTTTTACGCAATTAAGTAATTAATTTTTTTTTCGAAAGTTTGCAGTAAGCCTAATTGATTGACTTCGTGCCAAGGAGATTTAAAATTTCTCTAATTACTTGCACATTAATCAGCAAAATTTATAGGAATGCACAAAAAACGCAGATACTTTTTATGATTCTCAATATTCGAGGCATGAAAAACTTTTAATAATCCTGTGATATTTCCCAAACCGATGTACTCCCTTATCCTGCATTTGTGCACTATTTAAACCTCAACATCAATGGCAGAGACGTAGCTGGGGTAGCAGGGGACTGTGGAGGAGAAAGCGGCATTATAGTAGCAACATTTTTTTGTATTGTTTGCCATGACATTTTCCTTGCCCGGGGCTGCATGAATTTGTTTCTGCCTCCATTCCCATCCTCCATTTCCCATTTCACATTTCTTAGAGGCCAGGCCGAGGCCTATCTGTGTGCCACCCTCAGCCACGAAAACAAATCAATAATCCTCTTTGCATTAGGAGCCCGAAACCTGAGGGGTTTTATGCAAAACCCCGGGCAGTTCGTCATGCGAGAACGGGGTTCGTAAAGTAAAGTGTAAAGTGAGAATTACTTATGTGGGCATCTTTTTAATTGCTCTGAAGAGTGAATAAACAGAGCATTAATGACTACCTAGCCAATTTGGTGCCATCTCCAGCACACTGCGTGCATATTAAATGTCCTGTCTTTTGGGCTTGTGTGTCCAATAAGGACACAACCGACTGGGGTCGTCGGTCCCCATCGCTCCACCATTCCTGCAGACCCTCTATTTAAACACTCTTGTAGATGCGAACCTAAGTAAACAAAGCCGAGCACACAAAATATTAAAAAGATGACGACAGCCGCCGATGAGTGAGTGGAGTCGCAGTCCTAGGCCAAGTCCTCACCCCTGCCTGCGGCTCAACCCGAACCCGAGCCGGATCCGGGGCCGATGTTTTATGTGGCAGACGGCGCTCCAGAAAAACACGGATTTGTCAACGCACGCACAATTACACACGCTTAATAGCGACTACATCCTGGAGTCGCACATATAAGTACACTGGGGAAAATACCTAATATTAAGGCCTTTCAATTTAAACACACACATTTAAATTCAAATTGAAAAAGTATTTAAATGAATTTATTGGAAAGAAATCAATGTGCAAAGTAGTATTGTTTATTTAAAACTGAAATGCAACATTTATATAATGGAAATTCCCTTATATAATACATTAAATAGGCTGATTAATTATACAACTTTTTCTCTCAGTACACTTATATGTAGATTTACTGGGAAGAACACCCCCATTCGCATGCTTACATAGACACATCACCCACTTGGCACTCGTTTATGGCATAGCGGTGGTACGACGCCGTGAAACATAACACACACTTAATCTCAATGTCACTAATTCCCCATTGCATCCCCCCACCATATTCCCCAATATTCCCCATATTCCCCATTCCTGCTCTAGTCTATCCACAGACCTGCCCTCCGTCGGCTCCGGGGATGCGGATAAGGATGCGGCGGCGGCCATGGAGACGGCCGGCTCTTTTGCATTCGTGGTCCCGTGGTGGCGCCAGGTGCTATGGAGCATACTCTTCGGTGGCATGGTCATTGTGGCCACCGGCGGCAACCTAATTGTTGTCTGGATTGTGATGACGACCAAGCGGATGCGGACGGTAACCAACTATTTTATAGGTGAGTGAGCGAGCAGATGTCACGTGTGCACACACTGCGTATACGCGATGAAAAATCACGCATACGCCATGTTTGCCAGCTGGTTTTAAGTTACCTTTTTGACTGGAAGAGTAATGAATGTAGCTCCCAACCTCTAGATTTATAAGGATAATTGTGAGGATATCAGGAATTTAAGCACCATAAAAACTTAAACTCCGTTTGGTAAATTTTGTTTTTAACAGAGCTCTTTTTCAGCAGAGAGTATTAATTATTTTTGACTGCAACTATTTTTAATTTAGACATTCTCTCCAATTACTTACTTCCTCCCTTTTGTTAGAGCCTCGAGGTTGGCGAGCCCTTGTGCTTACCCCGAAGGCTGCATTTGAGTTTTCTTCTGGCAGGCAGAAGGTCGGATTGCCGATTACCCATTTATGGCTGCTGCACCGTGAGGCACTTAAAGTCAGCCATTTTGCCTGCCCCCCCTGCTGCACACCGGAGATATAAACTTGGCATCCTTTTGCACCCTGCAAGTATTGCAAAATTTTGAGCTAATTGAAGACGAACGAACCCTGTGATGGCACTAATTTTCATTTCATCAGCTTTGGGGCACAAAATCGAGTTATGAACTGAGCTTGGCCTTTGTTAATTGAATCTGCCTTTGAGTCACGTTTTCGAGTGCAGTTTAATTTGTAGTCAAAGACTCTTAATAATTTAAATACCTGCTTAGAAACAGCAACTTGTGCTCGTCAAAAGTTTTAAGGAAGTTTTGCTGCCATTAACTGTATAATCATAATGTCATTCAGAATTTACAGTTACGGCCAAGTTTTGCCAATGTCCCGAGGATATAGGAGTCTGGGAGGAGAAGTGCTCGTCAGAACTTTCCACCTACGCGGATAGCTGATTGCTTGCATTATGCAGGCACAATTATTCCAATAGAATAACCAAAGTTACTTGAGTCAGAGGCTTACCTCTAAGCCACCTTTTCCAACAAATAACAAAAGGGAAAAGAAAGAGCAGGGAGAAAAGTTACATCCTGCTCTTCTTCCCAGTATCTGACTTGGTAACGAGTATTGTTATTATTATTATTATAAAAACTAAATGCCCGTTGAGCTGACAGGCTTTGGTAGGGCATTTTGAATTTGCATTTATAAATACATATTGGCAATCATTATTAGTAACAAGTTCTGACGTTTTAATCATTTTCGGGCACGAAAATTTCAAATTCACATCACAGACAGCTAGAACAGCTCCGCCCGCCCCGATGGAGCTTCGACTTTGGGAATGGGTTTGGGGATTGAGTTCAGGTTCAGGTTCGGGTTGTCGGGGGTAGGTAGGTAGCCAGTCACCGGATGATAATCTTCTTTGGGTTCATTATCAATGCGTATTTGCATCTTTTGTTTGAGTTCGTCGGTGCTGGGCATGATTCGCAGCAGGAGTCTCTTTACTTTTTTCGTTTAAGATCAACAAAATTTCCTTGAATTTTCCAATGAAAAACAGTAAACATTCTTCATTAAAGTCAGCATAAACAGAATCAAAATATGGATTACTGCGGTTCAATGGAGCAGATAATTTAAAATTCAATTTCATTTAATTGCTATGCTAATTTAAGTTCACATTATTATACTTTTTTTCTCTATTTTATTTGCAGGATAATTAAATGAAAGCTGTAGCTTAAAGCTTTAATTAAAATCATTCTTATTTATATCTATACTATCATAGACTTTAGACATTATCTTTTAGTTTCTACCATTTTTCAAAAGTTCCCAATAAACCACAACAGATTTGACCATTTAAGATCAATTCCCAGAGCAAGGCAGAGTGTGTTCTCTCAACGGGAATGCTTTGTTAAAAAAGTTTAGCATTTTGTTATTAATTAAAATGGGCCAGAATCGATATTTGGCTACGTGGCTGACAGGTCCGGGCCTCGGGGCAAATGGCAATCGCTATAGTCAACGGCCCCCGGAGCAGCAAAGACGATTGTTACAATGCGACACGTCGCCTCGTGTCGAATCTTGTCCTAGAGTAGGCGTCGCAGGCGTCGCTGGTGTGGCTGGTGTCGAAGGCGTCGCAGGACTCGTGGGCCCAGTGGAATCGGGGATAACATGAGGACACGGGCTAATGTTCGGCAGAGAACATTTGTTTTATTGTAGGTGCTCTGTTGGTGTTTTCGTGTTGCTTTTTATTCTATTCTCGGGCGCCTCCGTTGCCTTATCTCCAGCAGATAATGAAAAGTAAACAAAGGCGGGGACTTTTCTTCTTTCCTTCTCCGGCACCCATTTTCTTTTCTTTTTTTGTCTGATTCGTCTTCGTTTCGGTTTTGGTATATATTTTCCTGTCCTGGCCTTTGTGCTTGCTGATTCATTGGCATGTAAATCGGCCCATGCAAATGAAATACCATAAAAGTGTATCAAGTAATGAATGATGGCTGGCATCGCTATAGCTACTCTGCTTCCTGTTGATTGTCAGCCAAGCAGATATGGCTGCCTAAAAAAAGGAAATATGGCTGACACTCTCAGTGGGGGGAAATGGGAAAGGAAAGCCAGTGAAAGTGCACTTTATTCCTCACTAATTATGAATGTTCAACGCATAAATAAGAGGTATTCATGCTTTTTTTTCCACTTCGACCAGTCAAGGCTGTGCAATTAGAAAAATCTTTTGTTGTTTGTTTTTTCGCATAATTTGCTTACAGATAAGAATGATTGTTTGTCGCTGACTTTTCCAGTTCAGTACACTGAAGAAAAGTCAGATTACTAGACAGTAAATGGGGAATTTATAGGACCCTTCCATAAGGGAATTTCAGTTTAAAAATTATCTAAATAACTATTTAAACTTATTCTTTTTTCACTCTAGTGAATCTCTCCATTGCGGACGCCATGGTGTCCAGCCTGAACGTCACCTTCAACTATTACTACATGCTGGACAGCGACTGGCCCTTCGGCGAGTTCTACTGCAAGCTCTCCCAGTTCATCGCCATGCTGAGCATCTGCGCCTCCGTCTTCACCCTGATGGCCATCTCCATCGACAGGTGAGCTGTGGGGCAGAAGGGATGGTTTCGATTTGATAAGGATCAAGGGTTATGAGCGGTTATATGCAGATGCACCCTTATCAATCACGGTCAAGGGGCATTGGCAAAGTAACCCTTTCGTTTTAATGGGATTTCCATAGGTCAGAGCACGCATGCATGCATGGATGGCCTGTCACTGGGCTCGAAATGAGAACCCATCAAAATATATTCACGTTCCTCAAAAATCCATAAATAAATAATGTTCCACCCACTTAAGCCGAACAACACGATTTATTGAAGAGAAGTAATCCACTTGAAAGCGAATTGAACTGTCTAGTCAACAAAATAACTGGCATTTGAGGGAATATGCATACATAATGCCACACATCTCTTACAAGCAATTATTTATGGCTTGAGCTCATAAATCGAACAAATTGGTAAATTGATTACATCTCTTATCTACGAGTTCCCTTATTGAATATATTCACTTGTAGAGTGTAAATCTTTCAAAAAATATTCCTTAAAAATGTCTCAAATGTATATACATTTAAAATTGAAAAATAAAACCGAGTAAAATGATTTCCTAGCCGCAGCTATTTGCCTCCCTAATAAACTCCCGCACTTAATGGCTCGAGCCTTTATTGCCTGGCGGTATCCGATGCTTTCCTCGGAGGCATCCCGAAACCCAGGAGACTAAATTAATTTTGGGCTTTTCCCGGGTACCGCCTTTAATTTGATTTTCTGGCGTTTTTTGTTTTTGTTGTTTCGGATGAACCCGTGCATTTCAATAATCAGCTTATGGTTGGGACCCCGGTACTGCTCTGGCTGGAAATTGTGTTAAATGGCAACTCTCTCTCATATTGCCCTTTTTGCAGATACGTGGCCATCATACGTCCGCTGCAGCCGCGGATGAGCAAGCGATGCAATTTGGCCATTGCCGCGGCTATCTGGCTGGCCTCCACGCTCATCTCCTGCCCCATGATGATCTTCTACCGGACGGAGGAGGTGCCCGTGAAGGGCCACAGTCCGCGCACCGTGTGCTATCCGGAGTGGCCCGATGGCCAAACCAATCATTCGAGGCTGGAGTCCATGTGAGTATGCCGAAGCCAACCGGAATGCACACACGCGAAGCCGAATTTATGGCTGTAGTGGCACTCAATATCGACATCAATCCCAGTGCCACAAAAGTTTGGGACAAAGGAGTGATTTAGGAGCGAGCAATACACTGGAAAATGGGGAATATAATTTCATTTAAGGGGATCTTTGTTGTAGCAAAAAGTGATTATAGAGACTTGTTTTTCACTAGGGAATCTAGCTGTAAAATCATCTTTACGATGCTGAAAGGCGAGATAGTAGTTTATATTTCACACTTTTCTTCAGTGCACCAAGTGCATTGTTTTTCCAGCAACTTGAAGTTGTACATCAAAATATCAGAAAACTGCACATGCACACAGAGACAATCGGATTCCGGGAAAGTCATTGTGGGCTGCAAGGATAATCCGGGGTACGGGGTCATAAAAGCGGACATTCGGAGACACAACTGAACCAAGACGCTGCCATAAAAAAAACAAAAAACAAAAAACAAATGCCAGAATGGTTGAATACCGAACCCCGAACACCGAACCCTGGAAGCTGAATGGTTGTGCTTGCCGGCGGCAAATCGGGGAAGAGGAACATATAAAACGTGTTGCTTTTTACAACCATTTTGTATGGCAATTCTGTAGCTGTGGGTGTCCTGTGTCCCCTGGTGTTATGCATTGTGTCCCACATGCAAGGCCATTAATTTTAGATTCATTCCAAATTGCTACTTGCTCAATAAAAAATAAAACAAAGGCCCAAAGCCAACAAAGGCAACAATGTGCGATGGAGCGATAGGGATTTTAAAAGCATTGCCCGACTAACTGAAAGGCTTGTAAACACGCTTCCCCTGATCGACTGTCTCTATCTGTGATTTGTTACCATTTTGCAGCTACAACATCCTCATCATGATACTCACCTACTTCCTGCCCATCGTCTCCATGACGGTCACCTACTCGCGCGTGGGCATCGAGCTCTGGGGCTCCAAGACCATCGGCGAGTGCACCCCGCGGCAGGTGGAGAATGTGCGGAGCAAGCGGCGGGTAAGTGTAAAGTCCTGGAGTCCCAGGACTATAATTAGAGCTGACTGTGGTACCATCTCTGTGAGGGATTAGAGCGCTTTTTTTAGCACATTGATTTTTAAAATTTATTGTTGTTTAAGTTTTTGTAAACTAAATTGCCTTATAGTATTTGCCATTGTTTTCGTTATTGTTTAAACTTGGCTGAATTTCGCTTAAACTTTTATTTAACTTTTCTTTGGCAGCCTGTTACAAGTTGTTATGGACTTTACCTTAGGTCTCTGAAGTTATGTTTCTTTTCCGAAAAGTTTTACAGCTATTAAAAAGAGAAATAAATAATAGAATAATCGTAAAGTATTTTTTCGAATTTCTTTAATCGATTTATTCTTATTGCTTTTTTTTATAATTTATTGCATAAAGTAAGGCATAAAAAGCTATACTTTTCTTTTATTATTTCCAACACTAAAGCATCTTTTCTCTTTATCCATTAACAACCATCAATTAATTAAAATTAAGTACTTGCAATTGATTAAATTAAATTTCCGCAGGTGGTGAAGATGATGATTGTCGTCGTCCTGATATTCGCCATATGCTGGCTGCCCTTTCACAGCTACTTCATAGTGACATCCTGCTACCCGGCCATCACCGAGGCGCCCTTCATCCAGGAGCTCTACTTGGCCATCTACTGGCTGGCCATGAGCAATTCCATGTACAATCCCATTATATACTGCTGGATGAATTCCCGGTGAGTGGTTGTGGCTCATGTCCATGTCCGTGTTAGTGTAGTTACCCTAACCCGCGACGAATCATGTAATTTGCGGTTGAATTAGCAACATTAGGCCACTAAGTGCAGTGGCTTTCGGGACATCTCAGCAGGAAACCCTTCGACAGATTAGTCGCAGTCGCAAGACTCCGCCCCGGAAGCTGATGGGCTTGTCATCGTGGTTTCCGTGGTTGTAGTTGGTTGTACAGCTTGGTCAAATAAATGACAACATGATACTCGTGAACCCAGCCACAGATGGGGTTAAAATATTAATAAACTCTCAAAGTAAAAGTTATATTTAACCAGAAATATTACAGCTTTGTGAAAAACTGGTTTTACAAATAATATATTTTCCCAACTTGTTGGTGAATTGTACAAAATTCATTTTCAGGAAAAGCCAAACAAAGTATTATACGGAAATTAAACTTTCAACTTTGTGCCAGCTCAAAAAAAAAAAACCAAAATCATGTTTTGTAAAATCACAAAAAAATGTAACAAAACTGGAGTTGTGGGAACTATTAAATCCACCTTCACTGTACCCTCCGACCTCCTATATCCGCGCTGAAACAAAGGCACTGCACGCACATACATATACAGAATATAGTATATAGTACAATATACATATGTTACATACCGACGCGTACAAATTGGCAGTTGGAGCTTGGGCGTCCGTGTCCGTGTCCGGAAAAACGTTACGGATTGCAAATAATTCCGCTCAGTCAGCGGATATCTGACTGATGGTGGCCCGGGGATAATGGGTTCTCCATGCCGTGAAAAAAAAAGTAGGAAACAGAGCATTCACGCCTGCTCGTGTGGGCTGTAGCTCCTGTCAATTGATGGCGCCCCATATGCAAATGATGACGACAACGACCACGATGAAGGGTTTATTTATGCCCCCGGGGAACATGGAGATATTAAGTTGCTGCGTTGGCCGAGCACTCCTGTGTAAGCGCTGTCTGGGTCGATGTGCCAAAAGAAGCCATAATAGTTGCGTAAATAGAACAAGTTGATGTATTCGAAGGATGGCCAGACTTGCCAGCCATAAATCATCGATTAAATAAGTCGGGGTTAGGGGAGGAAGACTGACATAGAAATTGGTTTTATTACAAGTGTACTTAGGACTGCAGCTATAAAACTATGTATTCTGCGGGAGTACCTGTTGCTGATACCATTTTATTTATTTGTTTTCCCCGCGTGTCCTTGCAGCTTTCGTTACGGCTTCAAAATGGTCTTTCGCTGGTGCCTGTTCGTCCGTGTGGGCACGGAGCCCTTCAGTCGGCGGGAGAACCTGACCTCTCGATACTCCTGCTCCGGCTCCCCGGATCACAACCGCATCAAGCGCAATGGTAAGTCTATCCAGGGGATAGGGAGTACAAATAATAAGGACTAATGAGTTTCGCATTGATAGATACCCAGAAATCGATACTTTACACCTGCCCCAGCTCACCGAAGTCGCATCGAATTTCGCACTGCGGTGGGTTTCAAGCTCATCAAGTGGTTGTAATGAGGCTGCAACTTAATTATCCTTGTTTGTATTTATATTTAGGAACTCCCCGCAATGCGACGCTGCGGAGCAGCCAGCAGTCGGAGAACCAATCCGGCAGAAAGCGATTGTCCTACCAGCAGGAGCTGCAGCAACGCTGGACGGGGCCCGGCCCAGCCACCAATGCTGGGAGCAACTCCAACAGCAATACCACTCAGCTGCTCTCCTGACAGCCGGCCATCCAGGTGGCTCCGCCGGAGAGTATGGAGATGCAAACCCAGATTGTCTGCTCGTCGCCGTACAACAACAACTACCGGCGGGGGAATCCCGGCACCGAACGGGAATCAAGCGATGACAAAACCTGGCTCTAAGCTAACTTAAGGTCTCGAATTTATACTTTAACCCTGTCGTTCGACCTGAAACCCCCTAGTCTAGACTTCAATTCGTTCTAAAAGAAACAGAAACTAAGTTAGGATAAAAACTTTGCCGATTTCAGTCCCCCCTGACATATCACAGGCCCTCAACAATTTCGAATTTCCACCATAAACTCAAACATAAATCACATACAATGGTTCGTGCGAGGAAAGACTATATTAAATGCTACGAGTATAATACTTACACTTTCAGACACCAAAGAGTAACGTTCCCGAGCGTGTCCACTTAATGTTTAGCTATATCATTACGGAATATCGGAATTACAGAAATACTATAATGAAGCCACTGATCCACAACGTGCAACTTGTAAATATTCGGATTGGTTCCTAGGCCCACTTTTTTAATTGTTCTCAATGCTGCTTACGGCTGCTTGCTTAAGTTGTAAGAAAAACCAAACAAATGACTATGAATGTGTATATGTGCGTGTAAATATAAATGTCTGAATATATAAACCTATTGCGAATAAAGCATCTTGCTCCATCAAAACGTTGTTCTAAGTTGCCTTCGGTTTCCGGTTTTCGGTGGTGTTCCGGGTGCACAAATAAAGACTGTCAACAGAGTCTCCGCCTCGACTGAGGCTGACTCTGTTTGCTCAGCTATTCCATCTATATTATATTTGGAGTGCCGAGTGCGAGGAGACGTCTCCTGCTCTCTAGGAGGCAGCAGCCCTCTTCCGCGAGGGTGTAAGTCGTATTTAAATATGAATAATCCGAACCGCCTAGGGCGCCATCTCTCAGTCGGAATAAAGGAAAAAAATACGGCGTATTTGAGTGCATACATATGTGCGTGTGTTAACGGCTTCATATATGCCCACAAGCCATCTAGGCTGTCGCTGGCGTATCAATTTTTTATCAGTAACCATTTTAGAGAAAATTGCATTTGATTTTTTTGTGTATTTCATTTCATTTTATGTGCTGCTTGACGCTGGAGCTCTTCACTTCCCCCAGCCAGCGAAGCGTAAACGTACTCGTATTTCAAAATAAAATAAAAAACATCCCCCAAACACACTTAATTCCCCGTCGTTTTACTCCTACAAGTTATGAATAATTCGGTGATTTTTCCTACCTACCACAGGTAGAGATGAAAGATACTCCAGATCCAAGATGATTTATTGGACAGGTGAGTGGTTTCACCCTTTAAAGACTCTCCAGGGGGACTATTTACATAGTTCGGAGTCTGCTTTAAATGAATTTCACCATTTATCGGATTTAAATATTTAAGGTTTCGTTTTAACTGAATACAGAGTGTGTAACAGTCGAATGCATCCCTTATTATATTCGCTGTAGCCACCGAAAATTCGTGCAAAAAGCATGTTTTTTTTTAAATCACCAGAGGATTGTTTTCCCAGAATTTACCATACATTAGCGAGAGGCACACGGATTTCTACTTTGACCAGATATACTTAAATGTGTGTACTTTCCTTTCCCATTTCCATATGCGTGAGTGAGACTCAACAGGATTCAAGTGTGGCAACAGGAAGTCTAAATGGGGTTTCCGCAGGTTTTTAAAGCTTCTCTTTCGAGTGGGGAAACAAAAAATAATACCTTTCGAGTGAAGAACACAGAAATGGGTAACAGGGATTTTATTTTAACATTATTTATTTGAGCTTTACACTTTCTACTTTATTTTTTGTATATATATTATAGAGTTTTCTAAAAGATTAATTCGATTTAGATCTAATAATGTCATAAATTTGATTCCCTTTGCTACAAATTTTCTTTTAACAGCAGTCAACTCTCTAACTTTTATTATTCATATTGTTTGCGAAAAATTAACCCCATTTATCGCTCATATTATACCATTAAACAGGGCATAAAAAAAGAGACATAACAATTTATGTTTAGTTCGTACTTAGCCGTGAAATGACTTGCTGAACTGACCAGCTATTGACTTATCTTAATGGCACATACTAAATAAGTACACCCTCTTCTCGGATGGGTCCCTGCCTCTGCTTGTGCCTCCAAGGCCTTGGGTAAAACACAAAACAAAATGGAGACGTCGCCATAATGCATTGGTCGATGGCCTTGTGGCCACTTTTGCACATATGTGTGAGCAGGACTCGAGTGCAGAATGAAAAGCCTTTTAAATGCAGGTCGTTAGCTGGGCCTCAATCAAAGCCAGATGGGTTGCATTGGTCCGGTCCGTGGCTCCTTAATGAGGATCCTCCTTGGATCCAGCTTAATGGCGGGCAGAAAGGAGTCGTCGTAGCCTACTTATGAGAGCGAATCACAGGACTCTAATGTGTGTGTCTGCTGCATAAATATGCGACCGGGGACAAACGGTGGAAGCGGACACAATGGGCCAACTTTAGGGCGAGGCACAGTAGAGTCGTTAAATGCCAACCTTTATAAACATAAAACAATAGAGGTACACACATTTGGCCCACGAATCCACGGGATCCGGAATCCGGAATCCGTGTGCAAATCTGTGCCACACACACACCCCCTCCGGAGGCATGTCAAACACATAAAGAAGGCCAACCGGGGGCTCAATAAGCGACTTGGTCCGGGCCAGAGCTGCGGATGCGGTGAGAGACGGTCGCCACCAGCCACCAACCGCCCATAATTGAATCTTTGGGTCGTGCACCGCCGCACACATACAGGGCCAAAACCAGGCAGCCAACCCGGAAGGCTAGGAACAAACACGTAGAAAAAATATTCATAAAAAGAGGTCCTAGAGTAAATATTCTTGCAACAAAGTTCTTGGAAATTATGAATATCCAAGGAAATTCTCAAAATATTTTATTTTTCATTGATAAGAAAACATTTTTAGTGTATATTTAATATTGATTTTTAGTTTTCCTTGTTCCTATTTTATTCTAAATCTTATTATGTACAATAAACTTTCCTTAATATAAAATTACAAAGATTTCCCTTAGTGCAGCTAGAAAACCAAGCAAATTATATTCAACTCGAAAAAATGGCAAGCACTTCCGTTCGGCGGTTTTTGTGGACGACAGGTTAATTTTTACAAGTTTCTTGCAATCTCCGCGGGCTTTGCCTTAGCTAGCTTTATCTGGCCATGATTAAGCTGCATCCACGTTCGAGCTGTAAGTTTTAAGTTTCATTGTATTGGCTTCAGGGCTTCGGGGTTTAAGCGAAAAACCAATTTTATTGAATTGGATTTTCTGGAATTGGAGTCGCCCCAGCTTTTGGACACTGTTCCTTATTATTTATATCACCATTTTTAAAGAACTTGGTTTACTTTTGTCAATTTTTTATTGTAAAAATGTAACAAAAAATGTCATTTTTGGCATAAAATACACACATGATTCTTAGAATACTTTAGACTAATCCAGACTCGGATGGGTGGCATCAATCCTTTATCCGACTTATTACCTTCAGGTAGTGGATTAGATGCTCGCCTATGTTGGGCTTAATGTAGAAGATACATTGTGATTGGCGCTGGATTCGGTCGTCGACATCCTGCTCGTGGAGCTGAAGCAAGTCGTTCAGTGAATCGTTGGCAATGCTTTGAAGTCGCGAGGCATGTATGAACTTCATGATGCGCTCGTTGGTATAGTTCAGTTGCTAAAATACACAATAAATTATTCACCTTGAATAAAAATGAATATAATTAATAGCTTACCCCCTCTAGGTCATCTTTCCGCTCCGACTTGAGGCTAAGGTAGAGCTTCGATGGATCTTCTCGGTCCGCCACCACATCAACCTTAGAAACAGGTGAGGCAAAGGTCAGGTCTTCGCTGTCTGGCTGCATTATGGCCAGCACGGATGAGGTGAGGAACACCAGAGCCGGACGCAGCTGTGTGCTGACCAGCAATGTGATTTCTGAGAAGAACAACATCTGATCGTGGCTCAACTCCTCGGGCAAATAGCTCCAAATGCGCGAGGAACTGCCATGCAGGGCCACGTTGCTCGTAATACTCGGCTCCACCTGCTGGGGCATCGCATTGAAACCCACCGTATGGAGGACACCCTGGCCCGTGAGAGCCAGCATCTCGGCAGCTCCACTGATGGGCTTCGTGAACGCTCCAACAATGCCCTTTGTGATGCCAGCAATTAACCCAACGGAAGTGCGCGCCTCCAAGGTGTGATGGGCCAATCCACCAACGGCACCCAGTAAACTGATGCCCAATCCAGTCAGACCCTGTGTCAGCCCATCGGCGAAGCCCTGGGGTCTTGCCCGTCGCCTGGCTTCCGTAAGTTCGATGTGCTCTGCATCCAGAGTCAGCCTGTCCAGATTCCGGGCCACTGAGCCGGCCAGCTTTGTCACGGAATTCACTGTTCCAGCGGTCACGTTGCGTAACAGAGAGGCAGAGCCTTGGGTTACACCCACCAGGAAGCCCCAGGGTCCGCGAAAGAGTCCCTCCACGGGCATGGATACAAAGTCACGGAGACCGATACTAAACGAACGAGCCAGTCCGCTAGGACTGCCCAAGATCTCCAGGGAGCCCACCACCCAGCCAGCGCCGAATATGGCTCCGCTGAGGTAGTGCAGGCCCAACGATTGTCCAAATCGCAAAGGAACTGTGAGGATTTGCTGTCGCTCGTAGCGGGAAAAGGAGAGCGGGGAATGATCTAAGGCTATGTACAGCCTCGAAGAAGTATGGACGGAAAGCAGTAGACTCAGCGGCTCTACCGAAAAATTATTGAGACGCAGCGGCTCCGATATGTACAAGGACTGGGCCACAACTTGTTCGGGAAGCAGGGTTTGCCCAGCAGAAAGGAGGATCCTATCCTGTTCTACAGCCGGACTATACACACAATGGGACGGCTCGCACTCCACGAGTGCCTCCAGCAACTGGTTGAGGTAGGCGTCTTCGATATAGACGCGAAACGGGGGAATCTCGCAGCGGACACTCTGCAGCTGCATCTCGTCCTGGTAGAAGACAAACGTAAACAGGGAGACGGGAGAACGTAGCGGCTGCAGCTGGTAGACGGCATCCAAGTAATAGACCTGGGGCAATGCACAATTGCGCTTGTACAGTTCCTCCGCACAGAGCAGCACCGGGAAATCGTACTTTCCACTGGAGTACAGTTGGTTGTCCACCTGCAGGTTAGGCAATTGCAAGCGCAACTCCCGCCGATCCTCCTTGGCATCATCGGATATGTCATCATAGATCGCCATTAAGTCGTCGGCGTAGATATTGCACACCTCGGTCTTCAAATAATCATTTTCGGGGCTGTCAGTCTGCAGGCTGAACACGAACCTCTTGATGAAGACCTTGATCCTGGTCTGCAGCTTTGTTTCGCATTCCTCGCTAAAGTGGGCACAGGCCACCATGTCCGGCAAGGGATCCTGCTCTTCGGGTGACTTATCCTCTGATCTGAGCAGCTCTTGCTCCTCCGCTGGCAGCAAACTATTATCTGGCTTGGTTAGGCGCGATCGCAAGTCCTTCACCGAAAACTCCAGCTGCTGAGCTATATAATAGATGTTCAGTCGGATAACCCGATGCTTATCACAGACCACCACTTTTACATCGCCGTGGTTGGGTATGTGAAGGAACTTCTGCCACGTCTTGTCGGTCCTCACCGGCTTCGACCATCCAATTTTGTTCTTGCCGCACGGTTTGTCTGAAAAGCATAGCGATTATAATATTAAAATACCCCATTTGTATAATTTCATACCTTTATATGCCGCCAGGGATAGATTGCACATGGTAAACTCTACGTCCGGAAAATTGGCATACATCTGCGGCGGAGTATAATAGCACTGGCTGTGGGCCAGCACCAACTGGTTCCACTCAAAGTGCCTGCCCACAAACTCGGAATTTGTGCAGCTAACATTGCTGTTTTCCGAGGCACTCGTTTGGGCCACTATGAACTTGATATTTGTATTGTTGCTGATGATAATGGCGGGCGCCGTGTCCCGGAACACGTTCAGATAGTGCACGTTGTCCTTCTCAATCAGAGTGATCATCAGGGGAATGGATTCGCGTCCCGCCTGCAAGCTGAAGCAGCGTCTGGTGAATGGTATGGCCAAGGGAATGGGTATGGAAACGTTGCAATGGCCGCCAACACTAAAGCAAACGAAGTACACGAATGCGGTATCACAGTTGTGCTTGGTTCCAAGATCGTAGAAAACATCCAGGGACGTTCCAATGCTAGAAATTTATATATAATTATTAATAGGATAATACATAGAGCTCTTTTTAAAATACTTCCTACCAGTTCTTGTCAGCATTCGAAGACGTAAGACTGCGGAATGGCTTTGCCGTGGCATAGGCATCCACTTCTTCGCGCGTGGCGGTCTCCTTGTGATCCATTGCCAAGGGTAAAGCATTAAGAGACACATCCGTGAAATTGGTCAGCACGAACTTGGAACGCAATTTGAAAACACGGCAGCAGTCGGTTTCCTGTTTGTATTCCAGCATTAATCGAAACACTTGCTCCTTTTCGACTATAACTATGTCCACAAAGGAGTTACAGCGCAAGGACATGGTTCTTCCCGCATTGTTATCCGTTTTCTGCGCCGAATGCTCCTCCAAGCAAATGGGCGTTGAAGCAAACCACTCGGAATTTAAGGAAACTTGAATGGAGAATGCACTCGTTATCCTTGGCAGCATTTCCAAACTGTTGGCTTTAAGCTGAATGCGAGCCGGTTCCTTGATCGTGCACAAGCTCACATCCAACCCTGTGGCGTTGATAAACATGGCCCAGGCAGTCACATTCAGTCCCAAAGTACACGAAAACTCCCTTGTGGCACCTGTCTGGTATCTGACATCAAAAGGACTTTTCCAAGGAAGCATCAGTTCGCGTTGCATGCGCAATTCTTCAGGATCGTTCAGTGGCCACATGACTTTTGAAGACTCGCTTAGTTGGTGCAAAGCATTCTCAATGGTCCAAACGCTGGAATCGTAATGGAAGAACTTTTGCCAGTCCATGTTCTTCAGCATCAGCATGTACTCACTCTCAGAAGCAGCCCCCAGGGGAGCTCTACAATATAAATATTATTTAAAAGGGATTCCCCAACCAAAGTTGCTTATGGAACTTACGAAAACTTAAAGGCTACCTTATGCTCGGTGCAATGAGTGGTGGCCGTGTTTAGAGGCCAACTCCCGCCCTTTGCTTCGATGGCGGCGCTCTCCTCGCTGGTACTTTCAGTGGCCTGGATATCACAGCTCAGCATATTGCACACCTCGAAGATGGGCCAAATGCAGATTAGTATTTTCTGTGGCTGGAAGTCTTCGGCTGGAGGCTCCATCACTATGTCCTCACGCAGGATCCGAACCCACAAGCTAATGAACTGCTGTGGAGATTGCGTTGGCACCTTTACTAGCCAAGGCAGATTGTTGCAGTTGGGCTTCAAAGGGATGTCGCCAGTGCGACCCTTGCCCCGACCGGCGCTTAGCTTTAAGCTGAGGAGCAAATGGTCAATGAATTCGGTAAATTCTATTATATTCTATTTGTTCTTACCGCATATTTATATCAGCATTACGCATTACTTGCTGATAGAAGGAGGAGGATCTTCCATTGGACGACAGGAGGTGTTCCGACGGGCCATTCTCATCGCAGCTGGCTCCCTCCACGCGAAACTCTGCGATCAGGCTGTGGGGCACCATGCTTATCAACTCGATTTGGCCCTTGACCACAATATATATCTGAGTCGCTGACAGTTTGGCCATCTTGAGGGTAATACAGCAGTCTCCCACTCGCAAGTGCTGCACCTTGTGCTCCTCCTCGAACTTCAGAGGTATATGAACGGAGTCACTTGACTCCACCGTCTGTCGTGCCTGCGGATTCGCGATAAAGAAGGTAAGCTCTTGCCGGAAAGAACAGCTTCTGAAGTGATAGAACTGCACTTCACTGGGCGCCACAGTGATCCTCTCCACGGTGCCGGTTTGGCCAAAACCAATAGGTGTCTGCATCCGGTTGACCACCAGGCATTTGGGCATGAAGGCGTGCCGGACTTCACGCTGCTGCAACACTTGCTGCCAGTGGAGTTTAGAACTTAGCAGGGTATGGATCACATAGGGAGCGCAGTTCAGGCGCAGCTTGTCGACCACGAAATTAGCCTCCACGGTGGAGCGGGGACGATGGGTAACTCTTGCATAACTGGTGAACTTCATTGGCTCCACGATGTCCAGCATATTGAGGTAACCATAGTCCAAGCACTTAACTCGACTCCGTAACTCGGTCTGTAAGCTGAAATCCTTCCTGGAATATATCGTAGAATGCATCTGCAGGTCTTCCACGTGCACCGTAAGAAAGGTTTGGCTCCTCTCTTTGGTCTGCCTGAGGCTATACTCCTTCAGCGGTGGTGGCAGCTCTCCGCCGGCATCTGGCTGATTCAGGAAATTCAGTTCAATGTCCTGGCAGCAGAGCAACACCTGCAGTTTTGGCACCATCTCGGGCCTAAAGACGGTATCGATGCGCATGCAACCCACCAGAACTTTGGGATGCAAAATGAAGTCATTATTTTCCTCTGCCTTGAAGTCTGAGTGGATGTACTCGATCTGGAAAAAGTGGTAAATGAAATAGGTCAATTATAAAGACTCTTAGCAAAAGGCCTACCGAAAGATCTTCATCCGTATCGTTCTCAAAGCAGGTGCCATCCACAGCGATTAGGGACTGCAAGATGACCACCCTCCAGATGGTGGCACAAATGGGACGATCCGGTGGCGTCAACTGCCTGGTCGCGGTCTCCGAAAGCAAGAAATCGCAGTAGTGCAGGAAGGTTTCGTGAGTCTCACTAAAGTACTCCATGCGGCATCTGATTTGTATGGGATGACTGACCTTTTCACAGAAAAATGCTACATTGACAGGGAGTCAATCTTATTTAAATCAATCACTCACTGGCATGGGCACTGGATATATGAGGATGTTGGTCATCTGGCGGGGCTGCGGGTAGCGCCAGCAAATAATTCCATAGTTCTTCTTGATGATCTGCACTTGGTAGGGCATTGGCAGCACGGACTCGGAGTTTAGATAGACAAACTGAAAGGCACCAGCTCTGGAGAGGGTAAATCAAGTGTTAGCCACAAATCCAACCACAATCAAAGGTGCAAAAGTTTCCTTACCTGAGATCATCCTGGTAGAATTCAGCAGTAGATTTTAAAGGTCGTTTGACCCGCTCTATGGACTCATGCGACGGCGTGCACTTGATTAGGTGGCTGGATGAGATCTCCTCAGGAGTGCCCAGTGCAGGACGACGATGGAGGAATTGCTGCCACTCCTCATTGGCATACTCCCGAATCCGATTGACGCCATCGTGTGCCTTTTGCAATTGTAGAATACTCAGAACACCGGCGTCTACGTGCAGGAAGTTCAGCTTGAAGGTGGCATTGATCAAGAGTTCGTCGCACCACGGTTCACTGACTAGATCCACCGACAAACGCATGAGCAGCGGATGCAGCAGCATCTTACCCCCCGACTGTACATAGATCGATCCCAATGTCGACCTAATGACAGCTTTTTGGGGTCGGGCACTGAACTTGACGCGGGTGCTAAAGTCCAGGCACACCAAGCTGCACTTGTACGAGCGGTCCTCGTCGTAGAACTTGATGGTGATGCGATCGCTGGATAAATGCATCCTGTCTGCGTTGTAGCAGTTCGTCTTCATCTGCCGGAGCTGCGAACCTTCCTCCACAGGACGCTGGCTGCGGACGGCAAAGCAGGGAGTCTCGTGGAGAACCGTGTAGATGCGGATCACGTCACTGGCCAGCTGCTTAACTCTCGTCTCACATAATCGCAGCAGGATGGGCTTTCGCAGTTCCACATCCACTTCCTTTTGATGAAGGCGATCGTACTGGGTCCTCACAGTCAGCAGGGGAGGGGGAATCCCCGAGCTGCTCAGCTGGCCAGGTAATGTATCAAAGATGGGCTCATTAAACTGATCCAACTCTGTGTTGTTCTCCCCGGTCGAAGGAGTAGCCACATTTACGTTGATATTGAAAATCGAGGCTTGGGTTACGGAGGCTTTAAGGTTCTGCGTGGACATGAAACTGGGTTGGGAGACCAGAATCAAAAGAAGCGGCTTCATTGCCGGTCGTTCCAACACCTCGAGATCCTCAAGGTCCAGTACATCGTAGATTTTCAACACGAATATGCCAGCCACAAAGGACACGCTCCGAGGATAGCCACGTTGAAGGTCGTCGGCCGGCACCGATCTTTGATTTCCCTTTCCACGACTTCCCGACAAATTGATGCCTGAATCGCTTTGGCAAGAACCGTAAAAGATGTCGCTGCTAGCTCTTGCGTCCAAGAAACTGGAGCTCCTTTGCTTGTCCGTTAGATCCTGCCTAGAGTTCTTTCTATTCGAAAAATTTGGACAGCATTTTTTGGGATTAGAAGAGGACAAAAAAACGGTGTCACTCCTGCTTGTACGTCCGGTTATTTCGCCAAGTGGTCGGTGGGATCTTTCTTTGGATACAACATCATTCTTCGTCACACAGACCTCATCGATGATGGAGTTCAGCCGTTGCATACGAACTATTAAGCAGCTAATCAGACTGATTTGATGTGTGTTTAACGAGGAAACAAAGTCCGTCACGCAATTGTACTCCACACTCTGGCCACACACGAGGTAGCGATCGTAGCTTATGGCCGGAGCATAGATCATGATGAAGTCAAAATCCTTGAAGATCTCCATATGATGCAGTTCGGTGGCTTGGCTTTGGTTGTTCCACTCAAAGGCGGGGTTGTTGTGCTTGCTGGCCAAGCTCTTCTCGAGCCGATATTTCTGTGTCTGCTTCCAGTTGCCGGTGGATAGGGATACCTTCCTAACGCTCAGCTCATACTGGCGATCCTCGACTAAGGCGCCTGGAGTATTTAGCATGTTTAGCTCCGCGGCCTTCTGGTAGATATCCGGGCGGACGAGTTGGCGGACGAGGGGATTTTCAAGGCTCGGCGTTAGCTGAATGCTCTCGATCTGTATAAACGAAATATTTAAATATATTGAATTTAAGACGAAAGAAAGAGGTGTACTTTACCCTGAGCAACAAGACACTGCAGCTCTTTCTGCCCGTCGATAGGGGAAGGTAGACGTAGATGCCCTTGCTGTTTAAATGCACCATGGGCAGGTCCTGCACCGTGGTAATCTGGCTGGGAGCGGATGACGAACAAGGTGAGGAACACTTCGCCTGTTCAGGGCTGGAACTATTCATTATTTCAAGGACCTCACACAGGGGTATCATAAACTCTGTTATTTGATCCAAATCCAACACCATCTCGATCGGCTGCACGTCGATTAGCACCTCAGAAATGGTGTGCTGCTTGTTATGAGGATTCCTTGCTCCAATCTTTGCGTACAGATCCTGCAGGCTGACTGTGGTGACCACCACACTGAGCAGGGGCAAGTTTGTGCCACTATCCCCCAGCATTTTAATGCGAAAGTCCTCGACCCTTTCCCACTCTTGAGCCTGCCTTTTCTCGTAGTAATTGAGTCCGAAGTTCTCCACTTTTGTGGTAATTTTGGTAAAGTCACTGTGCCTGTCGATATTGAGCAGAAGGTCCTCCAGGATAGCGACGATTTTACTGTGCTTAGTATTGACGGAGTTCTCCATTTCCAAGCAGATTCTAGGTATCGTCCATTGGCAGAATATTACAAGCGAGATCTTGGGAGCTGTAATAAAGTAATATTAATATTTTCTGGCGAGTTAAGGAAATGTGCCTTACCAGCTTCAGGTTTGGGTGCTTCAAAGTTGGGATCTAGCTCCAGGAACTCCTTGATAACCGTGTAGTTCTGCGAACTGCCGGTGTAAACCTCGAGTCTGGGCTTTATTTCAGCGGGCTTGCATTTTGATGCAGGGAGTTCATCCGAATAAAGGGAGGAGTACGCCTTGGAAAGGATCTGACAGTGCTCATGCAACAGTTTCACCCGCTGAGCAAATATATTGATAGCCGACATATCCACATGTACATTTATGGAGTACGTGCCTTGCTCAGACGACTCCTCCCCTGACTTGCTTATTCTTTCCTGGCTGTTAGTTCCCTCCTGCGATTCGGTCTTATGCGATAGAGCCAGGGTTATAGTGGTCCTAACCGGAGCCACTATCATTTCGGTCACATTCGCTCGGCGGTAGGACACATTGAACTCGTTCAAGTCGATGACCCAATTGAAAAGCTCGGCTTTGGTGGCCACCCAGACTACGGATCTGATATTGCCACGCTGGATGGAGTCGCAATTGCCTGATTTTACCTTAACATTGGGCAAGCTGATCGAAGTGTACTCAACTTCTCCTTCTGCTGGATTCTTTCGCATCATGGCCTCGCACACGTTTACCTGGGCCTGGGCGATCTCTACCAGCACTACCAGGTTACTTAGCTGGTGTACCAGCTGCGTGGGATCAAAGGTAGTCGCTTTGGGCTTACTGCTACTCATCACTAGGTTTATGGGCTCCGTTTGGGTATGCCTCTCATCGCGCTCGGAACTCAGATGGACGGTCTCCTCGGGTACAGAGATCTTGCGACTATTGTTCCTGCTGATGCGACGCGGCTGAAGATCGTTCATGGCGGATATGGTGGAATAGTTGGAGAGGGATTGCGTGACAGGCGGCTCAGACTGGCTAAGCGTCTCCATCTTGGTATCTGCTCATAAAGAATTTATTGAAATATCTATTTATCCAAGATCTAAAAGATATCCTTACCATTTTCCTTTGATTTCTGTTTGCCGCATTGATGCGAAAAGTTGAGAAACTGCAGCAGGTAAATATCGGTGGTGATGCAAAATGGTTCCATCCAAAGACACACCACAGTGCCGGGCGCCTTCTCCTTCTGCTCATCAGGATTGGCTTCCTCCAGGGGATATTGGAGCTGTATTTCTAGCCACTTATTGTTGGCATTCGCCGAGGTGGACAGCACAACGTTCCGCGCATTCATCTTGGTGTGAACGACGTCCGCCTGGATGCCTTGTAGGGAAGCAACGACCGCCAAGTGTGAGTGATACTTGTGGTAGCTCAGGCTAAACTTGGTGCCCACAGTCTGCAGCTTGATCACATCGGAGTGGACATTAGCCTGGGATACAATATGGGCCAGGAAACAAAGCTCTGAGGCGTCGAAGCTCGATATGAGCGGAACAAGGCGCTTGGCGAGGATCAACTCGCGCTTAGAGAACTCCAAGGCCATTATCTCCGACTTAAGTTCCGCCTTCTCCAGCGCCGCCGCTTCGTTCTGCCGCCAGAGATGAGGAAGCAGCAGGCGGTTCCAGTTCACCTGCATGCGTGGAATGCTCAAGAGCTTGGCCTGCTCGCCGTCTGGTGTGGTGTTAAGAATTATTAACGTCACATTCTTGAGGCTGAAGCTGTAGCAGTTGTAGCAGGCGTTGACCACCTCCCGTGGCTTATCCTGCATATGAGTGATGAGCTGGACAAGGCGTTTGGGATTCGCTGGACCGCACAAGGTGCCCTCCACCAGGGAGATCTTCAGTTGTAGGTAAGGCAACAGGGACTGCTTCACAGTGGTCGTCAGTTGGTGCTGGTTGCTCGCCGATGTCTCCTCCTGCTGTTGTCGCGGGTACAACTGAACAACCATGTTGCGCAGCTCGATCTTGTAGTTGCAGGTGGGCACGAGGGTCACCAGATATTCCAGGTCCGGCACGGTCATGTCGGCATGCTCCTCAAGAGCCTTCACATCGCTCACAGTTTCTGAATGATATCCCGAGTAATCGTAAGGACGAATTAAATCGGTAATTACATTCTTAACCTGCGCAAAAGACTGGGAAAAGTGGAACGTGATGCCGGCGGACAGCACACGGTACTGGATCCGAAGTCCCGAATCCCGCAGCTGGCTCTCTGCCAACGGGTGGCCAGGATGAGTCGTCTTTTGCGGTACCCGGTACTCGACAATGTCGAAGGCCAGCACGGGGCTGCGGAACAGCATGTACTCGTCCGTGTTCCGGGCGCTGTACTCCTCGTAGTTGTAGCTGCACCACGTCCGGTCGGCAAACATATAGTTCTCGTCGAACAGGCTCTTGTCGATGAAGGAACGCTCGTCGATGAACTGCGTTGACAATAAAGGTACATCTCTTTTATAGTAATGAAAACGCCGTCCTACTCACCGTCTCCGTATTGACCAGGTTGCGATCGACGAGCTCCTCGCTCCGGTAAACACCCAACGGCTCCACGCACATGCTGGACAGCCCCGCCTTGACATTCGTCCACTCGCACTCCTTCACTTCCGACCGCTCGTAGTAGAGCCCGCCCAGACTGATCCGCAGGATCGGGGTGTAGCGTATCCGCTTAATGCCGCCCATGCTGTGGTCCGTGAAGTACTCCGAGTTCTTGAGGTGAAAGTTCAGCTCCTCGGCGTAGATGCCTATGTCGAAGGCGTGCCCGACCCGTTCGTCGCACAAGGTAGCAGGCGCCTCAGCGTCAAAGCTGGGCAACATGTTCCACGCCCACCACAGAATACTCCGTCCAGAGGGCCCGGTGCCCTGCTGTGCCGCGTGGGCCTCTGCCGTTTCCTCTGTCTCGTCGTCTGAGTCCCCCGGTTCCTCCTCGGACGCAACCGGTTTTAGTTCGATGAGCAGCTTCACCAGTCGCATTACAATCGGGAATTGCAGGGAGGACACATTGATGTCCAACGCCTTGGTTAGCACTCCCACGCGTGTAATGCTCGAGGTGCTCACTGTGTTGGCGTTGTATTTGCGTAGCACGCGACACTCCAGGCTGCAGCGATAGAGCACCGGCTCCTGGCACACCTCGATGCGGCCGGCAGTGTTTCGCTTGTCCAGGCAGATGGTCAAATCGGATATTTGCAGCAGCTTGCGCATGACCACGTACACGGGGTGCATGTCCACCATGGTGGGCTTCCAGTCCTCGCCGGCGGAGGTGAAGTTCAGGCGCTGTACGTTCATGGAGACCACGATGTCGTCCTCGACGTACTTCAGGATCACGTTGTTGCACTGCAGCGTGATGTTGTTGATGATCTTGTTCACCACGCTGGAGCTGCTGGCCGGGGCCGGGCCGGGCTGCTGGTCCGACTCCTGCGTCGATCGCTTCGATTTGCGGCGCTGCTCCTGCTTGCGCTGTTTGGTCTCGCTGTCCGGCAGCTTGGCCACGAACTCGATCGTGTTGATGACGATCTTTACCGGCTCGGACATCAGCTTGGTCCACGGCACCTGAATGCTCAGCTCGTGGATGTGGCCGGAGACCAGCTCCACGGGCAGATTGAGTTCCTCCTCGAGCACCTCCAGCCGCAGGTCCAAGTTCTGGAAGGTGACCTCACCCTCCCACAGCGACACCTGGGCATCCTCGTCACGGAAGTTCTTCACATACTTGGCTACGTGGTTCAGCAGAATCGGAGTGATGTAGGACTCCAGCTTGAACATGGTGGCGTGGCTGCTCCCGTTGGGGCTCGCTCCTTACCCGGCGGCTACCTGGCTACTGGCTGCTGACTCACGTGGAACTCTTCGCTTGCGTTGCCGACGAGTTACTTGAATTTCATGCTGTGGATTTAGTTTCGATTTTATGCCGAAAAATAAACGAAAATAAACAATAATTTGATTGTTTACGTTTTGGGCACAATCGCAGCGCTTTCCAACACTGTGTGCCGGGCGAAAACCTCTTGCAGCACTATGAGCCGGTGCAGTGTGTTGGAAAAGGCTGCGAATGCTATCTGATAGTGTTTGCAAATGCTGCTTTACTCAGCTGTTTCCTGGCACACAGCTGTTCAATTTTGTTGACGTGCAGCAAGTGGCGGATTCCGACTATTTCAACAAAATGCCGCAAATTACGGAGAATAATCAGAATTTTGGTAAGCCATTTATATATATATTAATCCTGAGTCTCTTGTTTATAAATATTTGCCCTTAGATGTCGTCAAGTACTTCCTGCAGCTGCTGGAGGAGGACAAGGACCTTTCCTCTGGCATTGCGGCCATCAGGACTCTGCTCATGATCCTGGAAAAGAAACAGTGTATGTTTGTGTTTATTCTGTAGGGGATCTACCAATCACATGTATCCTTTGTGTCACATTTCCCAGTTGGCACCATTCACATCCTACACACAACCATGCGGGAAGCGGTGGCCGCCATGCGGAACACAGACTTGTCCATTGCTGCCATCGTGTCCGCCGGAGAGCTTTTCTGCCGCTTTATCACGCTCAGCTTGGACGACAAGCACATGGAGGAGTGCCGACAGATCATGTTGCATCGCGGCAAGATCTTTCTCACCAAGCTGCTCAACTCGCGGCAGGTTGGACTCGATAACTCACAAAAGTCTTCTCGAATGTTTTAAATCGTTATTGTAATCCTTTTAAAAGGTGATTGCCCACCAGGCTCAGCGGTTCATCAGTGATGGCTGCCGCATATTGACACACTCCCGATCCCGTGTAGTTCTCAAGGCCCTGATTACCGCCTCGCAAAACAAGAAGTCTTTCCACGTATACGTGACACAAGGCGGCACTGGAAACCCCGGGTAAGTCATCAAATTTCTTAAAAAAAATCCAGGCATTAACCCTTCTCGCATGTAGCGAGGAGATGGTGCGAGAACTGGAAGCAGCTGGCATTGATTGCACTCTGATTCTGGACTCGGCCACCGGTTATATGATGGAATCAGTGGACTTTGTCATGGTGGGCGCTGAAGCGGTGGTGGAAAGTGGCGGCATTATCAACAGGATTGGCTCCTACACCATGGGCCTGTGCGCCCGCGAGATGAAGAAGCCCTTCTATGTCCTCTCCGAGAGCTTCAAGTTCTCTCGTCTGTATCCACTCAACCAGCGGGATCTGCCAGATGAGTATAAGGTGAGTTTGTGTAATTTCTATATCATAAACCTCGCTAAAATTGCTTTTGCTTAGTACTCCCGGAAGCACCTGAACGATGTGAGCAAAGTGCACCCACTGGTGGACTACACGCCACCCGTCTACATCACGCTGCTCTTCACCGATCTGGGGATTCTAACGCCGTCGGCTGTGAGCGACGAGCTGATCAAACTCTACATGTAGGCGGACAATAAAACCGATGATGCTCTTATGATAATTGTTTTATTTTTACTGCATGAAATGGTTAAATATTAGGTTCGAAATTGTTCGAGTATATATACATGTACATAATATAAAGCTAGCTTATCTGGCCCAATTACGCTTAATTTGAAACGGATTCTGTAGCTTATAACGACACCTGCCGGGAGTAGGTGGCTTCAACTTCGTCCTCTGCATCCCAGTCGGAGCCCCAGGGATCGTAGATGTCCATGCTGTAGTGGGAAGTCTCGCTGTTGTTGCCATCGTCGTTGGTGTATTCGCTGTTGTACTCCTCGAGATCATCCGTGTAGCTGTCACTCCCGCTCTCATCCATGCCGTGATCGTGGGCACCCATGGCATCATCGTCGTCCATGTCGCTGGGGTTCTGTTGAAGATATTAACGTACGTACAGAAGGAGTGGAAAGCAAGAACTAGATTTAGAGATTCCACATTCGAGGCTCCAGTGACCGGTCCAAAGTATTAAAGGTAATGTTTTGGGATAAATGCACGATGACGTTACCAATAGGTAACGCCAGCGTGTGGTAGGGTACATTAAACTCACAAATTGCCCCGACTGTATGTTGATCTCGATCTGCAGGCGGATGTCCATCACGAGAAATGCGGTTGTGACAAGAACGGGTATGGTGAGGCGACTCTTCCACGCCAGCTCCGTTAGAAACAGGAAGACATTGCCGAATAGGGAATTCATTGTGATTTTAGTTAGGTTAGTGTTCAGCCGCCGGCTGGTCCTCCTCGTCTCCCTCCACTGAACGCTGCAGGGCGTCGTGGTCAACAATGTACACGGTTTCCCCAACGTTCACAGCCTGGACTGGCAGTAGGTGCCGATGGAGACGACCGCTCTCAATGGGTGTGTCAAGCTCGAGGAACTGCTCGAATATGGAAACTGGCACTCCTTCGGATTCCAGCAATCCCCGCATACAGTCCTGCCGCTTGTCCCGAAGGTTGTCCAGCAGCTTGTTACCCTTTTGTACCCGGGCTAGCTTTCGTTCTGAAAAAAAGAATGCTATTCTTTAATGAATGGATCTTGGCCACCGTAAGTTCAACCCACCTAATAACTTTAAGTAGTCGCAGGAGTCCGGCAGGGGTTCATGTCCTGTGGGACTCTCGGCGTCCTTTGCGGGCGTTGCGCTCTCTTTTGCGGGCGTGAAGTTGTCCTCGAAACTGTCGGTTTTATCTGTGGGCTCCGTGGTTGCTTCCTCGATTTGTGGATTTCTTACGTGCCAAGGATCGGCATTACCAAGTGACATGTTTTAAATATCACAAGAATGTATCTAAAAGTCAAAATATTCCCTGTTGTGATGAAAAATTGTGTTGGGAATTGTGAAGCTGGTTTGGAGATGAGCGCGTGACAAGGCATGCGCACGACTGATGTTGCTGGGAATAAATATTAAGATTAATTTAAAATTGGAAATACTATTTAATAATATATATATATAAAACACTTAATTTAAATCTTATGTTTTTAACTATTAAAATAAGTGCAAAATATATTATATTATTTAAATAAATAATAAATAAATTGAGTCCATCTCTAGCGCTCCTCTTCGAGTTGCCGTTATTTCTTCCCCGATATACGGTCATACCATACCGTCTTGAAATCAACGTCACCATGGATGTGTCGGCTCTTTCTGGGCCAAATTTTAGTCCTGCGGAGTGGATAAACGCCAACTACAAGAAGTTTGTGGAGGAAAACGGACGCGACGACAGTGACGCCGCCTCGTCCTTCATCCGGAGCTACGTGCCCAAGCTGCAGCTGTACATATTCAACGTGAGCTCTGGAGTATCCGTCGCCCTAAGACGTGTATAATTAAAAGATCCTTAATTGACAGGTTAACAATGCCGTAGAGGAGTCCAGCCGCCAGGTGGTGGCCAGCATGCCTAGGATCGCGAAAGAGTCCGTCGCTCTGCAGGGAGAGGTTCGTCGTCTGCAGGAGAAGATGAGTGCCATGCGACTGGAGGTGGCGGCAGTGCAGAGCGAGACTGGAGAGTGCATGGCCACCTTGGAACGGTTGAATACCAAGAGTCAGCGCCTGCAGGTGGCCAAGGAGTCGCTGCAGGAGTCGGATGGATGGGGGAACCTGCTGGCCGAGCTGGAGGATGGATTCGAGCGCAACGATCTAAAGGTATTTGATGTCAGTCCCTTAAAAGGAATCCTTGTATTAATCCCTGCTTCATAGGGCGTTTGCGACAAGCTGATGGCCCTGCAAAAGTCCCTGGTAGCGCAGGAACAGCTGCCGGGACATGCCGAGCGCCTCACCCAAGTGGAGGACTTTAAGAATCGCCTGGAGGCACTAGCCTCGCCCAGCGTGGTACAATGCTTTGCCGAGGGCAACTTGGAGCAGGCCCAGCACTACGTCCAGATTTTCACGAGCATCCAGCGATTACCGCAACTTCAGCAATACTATCGAGCTGTGCAGAAGAATTTCTGGCAGCAGCAGTGGAAGCAAACTCTGGAGCTGCAGGGATCCGAAACGCAGCCACAGCATCAGCAGTTCCTCACGTTGTACTACGATCAGTTACTGGAACACTGTCAGCGTCAGGTCAAGTGGTGCACAAACCTCTTCGGCGACGACTGCCTGCAGCCCTTCCTGGTGATTGCGGAGTTGCTGCCAGCACTGCAACCCACTCGCGATGGGCATATTCTGCAGCTCTTGAAGACTTCCAATGAGAGATTGGAGATGCTGGCCCTGTTCGCTCAAGTGAACCATAGCTTCGTGCTGCACTTGAACTCCTTGCTGGAGCAATCGCACATTACACTGCCCGAGGAGCTGCATCGACTGCTGGGCGAGGCGGTGTTCGAGTATTTCCACAAGTTTATCCACCAATATCCGCGACTGGAGGAGACCCAACTATCGACACAGGTGGATCGGCTGTCCGCCAACCAGGCTACTCCCAGCGACGGCGTCCGTCACCTGGAGGAGAGCACCAGGAAGCTCTACGAGTGGCTGAAGGAGGCCTGCGAACGCTGTGCCTCCATAACCAGTGATCTAGCCCTGTGCAAGCTCATAACCCTGTTGAATGGTATCTTCAAGCGGCAGCTGGAGAGCTTTGGTCGCATCCAGCGGCAGATTGGACTCAGTTTGGGATCGAGTAGCTATGCAGCCCAGAGCGAGAACTGGTCGCTGCTGCAGTACACCATGTCACAGTTACAGTGCCTTGCCGATTTCCAGCTCCAGCTGCATCAATTCGAACAGGATTTGCACACACGCATGGCTACCCTAGCCAGTCGGTTGGCCAAGCCGACCAACCGAGGACCCATCACCATTTTCCAGACCTGCGATCATTCGGCTCGCACTCAGCTGCTAAACAGCATTGCTGACTATCAGCTAAAGAAGTCGGAAGCCACCGACAGCCTTGGAATCTTTCCGCAGATCTACACAACTCTAAAAAGTCATTTTACAGAAACCCATGACATTACGCTCAACATATTGCTGCAGCCCATAGAGACGCACTTGGCGCACATTCGTCCACCGGTGGAGGAGCACGCGGCGTCGGGCATTGAAATGCCATCATTCAGCTTTGCCCCGCAAGAGAGTATCACTCAGATTGGCCAGTATCTGCTCACCTTGCCTCAACACTTGGAGCCCCTATTGCTGTCGCCATCCGCCTTGCTGAAGCAGGCTCTGGAGGTGTGCAACATTAAGTATACGCAAGCCATTCCCTGTGCCGACGTTCTGCTGTCCCTCGTCGTGGAGCAGTGCTGCGTTTTGTACCAGACGCAGATACTGCAAATCAAGTCCCTGCCACCTTCGGCGGCCACGCAGCTCAGTGTGGACATCGAGTACCTTTCCAACGTGCTCGAGGAACTAGGATTGTCCATTAACTTGCAGCTGTCCCAGATCCTAACGCTACTAAAGGCCGCACCGGACCAGTACCTGACCCTGAGTAGCGGCTGTGAACCGCGTCTGGTCACGGCCATTCGGCAAATGCGCAATATTATATCTACCCAGTAGTGGTTATATATGTAATATTTAAAATAAATGTAAATATCCAAGCTGTGAGTTATATATTTACTGGAACTAATAGATAATTATCCATTATATATTATATACTTATAGGATTATAATCATTGCTCTCGTATGTTGCCATCACTGACTGAAAGAAAATAGAGCCCACCCTAAGCTCCAACTAGATGTCTATTCTAAGTCATATTAAATGTTTAAACAAGTGTCCGGAACCCAATGGCTCTGGTCAAGTTCAGTGTTACAGCCATTTATCGTCTTCACTTTATTCAATATAATATAACTCTGAATCGGAATGTATTTCTTCTTTTTTAGTATCCGTCGGGTGCATTACAAATGGCATACTACGAAAAAGTCGGACAAAATCCTGTATATAGCCTTAGGAATTCTAACAATCACCTTGATGGCTCTGGCTTTAAGTCAGGAGAAAGAATATAAAGTAAAAGGTAAAGATCCCATTAAGGAAACACCGGAAGCAATGCGGCGGAAGATCAAGCAGATGATGCTGCACGCTTGGAAAAATTATGCAAGATTCACTTGGGGCACCAATGAATTCCGTCCGATCTCTCGGCGCGTTAACTTTGGCAGCGAATTCGGACACCACAAACTGGGTGCAACAATCATAGAGAGCATGGACACCCTGTATGTGATGGGCCTGCATAAAGAGTTGAACCGGTCACGGGAATGGATCCAGAAATCATTCACCTTGGATCGCGTCGACCAGGCCGTGTCCGTTTTTGAACTAACTTCCAGGATGCTGGGACCCATGTTGACTATGTACGCCCTAACTGGAGATCAGCTATATAGGGGCAAGGCTATCCACATTGCCGATAAGATACTGCCAGCCTTCCAGACACCCACCGGAATACCCAGACGGTTCGTTGTACCAAACGATGACCAGTTCCGTAAAAGATCCCTCACCGATGTGGCACGTATCTCGGAGTTTGGGGCCCTGCACTTGGAGTTTTTCTATCTCAGCGAAATCACCGGAAATCCAGTCTACAAAGATGCAGTTGACGGCATCCGTCGGTTGCTGGCCGACATGGATAAGCCTAATGGCCTGTATCCGAACTCTTTCTGCACAAAATATGGCAGATGGGAGAACTCAAGATGCTCGATCAGCCGATTTCATGACTACCTGTTGAAGTCCTGGATCCAGTCTGGAAAAAGTGATACGGAAACTTTGCAGGTGTTCAAAGATGCCATGTTGGCGGTGGTGCAGAATATGGTGGAAATAACCACGGAGGATGTGATCTACATACCAGAGGTCGTAGACGGTACACGAACCGATCGGATGAAGCAGTCGGACTGCTTTGCCGCTGGCCTCTTTGCCCTGGGAGCAGAGCAAACGTTGATGAAGCACTGGGCGAAGTATGCCCAGATTGGCATTGGCATTGGCGACACCTGCCACGAATTCTATAGGCAGTCACCCACTGGACTGGGTCCGGAGTATATGGGCTTCTCGGACGAAACCCGAGAGGGAATAGTATCCCTTGAGAGAACCTTTTATACACTACGCCCGGAAATCGTCGAGAGCTACTTGAAACTATGGCGTTTGAGCCGCGACCCGAAGTACCGGGAGTGGGGCCGTGATCTCGTCTTGGCATTGGAGAAATATTGTCGAACGCCGTACGGATATGCTGGCATCCAAGATGTGTATAAAGAATTCTCCGGATCGGATGACGTGCAAAGGGGCTACTTCTTGGGCGCAACTCTCAAGTACTTGTTCCTTCTGTTCTCGGACGATGATGTAGTCCCGCTGCAAGAATGGATCTTCAATAGTGCGGGTCACTTCCTCCCCATTAAAGGTGTTAACCCAAACTATCGTTTATATAATTCAACGGAAGAGTAAAATTAAAGTATCTTAATTATTTAGACAGCATTAATGTTTCATATTGTATGATAAATAATTAAAATAAAATTGTTTATTAATGGTTTAATATTCCAACATCATTAAACCATTCAACACATTTTTTCATTTTCAACATCTATCTTTAATATTCTTTTAGATTGCTTTAAATGCTGACATGTATAAAAAAAACTAGGGCAGGTAAATACTACGCCAACGACATACAAAATTACATTCTAATTATTTGGAAACACACACATTGAGCACACCTAGAAGCACATACATTTATGTAAATAATTTCGCAATAATGGCACATTTTGCACTTGGGCCGCTAAACCGTTGTTACATCCTGCATCCCCTACAGCTGGCTGTTGGCCAGGTGATTATCGATGACCACCTGGATAATCCGCATGCAGTGACGCTGCCTGGCTACAGTGTTGTCCACCAGCTGCTCGATGAACTGGCTGGCCGCGATGTTCGTGTTGGGCGGTATGTCCTGGGTGCAGGATATGTACTTGTTGAAGATCTCCGTGTTCAGCGAGGTGGCCAGATACCGCTCGCTCTCGTCCTGCTGCTGCAACTTGTCCAGCACCTGGGCGGACACCAGCAACTGACCCTTGGACTTCTGATACGTCTGCAACTCCTGCAGGCTGACGTACTCCTCGCTGTTCAGCTTCACAGACCTCTCACCGTCCACGTCCTTAATCACGCTCTTTGTCATCTGACGAATGTGATACTTGCGCTCGGCCACGAAATTGCCCAGCAAGTATCCTGCGGAATCGAGGGACACAGACAAGTGGGACTCGTTAGCGGCTAAGATCCTGTTTGACGTCGCCCTATCACTAAACACTCACCTGTTATCAGCATGAAGAAGGCAATCGTTAGCACCAGGGAGGCACAAGTGCGCTTGGAGACGTATTCACGGAACTCGCGGGAGCTGTTGGCCCGCACCGCCGTCTCGTAGCTGAGTACCTGGTGCATCCTGCTCTTGATTTGGCTTCTTTTTGGGGATTCGGGGCTTGTATAGGGTCCTGATTGGTCGGTTGGTTGGTTAGTCTAGTCACTTATAGACAACCGAATTTCTGTTCGAGGGCTGAGATGGAACATTTCGTTTGTGTTATTGCACTCTGGTTGGTTTGGTGAGGCTGAAATGTTTTATAGTATTTTGATTACGTTTTTAAGCTATGGGTTTCTTAGGTTTCTTAAAAAATGTGCATGAAAATAAGTGCAATAAGGGTTAAATTTGCAAATAATATAAAGTTTTCGTATTTAAGATAAAGGTTAAACAATGTCAGTCAAGTCTGACTTCGACTCTTTAGGTCTTTACATATTTGACTTGAGTTTATTATTAGGTTCTTTATTTTCTTAGACTTTTGATCTTAGTAATAGCTCCTGATATTATCCTATATTTTTCCTGTTTAGATTAGTATATTTAGGTGTTAAGCTTAAGCTTAACTTCCGGAACTTACAGTTTTTTATTTCCTTGAAAACCAGTTAAAACTAATTCGCACGATGATGTTGCGGGAGGATGACTTAATCGCCCCACCTTAAACGCTAATCGTGAGTCCTGCTGTTGTTATGGGTGGCGTGCACGGAAAACAAACACTGAGGGGACACACACAGGACAGGGCACAGGTATCCTTTGAAGCGGTTCTTTGAACTCTCAATCACTCGCCGCCGTATAGAGTGTATTGTGTTTCTGGCTTTGTACTCTCAGGATAAGCGGGAGGTGCATTAAATTAATTAATGCCTCCTGCACTTTGCGATTTGCACTGCCTGTAGGAACCCAGTTTTGAGTGGGGATGGATGTTCGTTCAGCGGGATGACGCGCGCAAACTTTTAATTATATTATTCGTGCTTTCAAGGGACACGCGACGCGCGCAAAGGATCTGGCAGCCTGGACGCCGAGTCGTAAACTGACTCATGGCGCGTCGGGGGTCGGCTTTAATAGCTCTCCGGCCTGTGGTGAGTTTCCTCCAGTGAGATTTTCCACAGTGCAATATGCGGTCGAGGTGGTCAAGAAGGAGCACGGAAATAGCAAACATAGCACAGACCAGTGGAGTCCAGTCCCAATAGATTCTTAATGAGTGGGGCTGTCGTCCATCCCACTTTCCCTGTGGCTTCCTCAGAACTCATATCGAGTTTCGCTTTAAGAACAACTGGACTCTGCTGCATTGTACAGCAGTTCCGAATGTGGACTTCCCTTTTGATTGCCATAATCGTATTTTGTTTTACGTTACACTATTTCCTGGGCTACTTCAAGGATATCGCATGACCCTCGATTGCAATTTCTATGTCGAAGAATTTAACTGGGCCCTGGCTTTTATGAACCTTCTTTCTTTGTTGATGTTGCCCTGTTGCATTTAGTGTTTTTATTTTCTTTAAAGGAATTTAGAACTCCCAAGAGAATGTGTTGCTCTGTAACTACATTTTTATTAATAATAAATATGAGCTTCCTACCGCAGTTTATTAAATATAGTTTTAGTAGCCGTTTCCAATGCAATGAAGGATTCATTCCCGAACCTATGAATCATGTATATTCTTAATCAGCAGCTCTGTCAATCTAGACATGTCTGCATAATAAAAAAAATTAGCCTTGTTTCGAAATTTTATAAGGGATTACATTCTTAACTAATTTCGAAAAAATTAAAAAAAATTTTGTTTACATTTAAAATTCCCATACATTTAAATACAATACAATAAACCAATACAGAACAGTTTTTCAAAACTAAATTATTGAATGCTTTGCTTAGTTAAGATTACTGTTTGATTTCCGGAAGTTAGCTTCGTTTCTTGTTTAAAAAATTTCGAGAATTATCCTTACCAATTCGATTATTTCTATAAAATAGTAAAAACAATAAATATGTTTTGAAGTAATAATCAACTTTTTTAAAACCTTTACTTTACACTACTGTTTTCAAGCTTTTAAAATATGACATTATTTATGGGTGGATTTTAACTTAACAGCGAATATCGCTTAATAAGATTTAATCTTTTATAATTGCATTGATAACAAATCGACCTGAGCTTTATAATCCAATGACAATCATCGAAATACTTTTAGCCTTTGACAACGGTGTGGCCTACGAGTCGTATGAGTAATATACGTTAAAATATATTTCCAAAAAGATGTAAATTTTTAGACTTAAAATAAAATATTATTTTGTAATAATATCTTTTATTTGTAAAAAAATATATAATAAATACGATCCAACATTTTTCAGTAAATAAATTTCTAAATGGAACAAACTTTTATTTGTATTCTCTGATATTAATTTGTTTTAATCAATATACTAGCAAATTTGTATATCATTGTCTTAAAAAAAGCAACAATTAGATTGATTCCTAATATAATAACTAATAATAATCGCCATTACGACTTTTAAATATATCCTTTACCACTGCACCACGAGCTATTTGCAAAATAAGTGACTTCTATCTCCAATCTTCCAATAAAATTGACATTCTTGACAACTTAGGTTACAATTGAGTCTCACGTCGGCTAACTTTAAGAGCGAGTCGTAATTTTAGCAAATTGAAGCAACTTGTGCCGCCGGACTTATCAGTTTGTCCCGCCGAAAATTTGACGAGATTTACTGCCTCAGTTTTACAAACAAGTAAACCAGGTGTCAGCTCTTGCGAATGTGTGAAAGGCTGGAAGATAAGACTTTTTTTTGGTATAAAAGGCGGCTCTTCAGAAGGGAACACCATTAGTTGTGAAACTTGGTCGAGATGAAACTGTTCGTATTCCTGGCCTTGGCCGTGGCTGCGGCCACCGCCATCCCTGCTCCCCAGCAGAAGCTGAGCCCTGTGCCCGTCAAGGACATCCAGGGACGCATCACCAACGGCTACCCAGCCTACGAGGGCAAGGTGCCCTACATCGTTGGCCTGACCTTCAGCGGCAACGGCAACTGGTGGTGCGGTGGCTCGATCATCGGCAACACCTGGGTTTTGACGGCTGCCCACTGCACCAACGGCGCCAACGGCGTGACCATCAACTACGGCGCCAGCATCCGCACCCAGCCCCAGTACTCCCACTGGGTTGGCAGCGGCGACTTCATCCAGCACCACCACTACAACAGCGGCAACCTGCACAACGACATCTCCCTGATCCGCACCCCCCACGTCGACTTCTGGAGCCTGGTCAACAAGGTGGAGCTGCCCAGCTACAACGATCGCTACCAGAGCTACGCCGGCTGGTGGGCCGTCGCCTCCGGATGGGGCGGCACCTATGACGGCAGCCCGCTGCCCGACTGGCTCCAGTCTGTGGATGTCCAGATCATGTCCCAGGACGACTGCAGCCGCTTCTGGTCTCTCCACGACTTCATGATCTGCATCAACACCGAGGGCGGCAGGGCCACCTGCGGCGGTGACTCCGGTGGTCCCCTGGTCACACACGACGGCAACCGCCTGGTCGGAGTTACCTCTTTTGTCTCCGGAGCCGGCTGCCAGGCCGGACACCCTGCCGTGTTCAGCCGCGTCACCGGATACCTGGACTGGATCCGCGACAACACCGGCATCTCCTACTAAATATTTGAATAAAATAATGAAAGCATAAAAACGATGTCCTTGAGGTTTTAAAGGGATATATATATATTATTTTTTTTGGTTTGGATTTAAAAAGAATAAATGGGGAATCTTTTATTTTACACAAGAAACGCCTAACAAAGTATCTGAACTTCATATTTACAATTTAAGTAGGTCACGTTAAGAACTTGACATGCCTTTTTAAGAATTAAACCAAGGAAATAATATTTTATGGTGCTTTATATAATTTTACAAAAAGTATTTGTTATTGTCATATAATGTATAAGGTAGTATCCTTGACGTATCCTTAGAAATTTTGCATTGAAAAAACTCTACTTATAAAAGTTTAAAAATTATGTTTAATCAAATTAATAATTGATTTATTTCTCGACGCCGAAATGAAACCTAACTTATCCTCAAAGGGAAAACAATATGTAAGTTAAGAAATAATACTCAACGGGCTAATACACTTTACACTATCTCAAGTATTAGCTATTCAAATATAATATTATTTATGGATGGATTTCAATCTAACAGCAAATCACGCTTGATAAGATTTAGCTTCTTATATTTGCATTGATAAAGAATCTGCCTGAGCTATATAACCCCATGACCACCATCGGAGTACGTTTAGTCTTCGAAAATGGCGGCATACGTTCTCCTATTAGTGGCCTTCGCTGCGGTTTGCAGTGCTTCCACTCTACCCCGCACGGCTGTCCGCCCACGGGATCTGGAAATCCGACATCGGAGCATCGAGGGACGCATCACGAACGGAAACGAGGCGACTGAGGGGCAGGTTCCCTACATTGTGGGAGTGAGCCTGAACAGCAACGGCCGTTGGTGGTGGTGCGGTGGCTCCATTATTGGACACACTTGGGTGCTCACCGCTGGCCACTGCATTGATGGGTTGGTTTTTGAAATACACAAATAAATTGGATTAATTTAATGCAATTTCTGTACCCAAAGTGCTGACGAGGCTTCCCTGTACTACGGAGCCACCAACTACAACGAGCCTGCCCTCCGGCACACCGTGGGCAAGGAGAACCTGATCATGTACCCAGAATACCACGGACGCGACGCTGATTTGGCCCTGATCAAGACTCCCCATGTGGACTTTTACAGCCTGGTCAACAAGATCGAGCTGCCCAGTCTGGAGGATCGCTACAACTCTTACGAAAACTCTTGGGCTCAGGCCTCCGGCTGGGGTGCCATCTATGACGGAAGCAATGTGGTCGAGGACCTGCGATTTGTGGACGTCCAGGTGATTTCCGTGTCGCAGTGCCAGGCTTACTACGGAACCGAAACTGCCACCGACAATGTCATCTGCGTGGAAACTCCCGATGGAAAGTCCACCTGCCAGGGAGATTCTGGTGGTCCTTTGGTCACAAAGGAGGGCGACAAGCTGATTGGAGTTACATCCTTTGGCTCTATCTACGGCTGCCAGGTGGGAGCTCCGGCTGGTTTCACTCGTGTCACAAAGTACTTGGAGTGGATCAAGGAGGAGACTGGCATTTATTATTAAAAGCTGTACATTAACCATGTTTTGAAAATGATAGATAAAAGCATATGAAAACGACCGCATAAATTGTTTTTATAGATCGATCATTTGAGGAAACGGAACATGTTGGGGGTTTTATTTTATTATTATTATCATACATTTTATTATCATTAATTAAAATCAATTAAATAATTAGCTAGTATATATTAATCTTATTAACTGAAAACTATCGCCGCGTAAGTGGCAAATGCAAGATTAGATTCGCACCTTGTACTTGGATCGATAATAAATTCTATATAATGCTACGACCACCCTGCGAGCTGTTTCAGTCTCCGAAAATGGCGGGTCTTTCACTCTTGGTACTCGTCCTTGTGGCTGCTTGCAGTGCCTCCACGATTCCCCACTCAGCTGTGCATCCGCGTGACTTGCAGCTGGAAACCAGGAGCATTGAAGGTCGCATCACCAATGGATATCTGGCGGCCGAGGGGCAAATTCCCTACATTGTGGGAGTGAGCCTGAACAGCAATGGCCGCTGGTGGTGGTGCGGTGGCTCCATTATTGGACACACTTGGGTGCTTACTGCCGGTCACTGCATTGACGGGTAGGTTTTTGAAATAAAGTAGTTGATTAATTAAATTAAATATGATTTCTATACCTCTAGTGCCGATGAAGCATCCCTGTACTACGGAGCCATCAACTACAACGAGCCTGCCTTCCGGCACACCGTGGGCAAGGAGAACTTGATCATGTATCCCGAATACCACGGACGCGACGCTGATTTGGCCTTGATCAAGACTCCCCATGTGGATTTTTACAACCTTGTTAATAAGATCGAGCTGCCCAGTCTGGAGGATCGCTACAACTCGTATGTCAACAATTGGGCCACCGCCTCCGGCTGGGGCGCCATCTACGACGGCAGCAATGTGGTCGAGGATCTGCGGGTGGTGGATGTCTACGTGATCTCCGTGGCAGAGTGCCAGGCCTACTATGGATCTGAGACCGCCTCCGAGAACACCATCTGTGTGGAAACTCTCGATGGCAAGGCCACCTGCCAGGGCGATTCCGGAGGCCCACTCGTCACCCAAGAGGGTAAAAAGCTGATCGGAGTTACCTCGTTTGTTTCCGATCAAGGCTGCCAGGTGGGAGACCCTGCAGGCTTCACCCGTGTGACCAAATACTTGGAATGGATCAAGGAGGAAACTGGCATTTATTATTAAAATATGTAAACATAAACATTTGAACTAAAGTAAAACAAAAATAAATATTTGGGAATTATTCAGTAAAATGCTCTTAAAATTGAGTAGTAATCAGTAGTACTGGAGATTATGCGGTCGTTAAACGAATATTTTAATTATTATAATTTTGAAACATAACAGTATTATTTTAATAACAGAACTTAATAGATTTGAAAATAACCGTTTAGTTTTTCTTCATAAAGAAGTAATGGGTCTGGCCTGAGAGTCGTATGAGTAATATTTGTTTAAATAGTTACCCGAAGTTTAATAACAATTTTTGATTACCATCGTAAAGTTATTTTTACTGTTACAAAATAATTTCTCATTACTTGTGCAAAAAGTTAAAGAATTAATACGATTTCAAAATGTTCATTTTAATAATATCTCTAAAGACGTAATTATATTATTTGTATTCTTTAATATTTATATATATTTAAAAAGAAAATTAATAAGGTACTCATTTTAAACGAATATCTTTATATCAAAACATCTTAGATAATAATATGTAATTATGCGAATGAGTATGCAAAAAATTGAACCATATATATTATTGTCTATACCAAATAAACAAAGACATAAATATATTAAAGATTCACATTAAATTATGATTGCTATTGAACTATTAATAAATAAAACTGTATTTTAATAATCCGACACTCTATTTCTTAGGTACCTCCTTTAAAAGCTGAACTACAATTCATTTGCAAATCTAGGGACCTCCATCCACTATCTCCCAATATTAATGACACAATTACAATAGGGTCTCACGTCAGCCAGCCTCAAGAGCGGGTCATAATTTTAGCAAAAGGAAGCCACTTGTGCCGCCGAACTTATCAGTTAGCCACGACGGAAACTCGACGAGATTTACTGCCCCCCAGTTTTACATAGGAGTCCGCCAAATACAAGCTCTTGGGAATGTGTGAAAGGCTGGGAGATAAGGCCACTTCTATTGGTATAAAAGGCCGCTTTCCAGAAGGGAAAACCATGAGTTGTGAGACTTGATCAAGATGAAACTGTTCGTATTCCTGGCCTTGGCCGTGGCTGCGGCCACCGCCATCCCTGCTCCCCAGCAGAAGCTGAGCCCTGTGCCCGTCAAGGACATCCAGGGACGCATCACCAACGGCTACCCAGCCTACGAGGGCAAGGTGCCCTACATCGTTGGCCTGACCTTCAGCGGCAACGGCAACTGGTGGTGCGGTGGCTCGATCATCGGCAACACCTGGGTCCTGACGGCTGCCCACTGCACCAACGGCGCCAACGGCGTGACCATCAACTACGGCGCCAGCATCCGCACCCAGCCCCAGTACTCCCACTGGGTTGGCAGCGGCGACTTCATCCAGCACCACCACTACAACAGCGGCAACCTGCACAACGACATCTCCCTGATCCGCACCCCCCACGTCGACTTCTGGAGCCTGGTCAACAAGGTGGAGCTGCCCAGCTACAACGATCGCTACCAGAGCTACGCCGGCTGGTGGGCCGTTGCCTCCGGATGGGGCGGCATCTATGACGGCAGCCCTCTGCCCGACTGGCTCCAGTCTGTCGATGTCCAGATCATGTCCCACGGCGACTGCAGCCGCTTCTGGTCTCTCCACGACAACATGATCTGCATCAACACCGAGGGCGGCAAGTCCACCTGCGGCGGTGACTCCGGTGGTCCCCTGGTCACACACGACGGCAACCGCCTGGTCGGAGTGACTTCCTTCGGCTCCGGAGCTGGCTGCCAGGCCGGACACCCTGCCGTGTTCAGCCGCGTCACCGGATACTTGGACTGGATCCGCGACAACACCGGCATTTCCTACTAATTATTTAAATAAAAGATTGAAAGCATAAAACTTATGGCATTTCTCTCGGGGCTTTCGAGGGTGTTTTTAACTAGATTTTAGAAGAAAAACAAAGGAACCTTTAATGAAGAAACAAAAGCTGATATTTAAATAATTGACATGTATGATCTCCGGCTCATATTAAAAATTGCATGCAGACTATCAGCATTGGGATAGTCCTTTAAAGGATTTAAGTATTTCCATTGAGGAATTGTTTTCTTTTATGTTACTTAAGAAGAAAGTAAACAAATTTATTTAATTTAAAAATACATCTTATTCCAAAAATAATACAAAAATATTCATAAAGTGAGGCTTTCGTTTCCGTGCCGTTTAATATACAAGGTAGTACTCGTATTCTTTATTAAACTCCAAACTTTATGAAAAGTCTTAAATATTTTTTGAACAATCAAAGAAAGCCCCGTATTTTATTTTGGACGAAGCCTTGCCCCAAAGTATTTATAAAATTCTATTTAAGACCAATGTACTCAAACAAATGCATAAAAAAACTACGTAGTTGTAGTTATCAACTTCCTCAGTGATTTGCCTAATCAAATGACAGTAGGTCAATAAATTATGTTTTAAATATTAGATTATTATCTTATCATTATTATTATCTTAGTCACTTAAGGGGAACAAATATTTAAAATAATCTGCCTCCTCAATGATCCGCATAATCAATCGACAGTCTAATAAATTAGAGAGCAAATACTATTGACTGCCTCCGATTCATAAAACCATTATCTATTTGATTTACCAGAAGCACCAATCTAATCGGTTGCCATAAAGGAAATCAGTACTAAAAGGTTTGATTTTTATGAGCCCAACATTTATTTATTCATATGAGGCGGCAAGATTATTTTAGATGGCAAAATGTTGCAGGCTCCATTGTGGAAGCAGTGAAAGTGCAACCTGCTATGGAAAGCGAGGAAAATGTGCTCTTTCCCTTTTTCTCGTTTCGTTGAAAATTGTGCACATAACTCTCAAGGGCCCTTGTCAAGCTAAATAAGCCAGGAGTTCTGTTGAGGGGCAATGTATCATTGAGTGCGGCCATATTGTGCACTGGGGAAAAAGGATATTCCAAAAGCTAATTTAACAAATTAAATAGAAAAATATGAATAGGATAGGTTTTTCAAGGTAGCTAAGCATCTTCATTACAGTCTCTTTGCTCCAAGTGTCTCAATATAATGGTGCTTGACAAATAAATAATATTTTATCAATTAAATACTGCCAGGCATCATCACGTTACAACTGCGGCATGCCAGGTATTTTTCCATTATCCCACACTAATTAATCTGCACTTAATGAGTCGCCAGCTGCAGCGTTGGCTTTAATTTAGAAATTCCTTATGGAGCGAAAGGTGCATTAACCCCGCTGAAAAACGCTGAACAACTTGAACACGTACGATGCCATGCCATGCCATTCCATTTCTCTCCCGAATCCTCCACCTCCAAACACACATCTCAAAGGGCGCTCCTTGGAGGAGTGTTTGTTCCTTTGCTCCTTTTTCCTGCCCCCAGGAGCAGGAGCTGTTATTTACTTCCAAGTGCATTGACATACAAAAAGCCCTGCGAGCGCCCTCAAGTAGGCAGGCAGGATTCAACATTCAAGGTTTCAAGGACAAGCTGGGAATCTCAGTGAGGTTCCGGGTCGTTTTCAGGTGTGGGATTAATCAATATTAATCAATCATCATCTCTAAATCAGTGACCCAGTGGAAGAAGGTGCTAAATAACAATGGGATTCTTTTTCTTCTTAAATCCGACTGTTATGAACAGGTGTGGTGAGTTTAGCCGCGAAGCTTAAAAGCTTGTCTCTTTTCTATTCAAACGATGCCGCCTAGATTTGAATAGCTTTCTAGTTATTGGTTTAGTCGTAAGAGCAAATTATTTTTAAAGCTTATTATATTTTAAAGGGGAGTTGTTTTATTATTTATAAAGATAATAAAAAGGGGAAATAAATTCGAAAACAAATTAAACTATTTTTAGATATGACTTACAAAATGATAGCAGAGTTTGTACAAACTGATAATTTGGAGAAGGTTTTACAATATTTTGTATTTAGTGAAAAACTGGAGTAAAGCCTTTTTTACTTAAATATATTTGGAATAATATGATTGGTAGTTTGTTTAAAATATTAAGGCAAGAGAAACTACTTAAGAAGCCTTGGTAAAATAGGTATTATTATTACGACTATTCGTTTATTTTAGTCAGATTTGTAAGCCTACATTCGAAATAAAATATTAACAAAATATTATGTGTATTTAAAAAAATACAACCAATCAAAGCTTAAACTACCACAACTATCACTTTTCTGTGGTTTCTAGATTATATAGCTTTTACTAAGTGTACCACAAGGATAGCTTCGGTGACTTGAAATCATTTAAAATAGGGTCACGTGAACCAGTTTAATGTAGGAATATTTTGCGTTAGCAAATATCTAATAAATCTCCTACTCCTACTCCTTCCCTGAGGCACTCCTATATTATTCCTTATAAGTTATCGTAAGTCATTCCCCGTCCAGGCTCTCCTCTTCCCTTAAGGGCTTAGAGCCTTGATTTATCAAATCGACATTAAGTAATTACCTTTTAAAACACATTCCCCCGCGCAGCCACTTGCATTGTATGGATTTTTATGCATCAAAGACGACCGATCTCGGTGCTAGGGCTTCGAAAATCGAAGAAAGCAAATGCGCTGCTGGCTCATCACGTGCAGCCGCCAGGTAACATGGGTAGCAGTGGCCAAATACCTATGCTAAAATCGGTGTCTGCCTCCCGGGTGGGCAGCCCCACAACTACCTACCGCTTGACCACAAATGGGCCCATTGACTTACGATTCGCCAACACATTGACCGAGTTTCCCAGTGTCCGAGTGTCCGGCGCTAATGTAATTAGTGGAATATACCGTCTGGTGGCTGCCGCCTTCTGGCCAGTCCAGTGCGGGTAATCGGAGACTAAGCATCGCGCGATGGCGGAACACTAAAGGATACAGTGCGCGAAAGGATTACGGCAAGGACTCTCGCAGTGCAGGGACTCAATCCCACAGAGTGTTGTGAGATGTGAAGAAGCCAATCGTTCGCATAAGGCAATAAATAAATACCGAAAATATGACGTCGTCTACGGAATCGGATGCCGAGAAGGCCGCCGGCTCGCGTCTGGATTACGATCTGATGATGGCCGAGGAGTACATACTCAGTGATGTGGAGAAGAACTTCATATTGTCCTGCGAGCGTGGTGACCTTCCGGGTGTCAAGAAGTAGGGATACGAGGTCCTTTACAGTCGGTTCTGCCAATTTGATCCTTTTTTCATGGTTTCAAAAAGTCTTTTTGGGCAACTTTATTTTTATTTCGCATATCCTTTGTTGTCCTTTGTTTTTGGTTTATTTTCGTGAACTGTTAGCTGTTGGCTGCCAATTTTATCCTGTTTTCATGGTTTCAAAAAGTCTTTTTGGGCATCTTTATTTTTATTTTGCATATCCTTTGTTGTCCTGTTTTTGTTTTATTTTCGTAAACTGTTAGCTGTTGGCAGCACTGCCACTTAGCTTCCCTGTGGTTAAACAGTTTTGTCCTTGAAGGATCCTCGAGGAATACACCGGCTCGGATAAGTTCAACATTAACTGCACGGATCCCATGAATCGCTCAGCCCTCATTTCGGCCATCGAGAATGAGAACTTCGACCTGATGGTGATCCTTTTGGAGAACAACATTGAAGTGGGCGATGCTCTCCTGCATGCCATATCCGAGGAGTACGTGGAGGCCGTGGAGGAGCTGCTGCAGTGGGAGGAAACCAACCACAAGGAGGGCCAGCCCTACGTAGGTTACATGCGTGTAGGATACGCCACTTGCTTACTCATTTTTGTTACCGTGCCAGAGTTGGGAGGCGGTGGACCGCTCCAAGTCGACTTTTACGGTGGACATCACGCCCCTCATCCTGGCCGCCCACCGGAACAACTATGAGATACTCAAAATACTCCTGGATCGCGGCGCCACGCTGCCCATGCCGCACGACGTTAAGTGAGTAGAGAGTTGTGACTGGTGAGCCACCTCGTCCTCCATCCGGCACGTTTCTTTGTTTGTCCATCGCACATTGCACTCATGCAAGCTGAGGGGTTGCTCTAATTATAACCACCTAATGGCTGCTTAGGGTGAAAAGGCATACAGGGTCATGGTGTTTAGGGGGAAATGTATCTTTTAAGTTAAATAAATACAATTAATTTAGATAGAAATGAAGTCAGATTAAGATTCCTTTGGACCATCCTTTAGGTGCGGCTGTGACGAGTGCGTGACCTCGCAGACCACCGACTCCCTGCGCCATTCCCAGTCCAGGATCAACGCGTACAAGGCGCTCTCGGCCAGCTCCCTGATAGCACTCAGCTCACGGGACCCTGTTTTGACCGCCTTCCAGCTGTCCTGGGAATTGAAGCGCCTGCAGGCCATGGAATCGGAGTTCCGTGCCGAATACACGGTACGCAAGACCATCTCCACTGTGTAGTTGTAGCCAATGTAAGCATGGGTAGTGCTGCGAATGCGACCTTTGTTTGTGTTTGCCCAACAGGAGATGCGTCAGAGTGTGCAGGAATTCGGGACGTCGCTCCTGGACCACGCACGCACATCCATGGAGCTCGAGGTGATGCTGAACTTTAACCATGAGCCGTCCCACGATATCTGGTGTCCGGGCCAGCGGCAGACTTTGGAGCGATTGAAGCTGGCCATTCGATATAAGCAGAAGACGGTGGGTTTTGAGTCGTATACCTGATAGATTAGTAAGATATCCTTATGAATTTTACTTACTAAATCTCCCTAATAGTTTGTGGCACATCCCAATGTACAACAATTACTGGCTGCCATTTGGTACGACGGACTTCCTGGCTTCCGGCGCAAACAGGCCTCGCAGCAACTCATGGATGTGGTGAAACTGGGCTGCAGCTTTCCCATCTACAGTTTGAAGTACATCCTGGCCCCGGATTCCGATGGAGCCAAGTTCATGCGCAAGCCCTTTGTCAAGTTCATTACGCATTCCTGCTCCTACATGTTCTTTCTGAGTATATATACCTCATGGTGTTACATATCCTTATTAGACTTAAAAATATAACCAATTCCTAGTGCTACTGGGCGCCGCCTCTTTGAGAGTGGTGCAAATCACCTTTGAACTCCTGGCCTTTCCCTGGATGCTGACCATGCTGGAGGATTGGCGCAAACACGAGCGTGGCTCCTTGCCAGGACCCATAGAACTGGCTATTATAATGTACATCATGGCTCTGATTTTTGAGGAACTCAAGTCGCTGTACTCGGACGGCCTGTTTGAGTACATAATGGATCTGTGGAATATAGTCGACTATATATCGAATATGTTCTATGTTACGTGGATTCTTTGTAGGGCCACCGCCTGGGTTATAGTGCATGTAAGTGAGATTATTATTATAATTGTATTAATATAAAATGAATAATTCTTAGCGCGATCTCTGGTTCCGAGGCATAGATCCGTACTTCCCGCGCGAGCACTGGCATCCCTTCGATCCAATGCTTTTATCGGAAGGAGCCTTTGCCGCTGGCATGGTCTTCTCGTACTTGAAACTTGTGCACATCTTCTCTATTAATCCCCATTTGGGACCCCTGCAAGTTTCCCTGGGAAGGATGATAATCGACATCATCAAGTTCTTCTTCATCTACACCCTGGTCTTGTTTGCCTTTGGCTGTGGACTGAACCAGCTGCTGTGGTACTATGCCGAGCTGGAGAAGAACAAGTGCTACCATCTGCATCCAGATGTGGCGGATTTCGATGACCAGGAAAAGGCCTGTACCATTTGGCGACGATTTTCCAAGTAGGTTGAGGGGTGGTTTTTTTCAAATAAATTAAAAGCCTTATTTTTTATATTTAATATAAATTATATTACTTATACCATTTTTTCAGCTTATTTGAAACATCGCAGTCGCTTTTCTGGGCCTCCTTCGGTCTGGTAGATCTTGTCTCCTTCGATCTGGCTGGCATCAAGAGTTTCACCCGGTTCTGGGCCCTGCTCATGTTCGGTTCCTATTCGGTGATCAATATCATTGTGCTCCTCAACATGCTCATTGCCATGATGTCCAACTCGTACCAGATCATCTCGGAGCGAGCCGACACGGAGTGGAAGTTCGCCCGTTCGCAGCTGTGGATGAGCTACTTTGAGGATGGCGGCACCATTCCGCCGCCTTTTAATCTTTGTCCCAACATGAAAATGCTGAGAAAAACGCTGGGAAGGAAGCGGCCTTCGCGAACCAAGAGCTTTATGGTAAAAAATTGACTAATAATAGAACCAAAATACCATTTTATTATCACAAATTTCTGGGAAATATACTTGGTAAATTTGTTAGAGAAAGTAATTTGAATATTAAAGCTTGTGAGGGTAAAGCTCAAGACTTAAATAATTTGTATTCCTGAGTTTAAAGCCCAGGCACAGTTAGAGTCGCAGCAATCAAGACTAATCTTAGGGAAAATTATTTTCAATCAAGCTCATGCTGAGGTCGCTGTGCGTCAACACCACGAATGTCCTGCATCCTTTTCAACCCCACTGTCTCTCACTCTTCCTTGTCTTTTACGCCAACGCGCAGCGCAAGTCCATGGAACGGGCGCAGGTCCTGCATGACAAAGTGATGAAGCTGCTGGTGCGGCGCTACATTACGGCGGAGCAGCGGCGGCGGGACGATTACGGCATTACCGAGGATGATATCATTGAGGTGCGCCAGGACATTAGCTCTTTGAGATTCGAACTGCTGGAGATTTTCACGAACAACAGTTGGGATGTTCCCGACATCGAGAAGAAGACTCAGGGTGAGGAGGAGTTTCCACAGGCCATAAAGGAACTCCTTTAAAACTGTTCGAACTTTTAGGAGTGGCCCGAACCACCAAGGGCAAGGTGATGGAGCGTCGTATCCTGAAGGACTTCCAGATTGGTTTCGTGGAGAATCTGAAGCAGGAAATGAACGAAAATGAGAACGGACGGGACATCTTCTCTTCTCTGGCCAAGGTCATAGGCAGAAAGAAGACTCAGAAGGGGTAAGGTCCTTATTTATTTCATATATTTTCATTCATTATTTCGTAATTATTTTTAACAGAGACAAGGACTGGAATGCCATTGCCAGGAAGAACACCTATGCCGCTGATCCTATTGGTAGCAAGCGTTCATCGATGCAGCGCCACAGCCAACGCAGTCTGAGGAGGAAGATCATCGAGCAGGCCAACGAGGGTCTCCAGATGAACCAGACCCAGTTGATAGGTGAGCCCAGGGTGCTTATCCTTATTATACCTCCATTAATTAATCCTAATCCCTACCAGAATTTAATCCCAACCTGGGCGAAGTGACTCGTGCCACGAGAGTGGCCTACGTCAAGTTCATGAGGAAGAAGATGGCTGCCGACGAGGTTTCCTTGGCCGACGATGAGAACGGAGCTAATGGCGAGGAGGATAAGAAGCCACTAGATGCCTCTGGGGTGAAGTTTAATACAATATTTATTATTCAATTCCTTTTTGTAATAATAAATGCAAATTGCAGTCCAAAAAATCGACTCCAGGTGGCGGAGCTTCCATGATGGCAGCAGCTGCTCTGAGAGCCTCCGTCAAGAATGTGGATGAGAAAGCCGGCGACAAAGATAAGAATAAGAAACCGCAAGAAGGAACTATGAAGAAGCCGGGCGATGATAAGAAGCCAGCGGACAAGTCGCAGCCCCCTAAGGATTCGAAGCCACCAGGAGCTCCTGGCGCTCCTGGTGCCAAGCCAGGGGATCAGAAGCCACCGCCAGGAGGAGGTGCTCCCAAGCCTCAGACTGCCACCAATGGTAGTGGCGCCAAGCCAACTGATCAGCAAAAGCCAAGTGCACCGGCTCCTCCCTCCAAGCCCGCAGACACCAAGCCATCAGCGCCAAAGTCCGGAGAGCCCGCTAAGCCTGAAGCAGCTGGCAAAAAGGAGGAGTCCTCCAAGACCGACAGCTCCAAGCCAGGGGCCACCAATGGAGCTGCCAAGAGTGCAGCTCCCTCGGCTCCAGCGGGTGCCAAGCCCGATTCCGATCTGAAACCAGGGGCCAAGGGAGCTGCTCCCGAGGGAACGAAAGCCACCAATGGGGCCGGCAAGCCGGATGACAAGAAGAACGGTCAGGATGCCAAGAAACCTGGCGATGACAAGGACAAGAAGCCAGGGGACGACAAGGATAAGAAGCCAGGCGACGACAAGGATAAGAAATCTGGTGATGATAAGGATAAGAAGCCGGACGATAGTAAGGACAAGAAACCAGGGGACGACAAAGACAAGAAGCCAGGCGATGACAAGGACAAGAAGCCAGGAACAGACAAGGACAAGAAGCCGGGAGATGACAAGGACAAGAAGCCAGGAGATGACAAGGATAAGAAGCCTGCCAACGATAAGGACAAGAAACCAGGCGCTGCTCCGCTAAAGCCGGCGATCAAGGTGGGCCAGAGCAGCGCCGCAGCTGGCGGAGAGCGCGGAAAGTCCACGGTCACGGGTCGCATGATCTCCGGCTGGCTCTAGGGCGGCTCCTCCGCACGGAATAGCATAGTTACGTTAGTCTTTAAGGTCCATCATAGTCTGTGTGAGCAATAAACGAATCTTAAACATACTGCCGCAACATGTTGCCAGTGTGGGGGGCCACCTGTTGCTAGCAACACCTATTTGCATCCCACAGCGCCGGCAACATTCATCAGCCGCCCCGTTGTCCCTGAGGCAATTTATTTGGTTGTCTCCCCGACGCTTTTTCTGGCCTATAAAAGAACCTGGACTTCGGACCAGGACAATCAGAAATCGAGTGTCCGTTCCGAGAGAATCATCAGTGCGAAAGACGTACACAGTTTAGCCCTAAAGAAGTGTGAAACTTTGAAAAGTTTGGTTTAAAAATGAAATCTATGCTGAGTATGTCCAGCTTGGTCAACGCAATCCTAGTGTTTGTCCTTATTGCAGAATTCAGTGTGGCAGGTGAGTGGATTTGTCTTTAAAGTGGCTATAATTGGAGCGTACTTATTGAATAGTTGACTTTTGAGACTTTAAAAGTGGAATAAATATTATTGTAAGATCCAAACTGATAAAACTCATAAACTACTGAATTTTGAATTTGTGAACCAGATATATATATTTTTAAAGTTCATAAAGTGTTTTTTTTTTTTATTTTTTTGTACTCATCATTTGCAGCGCCTTTAAAAGATAAAGGTAAACCAGTACTAGTACCCGTGCCCTCTTTCATTGTTAATCCCTTTTCACATATTTCAAAATAATTAATTTATTCCAAGGAATGTTCTGTCAGATTTATTATACATTTTATAAATTAATTCAAATATATATTTAATTGAACACCTTTCATGTTCATTGGGAATGTTTTATATCGCCTGAAGAGAGAAAAACCATTTGTTTTATTCTTAATCTTCAAGATTCTTCTACTAAAGTAATTTATTTCCATACTGTTTTTAATATAAATTTTTTTTATATATTTAAGCATGAATTTTTCTCTTACCGTATTTTATTATATACAAAATCCACTTTTAATTAAAATATTCAATTAATTCATAAAATATTCATAAATACAGAAATGGAGCACGACAAGAATCGTCGCGGTGCCAATATGGGGCTATATGCTTTTCCACGCGTCGGCCGCGGAGATCCCAGTCTGGCCAACAGTCTGCGCGACGGACTGGACGCCGCGGTTCTTGACGGCATTTACGGCGATGCCTCCCCGGAGGACTATAACGGTGAGTCGCTAGCTGGAGTTGTGGTCATAATTTGTTGGCTAAATGCCCGGGGACCTACCATTTCCAGAGGCTGATTTCCAGAAGCGGGCCAGCGGTCTGGTGGCCTTTCCGCGAGTGGGCCGCGGCGGCGATGCCGAGCTGCGCAAGTGGGCCCACCTCCTGGCCCTGCAACAGGTGCTGGACAAGCGCACGGGACCCAGCGCCTCCTCGGGCCTCTGGTTCGGCCCCCGGCTCGGCAAGCGCAGTGTGGACGCCAAGGCCTATGCCAAGGGACAGAAGGAATTCAACTAGGCTCCAAGGGCCCACACTCACTCCCACGTCGAACTCCACTCTGATCAAAGACGCAGCGTAGTAATTAATTTTGATAAACAAGAGAATGCTTCTGATTGAATATTGTAATGGGTATACAAAATGAGTAAATATGTTTTTCGGTCAAATATATAGACAAAATCATAATGAATCAAGGGCTGGTGAGAGCTTGTATTTAATGTCTTTGTGTGCTGTACTACCTACTACTGGCAATCGAATATTGTGTAAATAAAAATATAATAAAACAAGTAACCAACATGCACAATGGATTTTTTTTTACTAATTTATTTTAAGGGGAAAAATAAACTCTCTAAAATTAAAACTTCAAGTTAAACTACAAATGCAACCCATTAAATGATTTTTAGTTTAAGAAAAGTTTATTCTAAATGAATTGCAAACATTTTTGGTACAGATATGTTGTTGTAGATGACATTCCACCGTTATGACAAATATAAGATCAATTATTTCAGGAGCTACTCCTGCTGTTGCTGCTGCTTGAACTTTCGCAGCTCGCTCTGTATGGCCTCTATAAGGGGCGCCGTTCCCGTACCCGATGCTGCCTGGCCGGATCCGGATATGTCCAGTCGGTTCTCCACCCGGTGGATGGGACCTGCGCTCAGGGGTCGGTTCAGGGTGGAGTGGGAGCTATACATGCTCCCGCCGCCCCAGGCGCTGTAGGTCGGTGATGGAGGCTGCGTGGAGTGCGCCGACTTGGAGGTCTTCTCCGGCTGGGCAGTGGCCGGGCGATCTGAAGTGATCCTGCTGCTGGATTCCGGATGGAAGCTGGAAAATTACAGTACACTGTATTATTTCTTCTGCTTTGTTAAAGCTCTTCTCTTACCTGGGCAATCCGGCGGAGGAGCCCCTGTGCTCGCGCTTCGTGGCCCGCCGGCTGTTGGTGAAATTCTGCGTGGGCAGCGGCATGGGGATGTCGTCCTGGCTGGAGTACATCTGCAGGGCGCCCTCGAGGAGCCCCTCGTAATGATTGCGGATGGCCGAGGGATTGTGCAGCGGACTCGCGTGGTAGTCCGCGTAGGTCAGGGCCTCTGGGGAAGATTGATTCGAGAGAGAGGTTGAGTACGGGGTAGGGGAGCGGTCTTTACCGAGATGGCGGGGGACTACAGGTGGTGGAGAGGTAACATAGGTCGCAATCGCTATTAGCTACGTTGTTAGTTACGGGTCTGGTGTGTGCAAGCAATAACAGTAAGTTAATCAACGACTACGGGTTGTCCTAGTAACGCGACTTGGCCCCGAATCGCACGTCGCCATCCTCCTCATCGGCGGCGGCGTCGTCGTCATCGTTGTTACTGGGATTGGGACTGGGATTTGGTTTCCCGCCACCCTTCTCACCCTGGTTCTGCTTCTTCTTGTGCCGCTCCCAGACGACGGGACCAACCACGCCGGGATCCGGATTATCGCTGTGCGAGGCTGAGCGCACAGTGCGCGGTGCCTTGGGGCTCGGGAAGCTGGCAATGGTGGCAATGGTAGAGTCCTTGGATCCCTTTTGGGAGAGCGTCCTAAGCGACCGCGTGGAGTTGTGCGGCGCCACGGCGTTCACATTGTCGTAGTAGGTCACAAAAACGGGATCGAGCACTCGATTCAGTGGTTCCGGCAGAGCGCTCTTCGGGAAAGCCCTCACGGAGGCCATCGACAGAAAGGAGCCCACACTGGCAGTATCCGGCGACATGTTTCCGACGATCTCCTTGTTGATGGCCTCCGGTGAGACGACTCCACTGCCGACCTTTTGGGTCAAAAGCTTGTTCCTGTGATAGTTGTTGTGCGGATTGTAGGCCTCATTCCTCTGGAAGTTCTCGTAGCTTCGGCGCTGCACCTCCGGTGACTCTACTTCCTCCGTGGAGGAGTGACCGGCAAGCGATCCCTGGACGGGACTCGTCTCCAGTGAGCCCACACGGTTCTCATTTAGATAACGCCTCCTCGACTTGTGCCTGGACTTGTCACCCTTCTTTTCGGACACCACAGAAGTGTACACCGTTTCCTCGTGTCCCTCGGCTCGATCGTACTGATGCCGCCTCTTGTGGCCATCGAACAAGCGGGCCGCCTTGTCGTCCAGTATCCGCTGGACATCGGCACTCGGCGGGTTGATCGGACAGTAAACCGAGGAGTCGGAGGTGTTGTCCGTCGAGGAGGAAACGGAATCGCGACGACGGGAACGGGTCTCCGCCGGTGGTGCTGGAAAACTGATGCGTGGCTCCCGCTCGTACGAATAGTTTCGCACTCCAACTTCCCGGGAACGGCGATCCGGACTGGGTTCCCCTTCGGTTCTTTCACTTGTTGTGGGTCGGATCGATTGACCCTCGGAGAGCAGTTCGTTGCGGGAGGAGTTCCTGTAAATTGAACTTTAAAGTTAATTTGTTTGCTCAAAGGAAGTAAATTAAAGATGCTCGTGATATTGTTTTCAGGGACTAGTTTCGTCCACTCACCTGTTGACCGCACTGAGTTCCCTTTGGCGAGCACGTGTTCGTCCAAGAAGTAAGACAGCCACAAGGAGCAGCATCAGCAGAAGAATGGCCAAGGAACTGATGACCACCAAGGCCACATTGTTCTTCACCGAATTAAAGAAGCCAGCCTGTCCACTGCGTGGAACCGGTGCCAGGGCCGTGGCCGTGGGTTCTCTTATGTAGGCTGTAAAAATAAGGAAAATTTTATTATATTTATATTACTTGGAGGTAATCTTGTTCCCGCTTACGTTCCGATTTCATATACACCGCCTGTCCAAAAGTCTTAACCGCCTCGTCTTCGCTGACCAGCTCCATGTCTTTAGCTGCTGTGGTGGCCAAAATGGGACGTCCATTTACCAGAACGGTATAGATGAGCTCCGTTTGGTTGGCAATGGGTCTGTCATTGCTGCTGGAAAAATTAAATAAAACGGAATTACAATATTATAAAGCTTTAAATGTGAAATCTTTTTAAACTATTTATCTAAAGATTAAGTAGTAAAGGAAGACAGATATTTAGAAACTATTTAGGAATAATTGTGCTTCTCAGGAGCATTTTAAATAAAGTTAATGACTTAAAATATATAATAGAATCAATGAAATAACCATTAATATTATTTATATTCAGTTCTATTATTTGCACTTTTCAAGTAATAGTTTTCTCTTCAAGTGTATAAAAAGCCCTCAATAGCCAAATCGAAATTCGGAAAATAATAAACAAAATCGGCAAGTTGTGAGGTACTTACAATTTGAGGTTGACGTAGTTGATGTCCTCCGTGGCGCCGAAGCCCTCCGCCTGCGTGTTCGTGCTCCACTTTTGCACATCCGCCTCGCTAATTTGCGTTAGGTTGTGTATGACAACTCTGACGTGCTCGTCCCTATAAAGCGGTTGCTGTTGCTGTTGTTGGTGCTGCTCCTGTTTCTGCCTCTGTTCCTGTAGCTGTTGTTGTTGTTGTTGCAGCACCAGCGGTTGCTTAGTCAACAAGGACTCGTGCATTTCCCGCAACTTTTCCGATTTCCCATTCTGCTGTAAAAGCTCCCAAGGGATCAAGGTAACGTATGCGCCGTAATCCATCGTCGTTTCAGTGCTGCCTGTCGGTGGTGCTGGGGTGGTGACCCCAATGGAAGCTTCCTCTGGAGACTGCTCCTCCTCCGCCTGGCCTGGCTGCTCCTCGGAGTTAGTCCATTCAGTGTCTTCGCCTAGCCTTTTCACATTCTTTATGTAGTGCTCGTCGTCCTCATCCTGCATGTCCAGTATTTCCACATCATCAGCTGGAGACCCAGTCGTAGTTTCGGGTCTAGTTAGGGACTTGCGGCGCTCCCGGGGTGCTGGCACATTAACACCCTCGATTTGCTGGGCCCCATTTATGCCCAGGTGACGGGTCTGTTGTCTATTAATTAAACATATTTTTATATTGTATATAACGCCAAACTTCAAGTCACCTTTACCTGGTAAAAGCTAGACGGTACAGGCGCGCCAGCTTCTCCTCGAGCGTGGGATTATCCTTGGCCGTATAGAAGCCAGACATCACCGTTAGCAGCCAGTAACGACGATCTGTGGCGGAATAGTTGAGAGGTGGCATCCCAGGACCTCCGCCCATGTCCCAGGTGCCGCCCCCATCGTCCGGCTTGCAGTCAATGCAAATGGGAATGTCAATTTCCTAGATATCAATCGCAATTAGGGAGCCGGCTTATTTAGCGCACAAGTTCAATTGTTCCAAGTCCAACTTACATTGTTCCCATCTACGTAAACCGTGGCCACCACCGTCTCCGTCTTGACAATGACATCCTTGCCCTTGGTTATGCCCGTGTGTACTTTCTTGAGGAAATCGGGTGGACCATCCCCCGAGCCAGTCCAAAAGAAGTCCTCCAAATGAATTTCGTCCTTAATTTCTGGATAATCATCATCGGTGTTGTCTAAAAAAAAGGCATGTCATTCCACTTTAAGTATTATTCCCTGACAAGTTTCTTGAACTTTCACCCCGTTTCCATAGAGAATCAAATCAACAAGGCGGAAATGATATTAATAAAATTAAAAAATTTATAAATGGAGATTAGGGTTAAAAATATATGTTTCTATAGATGTAGGTAAAATTCCACCTACTCTAGAGTTCTACATCATGATTATGATTCATCAGGAGCTTCTGCCTATCAATTGTTATTTACTTTACTACCTTTGGATTTTTGGTTACCCCTCGATTTCCGATTTCCGAGTTACCAGTTCCCAATTCCGAGTTTGTTTGATCAATTGCTCTAATGGCAACATATATTTCCCGCAGTGAATGCAGTTGTGACGCCGCAGAAATTATGCTTGACTTTCAAGTGGTTTTTGCTGCATTCGAGTCTGTTAGCCCCCTTCTCCACAGAGACAACAATAGAATAACTTTATCGATTAGCAGACCCAAAAAAATATAAAGGAGAACAGGAACTTGACAATTTGCTTGCGTGTTCACCGTGCAATTAACCTGAACGCTTTGTACACCTGCCTTGATTTGGCAGCTCGAATCACTTGGGTCAGTTCTGGGTTTCGCAATTAACTCATATTGATTGTCCCAAATTTTGTTTTTGACGAATGCCTGATGTACTCACTCGCCCGGATTGTGACCACAAAAACCACAAAATAATGCGTAAGCCAGGGGAAGCGTTAAAGGTCAAAATACTTGACTCGGACCCCAATATATATGCTTTTTTAATACAAATAAATTTCACTCGCTGGATGCTCAACTTACCGTGACTTAATTGTATAAGCGGCTGGCCGAGCTGCGGCTTTTGCGTTGCTCTGCCAATGCCTTGGAGGCCCAAAAATATGAAAATCACCAGAATTCGGCGATTTGCTTTCATTTTCACTGGATTATTTATGAGCGATTTTTGTCACTTGCTTGGGCTTTCACTTTGTCCCGCATTTCCCATTCCTAATTGGGGTTCTATTCTGGATCTGGATTCTTTCAACTAGCATGTATATCAAGTGTCACCGTCGAACGTCCACCGGGAACTAAACGCTCCATTGTAATCCAGAAACACACTCGGGCCGCTCGCTGGTGGTGGTGGTGGTTCACCTGTGTAGTGACATTGTTAGAACGCGCTCTCTGTTTGGGCCGCTTTGTGCCTGGTCAGTTACCTGGGCAACGCGATTTAAGAGGCAACAGGCCGATGTGGGAAAAGCGCGCCAATGGAAATCCGCTTTCCGTAAACAATGAAAAGCTTTGCAGTTCTGTTGACATTCCACCGCCAAGCCGGGCTTTGTCATCGAACTTTTAACGGCTTTTTGGGACAACTTTAATTATAATTGTATATTATTAAGCTTTATTTTTTAACCCTCTAATCATTTATATTTTTGTCATGTTATTTCCAAATTCAAAACTAAATTTCACTCCACAAATAGTCATACACACTCAATGACAAACATAAAAATACACAACATTACAAATAAACAATAACTAATTAATAAAAATAATATAAACAAACACAATATTATGAAGAGGGTCCATGTAGACAACTATACGCCCAAGTACTATAGCGGCAAGTGGTCCTGGGACGCGGAGAAGGACAGCCTCCACTTCGAGCCGCACAACGATCTGGAGGACGCCAGGGAACGGTATATCACCACGAACGGCTACAAGTTCCTGCGCACCATCGACCAGGAGGAGGAGCTTATCTTCCGGCAGGCCTACATGCGAGATAAGGGCACCTATGACTCCGACACGGTGGTTATCAACGACATCCGGGACTTGGTGCTCTTCCTGATGCCGAGCGAGTTGCTCACGCACCGCTTCGTGGAGTTCATGCACCGCCCGCCGGTCCATCGACTCATACACGCCCTCATCATCTACTTTGAGTACTTCCTGCGCATGGTGGAGTTCGTCCTGGTGCGCCGCGACGAACTGGCTGGCCAGATCCAGAGCGAGCAGACCATAAAGATGAAGAAGACCTTCTCCACGTACCTCAGCCAGTACAGGATCCTGGTGGCGCGCAACTACAGCGTGATATTGAAGGGCGAGGGCGACATGTCCCAGTATTACCACCTCAAGGAGATCGTCAATATTTCGGACATGGCTCGCGACAAGGTCTTCCACGAACAATTCCTGGCCGTTCTCATCCAAATTATTTGGATCTGCATGCATCGCCGGGCCTACTTCGTCATTGAGTTGGAGGTGAACCGCCTGTTCCGATCCGACCACTTTGTGATGACCCGGCCGGAGTACCTGAAGTTCACGCCGGCGGAAAGGAGTCTGCTCTATGGGGGCCACTACAAGCTTGTGAACTACCGCACCCAGATATCGCCGCTCATCCAGGAGCTGCAGCACGTGGCCGAAGAGGACATGCCCATTCTGTGGATCGGGGAACGCAAGTACCGCGGTACCGATCGCCGCATAGCAGAGATAGAGCTCGAGTACATCGTGCCCGGGCCACAGCTGCATTTTATAGATGTGGCTCATGGTATCCTGGGGCATCCCAAGGTATATATAGCAATTTTTTATCGACCACCAACCTTTCCTTGCATTCCCATCTGCAGGCGCTGTATAACACCATCCTGGATCTGGACTGGCCCACCGTCCGATACATGAAGTTCTCTCCCCAGTACGATCCGTACCAGTTGGTCCGACAGCCGTACTTGGAGATCCCGAAGATGGATGCGCTCAAGATGCGAAAGATGAGCGAGCACTACGAGCACTTCTTCAAGGTGTACCGCATCTACGAGCCTCACAGCGTGGCAATTCTACGGAAGTGGCTCAAACGGGACAAGCTCGTCCAGTTCTACCGCTCCGGCGGATTGCTGCTCACAAACATCGTGTCCAGGTGCGAGAAGGAGATGAACGACACGTCGCCCGGCCCCACGGTGGACCAAATCATCGCCAACTACTTCAAGGTTATGTACAGGCTGCGTAAGGGATCGCCCTACGAAGATGACCTGGTCAGCATTACGTCATCGCGCGTCGGGAGCTTACTTCATCAGAAACAGAAACAGAAAAAAGGACCTACCGAATACTACTTCGATTAAGTTATTGGAACTTCATGTTGGAAATACCTCAAAATTATTGTTAACCAAATGGCGCAGTACTTGGGAATGCCTAAATAAAAACATTGAGTATTTAAAATTAAAATTCAATGTGGCATTTTTTCATAAGTTTTTTAAATAAAGTGCAAACAGTTTCCGGAACGTGTTGTACCTATCGTTCCTACCGTAAAAAAGCCGGATCAGCTGTTCCAAAGATAAGGTTATCGGGCCAAAATCTGCTCACCTAGAAGTTCAGCAGTTCTCAGCTCAGTTGATCGAGCAACGTTATTCAGTTGAGAGACTCATCTTGCGACCGGAATCATGGCCACTCCTCCGTACAACTACTTCACCCAGATTGGCGATCCCGTGCTGCGGCGAGTGGCCGAGGAAGTTGCTCCGGAAGAGATCGATAGCCTGGAGATCGATCAGATCGTGGAGCGCATGGTGAAGGTGTTACGTCACTATGATTGCGTGGGCGTGGCAGCGCCCCAAGTAGGAGTACCGCTGCGAATTATCGTCATGGAGTTCCGCGAGGGCAAAAAGGATCAATTTAAGCCGGAGATTTACGCGGAGCGTAAGATGTCCACGCTCCCCCTGGCGGTGAGTGAGCTAGAAGTATAAAAATATTTACAAATAATAGAGGCAAACTTATTTTTAGTAGCTTCTGTGTATAAAACATATATAGTAATCATTTTCCAAGTGCAATCCACATTATCTCTAGTTTTCTGAAGCGCAACCCGTTGGCTTTCTCACCATAAATCATGTGCTTGCAGGTATTCGTTAATCCGGAGCTGGAGATAATCAGCAGCCAGGTAAACAAACATCCCGAGGGCTGTATGAGCGTGCGAGGCTATTCCGCTCAGGTGGAGCGGTACGATAAGGTCCGGATCCGTGGCGTCGGCAAGCTGGGCACCCCCTCCGAGATGGAGCTCGAGGGATGGAGTGCGCGTATAGCCCAGCACGAGATGGATCACCTGAATGGAACCATCTACGTGGACCGCATGGATGTGTCCACCTTCAACTGCGTTAGCTGGGAGCAGATTAACGCCGCCGAGGGTCGCTCCGCCATTTGGTTCCACAAGTGAACTCTTGGAACACGCAGGAGGAAGTGGAAGATTTACATTGAACTTGGAGCTATGTTTATAGATTGTCAGTTATTCTTTGTGTTTAATAACGAAATAAAATTTCTTTCTTATTTAGAAATTTATTACATTTTTATGAATTCTAGAATTTAGAAATGTATTGCATTTTATTTTACATTTAAAATTGATTTAATTTTCTGGGGTTAACGGTTCAAACCCTTGCTATCGATATACGATTGTCGATTCTTATCGGCGGCCGGCCGGTCAGCTGCTCCCGAAAAATAAGAGGTTAAAAACCAAACATAACACAAAATGCTGCTTAAACACCAAATAAACCTCTGCAAGTCGATCCTGATGAACCGACGCTGCCTGGGCACGAGTCCTGCATCCAGGCAGTCCTTCCGGAAGTGGTACCAGCAGCTGTGGACGACGGAGCGAACCAACCTGCCACCATACAGTCACTTCACCCAAATCGGAGACCCGGTGTTGCGGCAACAGGCTGCCTTGGTGCCCCAGGAACACATAGGCGGGCCAGAGATCGAGGCGATAGTGGAGCAGATGGTCAAGGTGCTTAGGAAGTTCGATTGTGTGGGCATTGCGGCGCCCCAGATCGGAGTCTCTCTCAGGATCATAGCCATGGAGTTCAAGGGGGGCATCAGAAAGACGCTCCCGGAGACTGTGTACCAGTCCCGCCAGATGTCCGAGCTGCCACTGACAGTGAGCTGGAGGACATACCTCTCCAAAGAACATAATGCAAAATATCTGAACAAAATCCTTTCCAGGTCTTTATCAATCCCGTGCTGACAGTGACCAACTACACAAAGCTGAAGCATCCCGAGGGATGTATGAGTGTGCGTGGATTCTCCGCGGAGGTGGAGCGATTCGAGGGCGTGAAACTCACGGGACTGAGCCAAAGCGGAAAACAAAGCGAAATGGAGCTGAGCGGCTGGAATGCCAGGATCGCCCAGCACGAGATGGATCACCTGGATGGAAAGCTCTACACCGACCACATGGATCGCTCTACCTTCTCCTGCACCTGCTGGGAGGCGGTCAACACGAAGTCCGGCCGCGTTGAGATTCCCTTCTACAAATAGTTTAGTCGCTGTTGGATCTGTTGCTCTGTATGTACACATATATATATATTAATGGATGGAAGTCGTATCTGCTGTTGGCAACTCTTCAGTCCGTTCATTTTTTGGGAACAAACGTCCGTAAGTTGTGGTGGGCCGTCCCTAGCGCCGTCTTGGCCTTAAAGTACTCGGGACTATCCCACAGTTCGCGTTTGTCCACCATGTAGTTGAGGAGTTCGTTGTATTCCCGCTGCAAGAGGCGATGCGAGGCGGCAGCCCTCGACTGTAGCTGGGCGAGTTTCTGCCGCGCCTCATCACCGACGGGCTCCTTGTCTTTGAGGCACTTGTTTTTGGTGAGCTGGGCGTTCAGCCGGCTCCAATCGTTCCATTGCTTTTGCAGACACTTGCCCAGATAATTGAGAACAGCCGTGCGCAGGATAAACTGCCGAATGACCGGATGGGCGATGTTGCGCCGAAACATTTTGGCTCTGAGCTACCACACAACGCGCACCGGACGCCAGCTCGCCAAGTGTTTTTTTTTGTTTGTTTGTTTATATATAAAAAAAAAACCTAAGTTATTGTTAATACGGAAAACTGACAGTAAGAATAATGCTATACAGTTATCGTGAACTGTAGCTCTTTATCTTAAATATAAGAAAAAAGTGTCCTCTGGTTTTTGCTTAAATCAAATCCATTGAGTGCGGTCAACTGATTGCAAATGTCTAAATTTTTAAATGTAGCAGAATACAAATATGATTATATTTGCACCTTCCAGCTAAGTTCCATTCTAGTTTTATTGCTCGCCCTCGCTTTCTCATCGTTCTGGTCTCGATTAAATTGATTGTTCGTTAATTGCTTGATCCTTCTGGAGTGACTCGTTGACTTTTACGCATTCTCCTCCCGTTGATTTTAACGCCTTCTCCTAGCGTTTACTTGCTCGCCTTACACTCGCTCTCTCTCTCTCTCGTGTATTTTAAAATACAAACACCACACATTCACTTAAATAAATTAAAATTTTTGAATCCATCTTGGCTTCTAACTTCCTGTCAGATTTTTCAAAAGTCCATATCCCTCAAAGTCCCGCCCCGACAACCATACATATATCCATTTTCGAGAGCACAAACTAGTGGAAATTTTTTAAAATCATTTTTTTTATTATTGTACCTTTATACCCTATATAATTCTTTGTTTTCAATCAATTTCTTATCAAAATGCAGCGCATCCACAAGGATAACTATACGCCCAAGTACAAAAGCGGTAAATGGTCATGGGATTCGGAAAAGGAATGCCTCACCTTCGAGCCGCACAACGATCTAGAAAATGCAAGGGAGAGGTATATAATTACCAACGGATTCAAGTTTTTGCGGACCATCGACCAGGAGGAGGAGCTTATCTTCCGGCAGGAGTTTGTGCGTCCCAAAACCAGCTTCGCCGCCGACACCGTGGACACACAGGATATACGTGATTTAGTTCTTTACTTGATGCCAGATAATTTTCTATCGTACAAGTTCATTGAATTTATGCACCAGCCGCAGGTGGAGGAACTGGTCCACTCCCTTATTATATATTTTCAGTACTTCCTGCGCATGGTTGAGTTTGTGATGATTCGCCGCGATGAGATCTCTGGGCAAATGGGACAGGTTCAGAGTGAGCAAACCATCGACATGAGGTGCACATTGTCCGTTTACCTGTCCCAGTATCGCATGCTGGTGGCCCGCAACTACTGTGAGATCTTGGGAGACAAAGACAACATGGCCAAGTTCTACCATCTGAACGTGGTCACCAAAATCTCCGCCACGATCAGAGACAAGCACTTTCATGAGAAATTCCTGGCTGTTCTCACCCAAATAGTCTGGATATGCATGTACCGCCGTGCATACTTTGTCATCGAAATGGAGGTTAATCGCCTGTTTCGCTCCGAGCACTTCGTGCCTGCCCACGACAAGTATCCCGTTTTCTCAGCAACGGAGCGCAGCTTCCTCTACGGCAGAAACAAGAAAAACGTCAACTACCGATCTCAGGAATCGCCTTTGGTTCAGGAGTTAAAGCATGTTCCCCCGGAGGACTTGCCCATACTGTGGATAGGGAAGCGCAAGTACAGAGGCACCGACATTCGCATTGCTGAGATGGAACTGGAATATATTGTGCCCGGACCCCAGCTCTGCTTGATCGACGTGGCTCATGGCATTCTAGGACATCCCAAGAACCTGTACAACACCCTTTTGCACCTGGATTGGCCTTCTGTGCGCTACTCAAACTTTTCAGAAGAGTTTGATCCGTACCACATTATCAGACAACCTAACTTTCAGATTCCCAAAATAGGTGAACTAAAGATGCGCAAGATGAAAAAGACCTACGAACAATTCTACGAGCTCAATAATGTGGTTGAGCCCTGCAGCCATTTTCATATATGCAAGTGGCTGAGGCGCAAAATCCTCATTAAGTTTTACAGATCCGGAGGTCTGCTCACCAACATAGTATCGCGCTGCGAAAAGGAATTGTCTAGTAAATCCTGTGGCCCACGGATCGATAAGATTGTGTCAAACTACCACACGATTATGGCTAAAAAACGCAAAGATGGTAGTAAATTCGACGGAGATAATGTTAGTGTTACGAGCAGTGTTTATTCGCGCAAAAGTAGTATTTATCGTGGCTAACTTTACCAAATTTTTTTACCGAAAGTTTATTACATCTGTATATCTATGTATCTCTATATAAATATATAAGAAGTCCTAAAACGTTATGTTTGTTGCAGGGACTAGTTAATTGGTGAACATAACGCTTAAACACATCCATATCCACAGGTGGTAAGCTTGAACAGATACATTCAAATATATTTTATTGGGTTAGCTAATATTTCTTCAGGACCAACTGCAATGCGACTAAAACTTCTAACACAGGAGCATCGAATCTTGTGTCAAAATAGCTTAAACTTGCGACAAATGGGTAAAGACACAAATAACCAAACTTCGTCGCGTGAACATCAATACAATAACTCTCCTAACACTACAAAGCACTTTGAAGCTTTCGCTGACTTCTCAACAGACTCACAATGAAGCGCTTACATTCTGATAGCAACGTTCCGAAATACTATTCCGGCAAGTGGTCCTGGAACTCTAAGAAGGATTGCCTCCACTTCGAGCCGTACAACGACCTGGAAAACGCCAGGGAGCGGTACGTCATCACCAACGGATTCAAGTTTTTGAGAACCATCAACCAGGAGGAGGAGCTCATCTTTCGTCAGGAGTTTGTGCGTCCCAAAACCAGCTTCGCCGCCGACACCGTGGACATACCAGACATACGTGATCTGGTTCTCTACGTGATGCCAGATGAGTTTCTATCGTACAAATTCATAGAATTTATGCATGAGCCTCAGGTTGATCAGCTAATCCATGCTCTAATTATTTATTTCGAGTATTACTTGCGCATGGTTGAGTTTGTGATGATTCGTCGCGATGAGGTCTCGGGCCATATGGCCCAGACGCAGAGTGAGCAGACCATTGACATGAAGCGCACTTTGTCCGTATACTTGTCCCAGTATCGCATCCTGGTGGCCCGCAACTACTGTGAGATCTTGGGAGACAAAGACAACATGGCCAAGTACTACCATATGAACGTGGTCACTAAAATTTCGGACACTACCGGAGACAAGCACTTTCATGAGAAATTCCTGGCCGTTCTCATCCAAATAGTCTGGATCTCGATGCATCGCCGGGCGTACTTCGTCATCGAAATGGAGATTAATCGCCTGTTTCGCTCCGAGCACTTCGTTTCGGCCCACGACCAGTATCCCGTTTTCTCAGAAACGGAGTGCAGTCTCCTCTACGGCAGGAACAAGAAGAACGTCAACTATCGTTCCCAGGAATCGCCCTTGGTTCAGGAGTTAAAGCATGTTCCCCCGGAGGACTTGCCCATACTGTGGATAGGGAAGCGCAAGTACAGAGGCACCGACATTCGCATTGCTGAGATGGAACTGGAATATATTGTGCCCGGACCCCAGCTCTGCTTGATCGACGTGGCTCACGGCATTCTAGGACATCCTAAGCACCTGTACAACACCCTTCTGACTTTGCATTGGCCTTCTGTGCGCTACTTGAACTATTCCGAAGAGTTCGATCCGTACCACATTATCAGACAACCTTATCTACAGATTCCCAAATTGGATGAGCTCAAGATGCGCAAGATGAAAGAGACCTACAAACAATTCTATGAGCTCAATAATGTGGTTGAGCCCTGCAGCCATTTTCATATATGCAAGTGGCTGAGGCGCAAAATACTCATTAAGCTATGCCGATCGGGAGGCCTGCGCACCGACGTAGTGTCGCGCTGCGAAAAGGAATTGGCAAGTAAAACATGTGCCCCAAGGGTCGATAAGATTGTGTCAGAGTACCACTCGGCTATGGCAAAAGTACGCAAAGATGGTAATAAATTTGACGGAGATACAGTTAGTGTTACGGGCAGTGTTCATTCGCGGAAAAGTAGTGTTTATCATCGCTAATTTAAAAAAAAAATTTGCAATTTTATCACGTCTGTATATTCATGTATCTCTGTATAAATATATACGTTTCCAATAAGTCTAAAAACGTGTTGTTTTAAGCAGGGACTAGCTAATTGGTGAACAAAAATCTTAAGCATCAAGTGCATTATGCATTTCCACGCAGGTTTATTATACTTTATTCTGGGTAGGGACTTGGCTGGTCTTTAACCTCCAAGATTGGTTTGTACAATGAAGGTGGACGTTGCCCTCTAAGTTTAGAAAATACATAAGCCGACGCTTATTCTTCCCTGCCCAAGGATTGTAAGTCTGATCGGAATTACTTTATTGGGTTAGATGCGATTTCTTCAGGTCAAACTTTGATGCTACAAAAACTCCCATCGCAACAGCATGAAATCCTATGTCAAAGTTGGTTAAACCTGCCACAAATAACCGATGTCACAAATTAACTAAACTTCGCCGCGTAAACATCAATACAATAACTCTCCTAACACTACAATAGCACACGAAATATTTCCCTGACTTCACAACAGACTCACAATGAAGCGCTTACATGTGGATAACTACGTTCCAAAATACTATTCCGGCAAGTGGTCCTGGAACACTAAAAGTGATTGCCTCCAGTTTGAACCGCACAACGATCTAGAAAACGCCAGGGAGCGGTATATATTAACCAACGGGTACAAGTTTTTGAGAACCATCAACCAGGAGGAGGAGCTCATCTTTCGTCAGGAGTTTGTGCGTCCCAAAACCAGCTTCGCCGCCGACACCGTGGACACACAGGATATACGTGATTTAGTTCTTTACTTGATGCCAGATGAGTTTCTATCGTACAAATTCATAGAATTTATGCATGAGCCCCAAGTTGATCAGCTAATCCACGCTCTTATTATTTATTTCGAGTATTACTTGCGCATGGTTGAGTTTGTGATGATTCGTCGCGATGAGATCTCGGGCCAGATGGGCCAGGTTCAGAGTGAGCAGACCATTGACATGAAGTGCACCTTGTCCGTTTACTTATCCCAGTATCGCATGCTGGTGGCCCGCAACTACTGTGAGATCTTGGGAGACAAAGACAACATGGCCAAGTTCTACCATCTGAACGTGGTCACCAAAATCTCCGCCACGATTAGAGACAAGTACTTTCATGAGAAATTCCTGGCCGTTCTCACCCAAATAGTCTGGATCGCCATGCATCGCCGGGCGTACTTCGTCATCGAAATGGAGATTAATCGCCTGTTTCGCTCCGAGCATTTCGTGCCTGCCCATGACGAGTACCCCGTCTTCTCAGCAACGGAGCGCAGCTTCCTCTACGGCAGAAACAAGAAGAACGTCAACTATCGTGCCCAGGAATCGCCTTTGGTTCAGGAGTTAAAGCATGTTCCCCCCGAGGACCTGCCCATACTGTGGATAGGAAAGCGCAAGTACAGAGGCACCGACATTCGCATTGCTGAGATGGAACTGGAATATATTGTGCCCGGACCCCAGCTCTGCTTGATTGACGTGGCCCATGGCATTCTGGGACATCCCAAGAATCTGTACAACACCCTTTTGCACCTGGATTGGCCTTCTGTGCGCTACTCAAACTTTTCAGAAGAGTTCGATCCGTACCACATTATCAGACAACCTAACTTTCAGATTCCCAAAATAGGTGAACTAAAGATGCGCAAGATGAGTGAGACTTACAGAGAATTCTACGAGCTCAATAATGTGGTTGAGCCCTGCAGTCATTTTCATATATGCAAGTGGCTGAGGCGCAAAATCCTCATTAAGTTTTACAGATCCGAAGGTCTGCTGACCAACATAGTGTCGCGCTGCGAAAAGGAATTGGCTAGTAAAACATGTGGGCCAATGGTCTATAAGATTGTGTCAAACTACCACACGATTATGGCTAAAAAACGCAATACTGAGAATAAATTAGATGTAGATGCAGTTAGTACTACGGGCAGTGTTTCTTCGCGCAAAAATAGTTATTTTCGTCAGAAACTTTAACAAAATTTTCTTACTGCAATTTTATCACATCTTGCAAATCTATGTATACAAATATAAATATATGATTTCCATTAAGTGGAAGTCCTGAAAAGTGTTTTGTTTGTTGCAGGTAGTACACAATTGGTAGAATTATTTAGTTCTATCTCCTCGGAGGTCTGCTTATTAATGCAGCCTTTCGGTTTGAAATCAGCTATATCTTGACCATTCACTTCAGGACTCGTAAGTCGCAAACTAACATTTTTGACTTAAAGCTTAAGTCCGAGTAAAACTTTCATAAGGCGGAACACCAAAGCCTTTTGTTAACTTTAAAACTTTTAATTAGGAAGAAAACCAATTTAAGAAGCTAGGTTAAAAGGTGTGCATTTATGGAATTCTTTTTTGGAATCAGCAGGAAGCGTTGACCCTTGTCCTGTACTATCTAAGCCTAAAACAGACCCTCGATTTCTCCGGTCTTCGTGTTCAGATCAATGTCGTAGATGGCCGGGCGCGTGGGGAGTCCCGGCATTTTGGTGACCTCGCCGCACATGGCAACCACAAAGCCGGCACCGGCGGAAACGTACACATCCTCCACGTTCAGGGAGAAATTTTTCGGGGCACCCTTGATCTTGGCATCGCCCGTCAATGAACCCGAAACCTTGGACATGCAGATGGGCAGGTTGCCGAAGCCCTGGACAGGAGACAGAAGGAAATAAAAATGAGTCACAAGAATGTTTCCAGGGAATTCACTAAACTTACCGCCTCGGTTAGCCGCTTGACCTTCTCCTCAGCCGCCGGCGTGAGGACCACCTTGCCAGCTCCGTACATTGTGGTAGCGATCTTGTTCATCTTGTCCACGAGCGGCAGATCCAGGTCGTAAAGCAGGCGGAACTTGTTGTCTTCCTCGCAGGCTCTGATCACAGCATCGGCAAGCTCAACGGCACCAGCTCCTCCGTCCGACCAGTGGGTGGAGACCACAGCGGCGAAGGCGCCAGCCTCCAGCGCCGCCTTCTTTATCAGCTCGTGCTCCGCGGCCGTGTCCGCTGAGTGGGCATTCAGGCTCACAACGACGGGCATGCCGAAGGCTCTGCCATTGGAGATGTGCTGCAGAAGATTGGGCAGGCCCTGCTGCACCAGCTCTAGATTCTCTTCAGTGTACTGCTTGTTCAAGGGGGATCCGGGAGTGACCGGTGCTCCACCTCCGTGCATCTTGATGGCCCTCACAGTAGCCACGAGCACCATGGCATTGGGCTTTCTGCCCGATGTGCGGCACTTGATGTTGCAGAACTTCTCCATGCCGATGTCCGAGCCGAATCCAGCCTCTGTGCAAACGAACCCATTCTTTCCCACCAGCTTCAGGCCGATTTCGTCGGCAATTATGGAGTTGCAACCGTGGGCTATGTTGGCGAACGGTCCGGCGTGCACAAGGACAGGGGTGCCCTCGAGGGACTGCATGAGGTTCGGTTCCAGAGCGTCCTTGAGGAGAACAGCCAAGGCGCCAGTTACACCCAGGTCATCGGCGGTGACCGGCTTGCCCGCCTTGTCAAAGGCCACCACCATATCGGCCAGTCGCTGCTTCATGTCCTCCAGGCATCGGGATAGCGCCAGCACGGCCATGATCTCACTGGCAACCGAGATGGAGAAGCGGGTCTCCCTGGTGAATCCCTTCTCGGTGGCAGATTGGCCAACGGTGATGCTGCGCAGGTACCTATCGTTGATGTCGACCACACGCTCCCACATGATGGTGTCCGGATCGATGTCAAGACGGGCAAAGGAGCCGTACTCTTCCGCGGAAAGCGAGTCGGGATCCGTCTTGTTGATGCCTAACTTCTGCAGACGCCGCAGCTGGATGGCGCTGAACTTCCGCACTCCCTTGACCCGGGGAACTAATCGCTCGTACAGGGCCTGATCCTTCTGGGTATTTTCGTGGAAGATGCGAGTGTCCAGCTGGGCAGCGAGCAAATTATTGGCTGCAGACACGGCATGGATATCGCCCGTAAGATGAAGGTTGAACTCCTCCATGGGTATCACCTGTGCATAGCCACCGCCAGCAGCTCCGCCCTTGATGCCGAATGTTGGCCCCTGGGAAGGTTGCCTTAGGGCTGCCACGGTGTTCCTCAGCTTGTGAGCACCTAATGCCTGAACCAAGCCCATTAGCGTGGTGGTCTTGCCCTCGCCCAAAGGTGTAGGAGTCATGCCAGCCACCACAACGTAGTTGCCCGCCTCCTTGTCCGCCAGTCGCTCCAGCACTGAGAGCGAAATCTTGGCCTTCTTGCTGCCGTACAGCGAAACCTCTCGCGCCTCGAGGCCAATCTCCTTTGCCAGCCAAGCAATATCCTTGGGCTTTTGGGCACGGGCAATCACTATGTCGCTGGGCACTGGGCGGAGGGGCTGGATTGGCAGGGGTTGCAGGGTCCACTGAGTGCTCAAATGACGCTCGAGAGCTCGGGCCGCCGATCGCACGGTGTTCTTCATCAGCATGGCCACTGTCATGGGTCCCACGCCGCCGGGCACTGGCGTTATGTATCCGGCAACCAGCTTGGCTTCCTCGTAGTCCACGTCTCCCACAAGCCGCGTGCCACTGGACTTCGAGGGATCTACAAGAATTTGAAGGGGATTAGTCTTGGAATGTCATACTGAGTGTCAAGATCGGTTGTTCGTTTCCATCGAGTGCTGTTCCCTAACTAAGTCTCGGACTGAAACTGTTTCAAAACAAAATAATTTCTTATCTCAGCGGGGGGTTAGGAGTTCCACCCCTGGGAGGTCGAGTCCATTGATAAGCGGTAGACGGAGAACCGTCAAAACAAATGGAAATATTTCGAAAAATCTAAGGGAAAGTCTTGGTAGAATTTAACAGTTTTCAAAACTTATCTGAAGGAAGAGGAGTGTATACAAAATTAAAAAAAATCAGCGCACTCACCTGGCTTCACATTGATGCCACAATCGATGACCACGGCTCCGGGCTTGATCCACGATCCCTTGACCATCTCGGGCACGCCAATGCCAACCACAAGGATATCTGCACTTCGGGTGATCTCGTCGATGTTGCGGGTCTTCGAGTGGCAAACCGTCACCGTGGCATTGGCCCACTTGAGCAGCTCGGCAGCGGGGGTTCCCACGATCTTGCTGCGGCCCAGGACAACAGCTCGGGCACCGGCTATCTCAACACCGCTGCGGCGAATCAGCTCCAAACAGCCCCAGGGCGTGCAGGGCAGGAATCCACCCTGATCACCGATGGCCAGGCGACCCTCGTTGACCGTATGCAGGCCGTCGACATCCTTCTCCGGCGACACGGCGTCCGTAATGCGATGGGAATCGATGGAAGTATCGCAGTCCAAGGGCATCTGCACAATGATTCCATGGACGCGAGGGTCATCGTTCAGCTCGTTGATCTGCCAAGAAAATTCAATAATTTTTATTCGTTGCCCCAGTGGTCGGTAGTTGCATAATCCCACTCACCTTATCGAGCAGCTCCACCTCGGTGATGGATCGGGGCAGCTTAAAGTGGACGGCTTCGATGCCTATTTCGGTGGCAGCCTTGATTTTCATGCGGATGTAGACGTTGGAGTCCTCGCGTCCGCCCACCTGAACGATCCTCAGTCCGGGCACAAAGTTCGCCAAGGTATTTCCCATAGCCGCCACCTCGTTTTGCAGCTCCTCGCGAATAGATCTGTCAATGGGAGTGGGAGGACATTGAGTATATGGCTGGGATCCTGGGATGTGCCACTCACTTGGCCACCGCCGTGCCCGATATAATCTTGGCTTCGCTCATCTTGACCGCCGGCTCTGCTCTCCACTCTCCGCTGAAACGTAAACGTAGCTCCGTAAAGTATTTAAAACTGGAAACCCAATGCCCTCCTCAGTAGCCACGCCAACTCGGATCGCGCAATGCAACTGAGCGGAGTGGCCGCCGAGCGCTCCTATCTATAGCCTAGGTGCGCCGGTCAGCCCCTCTCCGACAGCTAATCCCGCTCCCTTATCAGCCGCCTTCCCACAGATTATCGGTTTCGGGTTTCTCGCGGGTCACATCTTTCGATTGGCAACCGTAAATAACACCGGCTGACGTATGCGAGCAGCAGCTCTAAGAGCCACAACAAGATCTCCATCTCTGCGAGGAAAATAACCGCAAAATGCTCGAAAAGTTGGAAGAGGAAACCTACACACACACATACAAACATATGAATGGCTTCTCGATCGTGGAAAATAGCTGGAAAAAGTGATTTCCATATCAAATCAATATGTTACTGATATGGGGAGCACTTGAAGCAGTGCTCAAAAGTTCAACAAGATCATAAAAATATACATTGTACCGTGGAGGTAATCGCGGTAAAGGTTAATAAAATATATTGATTCCGAGGTAATTCGAAAGGAAACAAAAAAGGAAGCTAACTTCGAGAAACCGAAGTTTATATACTCGCATGAAAATCGATCATAACTCAGCCAAAAGTGCACTAATTTCAATTCGGAATTTTTTTCTATGCTAGTTTTTGTTAGGTTAAAAAATCAGTATTGTAAATTTAACATTTAAAAAATGAAAATTTGAGTGAATTTTTCAAACTTTTGACGATGTAACTAACCCCTTAAAAAATTTCGAAAAATTTTATTAAATTTTGTCAATATATAATGTAAAGTGCAAGAGCTTAAACAGAAAACTTCAACAGAGAAAAGTCAAGCCAAGCTCGAAAAAATAAATATAATTTCTTCAAACATTATACCTGGAAGGTTGACCTGTTTGGGATCTTAAACAGATCGCATAGAATCTCTACAGCTAAAATTCTACCAAACAAAACCCAAACCGAACCCACTGTAGCCAATTCCCCCTACCTGACTATAACAGCCATTTCCTAATCGAACTAAACAAAAAACTGCCTCGAGCCCAAACAAACTCTGCACGAGAACCACAAATAACTCTGGTAAATAGATAAACCCGTCTTATCAGTAGGTGCCAATTGGTTGGACAGATAAGCGGAGCAAGCCCGACACGGAGAGCCTAGAGAGAGAAATATACAAACTACAACAGATTTAAACAGGGGAACACTAGATCGGCGGAATTTATTGAAATTGCTCTTAGTTTATTTTGACGGCTGCTCTCAGCTTGGCGGAGCGACTGCGCGTGTTCTTGGCCACCTCCTCGGCATCTGGCACGATGACATGGCGATGCAGTTGCATCCAATTGGACTGGGTTAGGCTTTCCAGCACCTCCGGATCATCTATGGCAAAGTGACTGGAATATTTGAGAGGCAGGGCATTGGCGGCTCCGGCTTGGACATTCCCGTTGATGTGTCGCTTAACGATGGTGTCCTCTAGCGAGTGAAAGGTGATGGTGACCAGGCGGCCCTCCGAACGCAGAATTTCGTTGGCCAACACCATGCCATAGTTGATCTCGTTCAGCTCGTTGTTCACAAAGATGCGGAGAGCTTGGAAGGTCTTGGTGGCCGAGTGGGAGGGCCTTTGAAGCTTATCTCTTCGAGGACCATTGCCCAGGATATCCTCTACTATATCCGCCAGCTGCCACGTGGTCTGAATCTTTACGAGCGACTTGCGTGCGTCTATTAAGCCTCGAGCTATCTTCTTGGCCGCTTTTTCCTCCCCGTAGTAGCGCAGTATCTTGGCGAGATCTCCCTCCTCCACGTGTGCCAGCACATCGGCGGCAGTCACCCCTTCGCTTAGGCCTCCATCCATGCGCATATCCAGCGGTCCGTCCTTGGAGATGGCGAATCCACGCTCCGCTTCGTCAAACTGCATAGAGCTGCAGCCAAAGTCGAAGAGCATCCCATCCACAGAGTGCTTGGCCAGGCCATGTTCCAGGAAAAGCCTTGGTATGTCGGAGAACTTGCCTAGAAGGGGAATAACTCGGCCCTTGTACTCTTCCGATTCGCTCATCTCTTTGGCCAGTTTATGTGCCACTGGATCCCGATCCAGGGCGTAGATCTTTGCCTCCGGGCACTTCTCCAAGAGCCGTCGCGTGTGACCACCAGCTCCAAAGGTCATGTCAAAGTAGGTGCCCCCTGGAACGGGCTGCAGATATTCGATGGCGGTGTCGCACAGCACAGGTACATGGGGAGGATTTACAGCCGCCTCTGCAGCAACGGAGTTTTGTCTCAACCATTCCAGTCTCAGTCTAGTGGGGATTAACAGTCGTTTCATCATCTCGGTTACTTCCTTTTGGAGCCAGCTCCCTCGTTGATATATTGCAGGAATTCCGAGCTCAACACCTGACTGCACTGTGCCGCCGTTAAGCCAGTTGCCGTCGACTCGTGGATGCGGGGATACTTCTTGGCGTACACGTTGTTGGAGAGCCTCTCCAGGGCCTCGATCTGGCGGTCCAGCTCCTTCTCAGTCGCTCCGCTCTCGAGGCTCGTGAGCTTGGTCACCTGCTTGCGGATCTGCTCGCCGAGATCCCTTTTGAGGAGAGAAAAGTTAATTGCAGTGGCTAATGGAGTGAGGATGTGTGTGTGTTTGTGTTCTGTGTGGCGGATGTTCGTTCCAAGCAGCGCAGCTGGCAGATTGTTTGCTCTTCATGGAAGCTTTTTCTAGTTCTCGGGTTTCGTTTGGGTGGCAAACAATAAGGTACACCAACTGTTGACCATATTTTTTATTCTTTAAAAAGCTTATACGTACATATTTAATTTAATACCCAGGAGAAAGAGAGAGGTGAATAATAAACTAAAGACCTCAATTTTAAAGTAAAAACCAGACTAAAACATGATATTTTTAAAATGGCAAACACATTTTTCACGACTGACGATATCTGTTGAAAAACCTTTAGAATATAGAGCAAGTTTTTTACTAATTATCCACAGATTACAATTTTACACAAAGTTCATTAGTTAAACCAAGTAAAATCTGAATAATTCCAAGGAATACCAAGCCTTAATGTGGAGACTTACAGAATCTCAGCGCCATGAGCCCCCAGAATAAATTCCTCCGGTTCCAGCTGATAGCAAAACTTGGAAGCCATCTTTAACGCAATTTAACTAACTCAATGACTAAACGTTCGAAAAACAGGTAAGACAATAAGGGCCATATTAAGCCTGTAAGCCAAGTTCAAGTAATTACGGCCCGCGATCCACACACGTTCCACAGGCCGACGAGAACAGCTGTTGGATCCCATGTGTCTTGGCGCCGGCAGATGAAGAGTCCCTGCAAATCTATGAATTGACTCAATTTTTGCAAAATACGAAGCTAATCTGATAAACCGCATTCCAAACCAACATTGCAATGCATTGCCCTTGCAGTTCAACGCCAATAAAACGAATTTCCACCCATTAGATAATCCCCAGTGGCCGCCCAGAACGAACATTCTTTGTGTGTGCGGGTGTGTTGTTCGTTAATAGAATGCTCACCTGCCGACTTTCGACTTCTCCGCTGGCCACTTCTCAAGTACTCGCAGGAAGCGCTGGTATTGCGCCGACATAATTTGTATAGAATTAAACAAATTTAATTTTAGTTTCAGCAACAAGAAAAACAACAAAAAGTAGAGATGTGAAAAATACATCACGCAATGTTGCCAGATTTTATACGGAACCTAGAGTCTGGCAACATTGGTTGCTGAAAATCGCAGACTCTGGCAACACTGTACGCTGGACGCTGGAAATTGGGCAGCACTGGGTGCTGATCTTCGGAGAAATGGGCAGCACTGGGTGCTGAATTGCGCAAATGGGCAGCATTGGTCGCTGATCTTCGGAATTATGGGCAGCATTGGTCGCTCAGCGACTTAGAGTGACCAGTTGCGCGCTTTCAGCCCGTTTTTTGGGTGATTTCCCGCCTTTACCGCTATTTTTAGCCACTAATTAGCAGAAAACCCCAGAAAACCCATTTTTGCCAACTGGAATTTGGTTGATTTTGTCCAACTGGGACCATGGACCCGTTGAATCTGCAGTACTTCGCCCTGCCCCACCTGCGGGATGAGGTGGCCAAGCGCCTGCGGGAGGTGGTTGACCCGAGCCGGCCCACCGGGGAGTTCCTCAACCTCGGACGGGTTTCTGCACCTGAAGGGGGCCTCCGACAGGTGATCCTGCAGCCCGTGAAGGCGCACATGCTCTACTTCCTGGCCACCATGGAGGACGGGTCGCTGAAGCAGGTCCTCTACACCAAGCTGGTAAGTACATGCATACGCATAGTGCCACATATAACATGCAACCATTGCAGAAGCACAAGCAGTTCGACTCCAGGGAGATCCTGGATAGACTGCTGCTGGTCCTCGAAAGGGTCCGGGAGGTGCACATGGAGCACCACCTGCTGACCAGGCCTGCTCCAGGCCGTCCACAAGCACGCCGTCTTCCGCCGGGACAACGTGGCAGAGAAGTTCGCCGCCATCCGCGCCAGAGCCGAGGGAATCCCGGTGAGCGCTAAGAGAAGGGTCCTCGCGGAAATTGACGCCCTGGAACTGGTGGTGGCCCGGCGGTTCGCCGTCGTGGCCACGCCGTTCCACCTGAAGGAGGCCAATAACGATACCCTGGAGAGCTCGGGCAGAAAGATGGTGGCACTGGCCACCTCGATTATGGCGGAGGCCTTTGCCAAGGAGCCGGGCCTCAAGGGGAGGCTGCTCCAGGGACACCAGCTCCTCCGGAGAGTCGTCTGCCTGATGTCCATGTTGGAGAACCTGAACATTGACATTGATGGCAAAACAAACTGCAATGCTGAAGAGCCGGGCCTATTCCATTCTCCTGGTCAAGCTCCAGCAGTTGACCATGTGGACCATTGCGGAGAAGGGCTTCGGCTCCAAAAGTGAAGAGGTTGAAATAGACCAGGCCTTGGTCGAGATGCAGGAGAGCTTGCCAGAGGCCCTGGCCAAAAACGGGCCCGAGGTTGGAGAGGCGCACATGGACCAGTCAGAGGATGGTCCCGCGAACATGGACCAGTCAGAGGATGGTCCCGCGCACAAGCCTGAGCCTGAGGATGGTCACTCGCAGATGGAAGAGCTAGAGGATGGTGTAGCTAACACGGGCAAGCCAGAGGTATTATACCACGCCCGTAGAGGAATGGAGTCCCGAGAGCCTAAAAGCGAGTGTGACAGCAGTAATGTGGTCTCCCTGGCCTGTAGTCACGACTGGCCCATTGACCCTTGAAGAATCCGTAAGCTGCTCCTTTACTTAAGCATATATACACACTTATCAAATTTAAATCAAACTCTTAAAAATGCAGGGCATTCTTGATATAGGAATCATGAAACAAAGCCGACAAACTCCACCCACATCCAGGTCCAGTGTCTTCTGCCGGTGTCTCGGCCTGTTAACAATTTCTTACCAACAAATAGTCTAACTCAACTCTGACAAATATGTGACTGACTTATAAGTTATTTTTGGTTAGTTGCCAATTACTAACCTACCTGAGAGCTTTCCATTTTAATTATTCAACATTTTAATTGTATTAAAGCTTTATTATAAGCTGCTTTATTCATTTTACGCGACCAAACGAATTTATTGATTAATTTTAAAAAGTTATTTCGTATCAAGTCTATTACACAAGGTATTAGTGATTATAATGTTAAAGATTTTATTATTAAATGTTATTATATTAGTTTTAAGCACCAATTGAATTATTTGTAATATTTTATTCTAAAAAGAATATTAAATTTAATTTATAATAGAATTTAAAATTCTAAAAAGAATATTGTCACAGTTCAAAAATTGAAAAAAAATGTTATAAAACAGTTTTAACGTACCACCGTGATGTTCATGTAGCTGTAGAGCGTGATGGCGTCCTTAAGGTTGATCTGTCCCTGGCTGTACTCCTTGTAGATCTGACGTCCATAGACTGTGCTGAATGCAATGATCCGCAGCATCGCGTATGCCAGGTAAAACTTGTTGAACCTGAACCTCTCACGGTTCCGGGGGTGATAACTGTTGGCCAGTAGTCCAAACACGGTCATGAAAATCACTAGGGTAATCGTGAGCATTTTCACCATGCGACGGTGTGTTATAACGCTGGTCAGGTTCATCTCGGCCAAACAATGGATAGCGACTGGAAGGGCGCTTTAAACTCTTAACTTTAAAAAAATGGGCAGCACTGGAAATTAAAATTAATATAATATTTGAATATATTTTTATAACGACTTTTTTAAACGTTTGTATCTGCTTTCGACTGCTTGTTCCGAGATAACAATACCAGAAACCTCGAAATATATTAATTGTTGCTAGGATTGCTTGAATGTGTATTCCAAAAATATAAGTAATTGATCTGGTTGTTAATTTAAATTTTAAGTCAGCGTTGAAATGTTGTAAAAATTCTGGAATTTGTAAAGCATTTGTTGAGTTAATTTTAAAATTGGACCTGTTTTGTTCTCAGTTTGTCCCTCAGTTTTGAAGCTATCTGAATGAAACTTTTCAAATAGTCTTCTATATACTCTCACTCGTATATAAGGCGGATCGGCCAACATATAGCTGCCATAGAAAAAATCGGTAAATTTAGAGGAAAATGTATAGCTGTTAATATAAAACTGTAATTGTAAAACTGTATAACTAATATGGATTCATTATTATTTCTCTGAAAGGGTATACAAACTTGGAGTGCCGAAGTTTGCTTCCTTTCTTGTTAATCTTATTTTAACCGCCATAACCATAATATTCATGTAATCTCTCTTAATAATTTTAATGCAAACTTCCCTTATTTTGAATATAAAATAAACGTAGTATCAGATTAATTCTTGGTTTTATTTCACAACGACTAAAATGCGGCTTAAACACAATCGTTTAGCTTAGCTAATAAAATTCATGCGTTCGTTTAAAATTAAGAGCATCATAATTGTTAAGGGGAAAACTAAGGCTAATACAGGTTTACGAGTAAATGTAACGTGGTTATGAGTACATCCCAAAAGCGGTTAAATGCTAGCTTCTTGTATAATTTCGCTATTGTCGATCCTGCGATCCTACGCGCTCCTCCTGCCGTCAACTGGCTTCAGCAGTTGCAACTTGGTGGAGATGGGTCTCAGCGAGGATGAGGACAATGGCGATGATGACGATTGCGATGTCGATATGGATGTGGATGTGGATGTTCCGGGCGATGAGGAGTACGGATAGATGGTACTGCCACTGGTGCTGCTGCTGCTGCTGCTGGAGAATCCGGACAATGTGGTAGAGGTTCGACTAAACGGAGCTGGCCGGGGATAATCCGTCGATGGTTGGGGCTCTGTGGCGCGGAACTCCTCTGGCAGCTCTCCGCGGTAGGCTCCGAACTGGGGCGTGGTGCGAACCAGTTGCTCCAGCGGTGTCAGTCCGTAGGTGGTGTGTCGCACATTGCCGCCGTTGTCGGGGGCATCCAGCTTGGGCGGCAGCACTAGGCTGCTGTCTACCACCGACTTGCCATCGAAGGTGTAGAGCGCTCCACTGGGCAGGCTGGCATGGGGAATCTTTCGGTTGTCCGGCGGCAGGTAGTAGGTGTCCACACGCTCCGCAGCCTCCATTTCGGGCTCCATCTCATCGGCATAGAGGTCGTCTTCCTCGGGTCCGAAGAGGTCTTCCAGGAATTCGTGTTCCTGCTTACGAGTGGTTGTTTCCTTTGGAGTGGTTGGGTTCACCTTCTTGGTGGTGGTGTCCTCTGCTGTCTCATCATCTGGTCCGCTTGGATATCGCTCCTGCTCCAGCTCCTTTTTCTCCAGATCATCATCGCCGTAGAGTTCGTCCAGCGTGGGCTTTCTCAGCTCCGAGGCGGACGGCAGGGCGTGCTCCAGCGCTGCCGAGGGCAACCTCAAGGCGGAGGCCGTGGGAGTAACCTCTTGAATCTTCACCTTGAGATACTTTGAGGCATTGGTGCTGTCCAGGGGCGAGGGTATGAACATGGGCTCAAAGCTCTGGGTCTCACTTCCGCCCTGCTGGGCGGTCAGGAAGAGCGTGTCCGTTTCCATTACCTCGTCGATCTCGGTGCCGGGATCCTCACGGCGATGAGCCACCTGGTCAATTATCTCTTTGGGTAACTGGACGCCAGTGCCATCGGTCCTCATGATGGGCCGGAAGCCACTCTCCACGATGACGGTGTCGGGCTTGAAGCCCTGGTTCACAGCCGGACGCATATTGGCGATTTCCTCGCGAGAAGGTTCCTTCACCGGGATCCGTTTCACCAGGGGTGTGGCTGTGGTGGAGCTGGGCGCTAAGGTGGAACTGGGGGTAGCCTTGGGCTTAGCGTCCCGCTCACCCTTGCCGGGCTGGCCAAAGAAAGCGGAATTCTGATGGGAGTTCTGGGGCTCTTGGTCCACGTAGGGAACTGGGATTTTGGGTTTACCCTTCGGCTTGAGTCGCTCTCCCTGGGGCTGGTTCAGTGCCAATCCGCCGCCCAATTCAGTGGGCTGTCCTAGGAGCAAAACCGAGGCGGCCAAGGGTTGCAGGGGAAAGGGTTTCTCTTTCACGAATGGTTTCAGCAGACTCGGCACCGGCTTCCGATAGTGACTGACGATCAGGGAAGGCTGCTGCAGGATAGCCGCAGGATGCGGATGCAGGTGCGGATGCTGCTGCGGAAGGATGGGCCGCGAGGCCGGCACCTTCTTGATCGGAGCGGGGAAGGGACGACGACCTGGCAGCTTCACCGGATGGAAGAGCGGAGCGTTCTGCGGCGGACGCAGGAACTCGGAAAGGCCGATGGTTTTCTGGGCCAGCGCTGGAAGATTAGCGGTTAGGTTGTGATGATGCAAATGGATGGAGTGGGGGGCATGCTGCGGATGGTGGTGCAGGCGATGCAGTGGGTGCAGGGGATGGTGGATGAGGTGGGGGCCAGTCGCGTAGACCGGCAGTTTGAGGGAGGGAGGTGACGGTGCAGATGGGGATGCGGATGGAGATGCGTTCAGCTTGTGGGCATGGGTCTCGCCCAGCAAAATCTCGGGTCGCGAGCTGATCTCATTCGGGGTCACGTTCGGTTTCAGGTTCAGGTTCTGGTTGAGTTTCGGGTTCAGATTCGGGTTCAGGTTCTGGTTGTGGTTCTGGTTCTGGTGGGGATGGGGACTCAGATTCGGGTTCCTCAGTAAGCTCTCCTCGAGAGCCTCAGCAGCGCGGATGCCATCTGAAATCAGTTTGGTTATTTCCGAAGATTTCGTTATTTCAAAGCTCAGTTTGGGCGGTGTTCCGTTCATATTGTGGTTCTTAATCAAATCGGTTTGGTGCTTCAATAAAAAATTATCGTTGGCGCTGACCTTGGTTTCGTGCCGCACCGACGCCTCTCCGGCGTAGTCCTCGTGCACGGGCGCCGGCTCCGCGGCCTCGGCGGGCAGTCGGATCTCGTGCCGCTCGGAGGCCGCTCCCTTCAGTCCCGGCGACGCCTCTGAGTCGCAGGCGTCGTGGACGTGGATCTTCCAGCCGAGGTACCGATGGGTGAAGCAGTGATAGTACACGGTGTCCGGCGTATTCCTGTCCGGCTTCCAGCTGATCACGCCGGGCTCTCCGGCATCGCACTTGAGTGTCAGGGTGCGCTGGTAGGCGCCAAAGGACTGATAGTCATCCGCTGGAGGACCCTCCACATCCGGGGTCCAGTTACAAAGGCGACCCACGCCCGTGGGCGTGACCTGGCCGGATCGCGAGCGATGGACGCCAGCGAAGATGCGAACGGCCTGTTAAGGGGAAGATTTGGTTTATAAGATTCTTTCTTGCCTTTAAAGACAACGTACCTTTTTCTCCTCCTCGCGCTTGTGCTCGTATCCTCCCACAGGATCGTCACTGATGTAGAAGGGATGGTACTTGGCCGGAATGTCCGGGTTGTTGCCGCCCTCCACCACAAAGGTGTAGGTCCTGCCGCGCACCACGTGGATCTCGGGGATCAAGAGGCCATTGATGTACCAGGAAATGCCCCAGCCAACGTGACCTGAGGGGCACAGGACTTTAGAAATAACCGATAGCTATGTATTATGTAATAATACTCACCCGTGATGGCTGGGTAACCGTGCTTTCCTCCCGTGGGTCCCATCTGGGCGTAGAACACGCCATCCTCTGGCTCATGACACTGAATCGCTGGAATGTCCCAGGCGCCATTGCTATTTGTGACGGGCTTTGGCGTGGGTACCGGTCTCCTTTGCGTGATGATGGCGGTCTCCTGACGCCTCTGAGGCGGCTGGCGGTGCAGTGCTTCCGCTCGATTCTCATAGAACTCCTCCTCGGGCTCTACATTGGGTCTCCCAGCTGGGGGATAACCGGCTCCACCCGTTGAACTCTGGGCCACGGGAGCAGAGTCCTCCTGCTCGGAGGAGTTGCCGCTGGGACGAGCGCCTTCGGGCAGGGGACAGTTCCACTTGGGCTGGCGTCCAAACTCGATCTGGTGCAGGTGCTTGTTGTAGAACGTGTGGAAGGATACTTCCTTGTAGTCGTTGAGCGGTCCAATGGCCCAGACCACAGACTCTGCCTCCGTGATGGAAATCGGCAGATCCAGGCGATCCGTGGCGGCCAGGGAGCGCTGATAGGTCACAATCGAGTAACCGTTTACCATGGCTGCATTCAGCAACCGAATGGAGTTGGTCTTCTCGGAGATCTTGGTGTCGGGACAGGCACCGCGTCCGCCTGAGCACTGGGCCTTGCCCTCCAGGAAGTAGTCCGTGGCGAAGCCATTGCCCGTTTGGGGATCCACCCAGGCCACCACCGCATCGGCGCCGATCATCTGGCTGATGTTCCTGCTCGGCGATATGCCGAAGGACATGTAGTTGTTGGGCTCTGCGGGGATGTAGCTCAGGTCAGTGGGTTTTATTTTCGGGTTTGGAAACGAATGAAACTTTATTTTTTTCAAGTGCATCTATTAATTCTAGGGGAAGTGCACTGATAATCACTGGCACCGCAATCAACGAAAGTCGCTCGCCCCAATTCTGGCCAATTCCGTCCCGGTCAACCGGTCCTCGAAGTCTATCTATTTTTCCCGCTGAGAATTCCTGTCGGCATTCTTAGCGGTCGCCAATTGCCCCAGCTAGGAGGGTAAGACCAGTGGCTGGATATGGCCAAAGTGTGCTGATATGCCCACAGATTGCAGATGTATCTGTGGTTATCCACTTGTCCACCCATCGGAGCCAGCACTCGAGTTGCGCAATAAAACCAGTCGTCATAATTCGCAACTTGTTATTCTGCTGCTGCTGCTGCCTTGGATGCTGCTGCTGCTGATCGGTCAATTTGGATGCTAACTGGATTTTATTGTTGCCATCTCAAGACCCCTTCCCCTTCGCCTTCCTCTATCCCAAGCGCCTTCTCTTTCCCTGCTAACTGTACTCGAGAAAATGTCAAAGCATCATAAATCAGCAGCAGCAGCAGCAGATGCAGCATTCAGGTCGTGGATCTCTGGCAAAGGCTTGTCACCAAATGGAATAGGTCCGGGGCAAAAGGGCTTTCGGAATTCCAAGCTTTTAACAACATTTTTAGGCTCAAAACTTTTTTAATTTCCTTCAGGAAAAATCATTTTGACCCACTAAACTTTCTTAAACTGTAAAGTAGAATCATTCCTTAAAAAAATGGGCAACAAATGCCTCATAACTTTAAGAAAATGGAAAACATCTTAAATAATCTCTTAAAATATTAATTTAAACTTAAAAATATAAAACTAACTTTATTTTTTTAAGAGCCCCAGACCTTTCTTTTCAATATTTAAACAAAATTAACACCATGCTAACTGCGTACCGTTTTCACACCTGCCCCATTGTCAACTTGGCTTTGAGGTAAAGTCAGTGACGGAATGAATACCTTCCTCCTTCCATTTATCTCTATTAGTCATTAGTTATAACTTATGGCCCCCGGAAACTTACCCAATTTGGCCACTAATTGGACCACGATGCTCTCGCCGGCCACCGCCCAGCGAACCTCGAAGGCCAGATCGTCGTAGAGCACCTCGCAGTTGAGCTTCGACTGGAAGAGATTCGTTTAAGGAAGGATTTCGATTGGATCGGGTTTGGTTTCGGGTAAGGATATGGGTCAGGATGGGATATGGGTTTGGGGAATGTGCAGTGCGGGTGTGTGTGCGGGTGGAGGTGGATTTAGGGAGGAGGGAGGAGAAAAGCGTGGCCAAAAATTCATAATTTTGATCATACTCGAAATGTTTGCATTTTTGTTTTGCTGTATTCGAAAGATTTTTGCTTTTGAAATGGTTTGTTTTTTATACAAAATGAAAAATGTTTTTGTTTTTATTATTATTATTACTTTTTTTTTGGATGTCGCTTGGGGGTTAGTAGATCACAGGAATGTGTGTGTGTGCGAGTGTGTGTTTTGTGTGGTGTGTGGGGTGTGCGTATTCTGCAGTGTGTACTTGTGTGCGCGTGTTCGTGTTGTGGGTTCGAGGTTCGAGGAACATTTAGGATTCGGTCCCACACAGTTTTCATTTTGTATAAGACGTTCCCAGAGCTCAAGCAAAAGCTGATCAAGACAACAAAACAAAACACAAATAACAAGCAGGTGAGCAGTACATAGACACATATATATATTATTGAATGTGTTGCACATATGTATATGTATATAAATATATGTATATATATATTTCGGATCTCTCCTCCGCCGTCCATCCAGCTTACAGTCTAGGCATTTCCGGTCACGACTCGTGTTGCCGGATCTCTCATCGATTCGATTCGATTTATAAATATTTGCATAGAGTATACTCAACAATAAATACGATTGCATAAATAGAGTTACATCGATCGATGATCGATGATCGAAGATCAGCGCTTCAGCTCGCTTAGGATCTGGCTGGCGTTCTTCTTTACCTGTGGACTGATGCCGAGCATCTTCAGCGAGGGCGGCACATTGAGGCCCTCGGGCAGGCGGACATGGCCAAAGTCCACGGTGAAGGCCTCGCACCACACGCCAAAGTGGCCAATGTCGAAGATGGTCAGGTCCTCGGGCAGGGTCAGGACGATCGTCTTGCGCTCGTAGCGACGCAGGGGGTTCTCCTTGCCATTCTCATCGGGGATACGCAGGCCTTCGGACGTGGGACGCTGGCCACGACCCACCCAGAATTTGGCATCTGCAAATTAAGGTTTTATGGTTACTTACAGATCGGAGAATCAATATTTTAATGTCCGATAATTACTAGCTTTTAATTGAACTAATTAAGGCAGAGAACTTGATTTTTGGATATAAACAATTATAGAGAATAATATTTATCCAGAATATTCTGTGGGTATTATTTTCAACACAAAGAGAACGAACATCAGGGTGAATTCCCCTTGAACAAAAGCCTTTTTGTTGAGAATCTTGATTGTTAAATTTAAATGAGTCAGAAGAATTTAAAGATATTTAAATGGGTTATTCCTAGTGGAATAAAGAATCAATAGCAATTTGCTCAAGTCATTTAAATACCTATTAACACATTTTAAATCTAAAAAGATCTAATTGATTTTTGAAGAAACTTGTTCAATTGAGAACAAATTGCTTAAAACGTTTAGTTTATTGTCATTTATATATTATTTAAGGGAATTAATCAACTATATGTACAACGAAAAAAAACTATTTATCGCTGCTTGAAGATTTAAAGAACCAAACACTATATATTTCCAATGGTACTACCCACCTGGAGCTTCTCCGTCGTAGCTAAAATTCGGCACCAGCAGCGTTTGGGCATCCACAATCACAATATTGTCGGACGACACTCCATGGACACCTCTCAGCGCGTTGATCTTCTGCGGGCGCGGGAAGTCCAAGTTGGCCGGGATGGCGACGTCACCAAAGTTCACCGCAAACTCATCGCACCACACCGAGAACCACTTGATGTCGCGCAGCGTCTTGCCCTCGGGCAGCGACAGAGTCACATCCTTGTTCCGGTAGCGACGGGTCAGCGAGGCGGTGCCACCTCGTTCGTCCCTCAGCCGTGAGGCTCCTTCGTTGCTCGGCCTTGCCGTATTGCCCACATAGAAGTAGGCAGCCGGCGCCTCGCCATCGTAGTTGAACTTCTTGATGAAGATGGTCCTCGAGTCCACGGCGTAGACATCGCCGGAAACGCCGTGATGCAGGCGGGTCAGGGCTCCGATCTTGGTGCCGTAATACGGATAGGCGGCGTCTCCAAAGCTGGCCAGGCCTGCAACAATAGACACACAACAGCAATGAGAATCGGTAAGCAGTCAAAACAAAAGACTTTGGCAACAAACTTGGCGCGAGCTGAGTCAGTGGGCATTGAAGACGCACAAAGTCTTCGCAGCCACTTAGCGGTCACTTAATTAGTCGTGCACTGGCCAAATAATCTTTATATATCAATTTGAATTAATTTATACACACAAAGAAATTTAAGTTTTTAAAAATGTATTTCAAGGCAAAGATTTAGTTCGATAAAAAGAACTACAAGACACATTTATAAACAAAAGAAATGCTCATATCTTCCTTATAATTAATAATACTGAAATAGAGGAGTTTGGAAATAATTTATTAAATTTTCCAAGTAAAGCCTAAACAATATCATAACATCTTTGCTTTATTATTTACCCTTTGCCGACTTATTTATATTAATATTTCACCCAAGTGTATTCAAAATTTGCATACGAACGGGTTCTAGGCAAACAAATAAACCGAAACAAACAAATCAAACACAAATCTATGGCAAGCGGTGCGTCACAGCTTTTAACTGGATTGCCCGTCTCTCTGCCGCCTTTGTTCTTTGTGGCCACAGGAAGTTTCGGATTTACGGATTTACGGCAAATAAATTTTGAAAACAATCCGAAAATCCGTGGGGCGTGTAACACCGAAACACCAAAAAAACAGAGATACAAACTACAAACGAAATAAAAAAACAAAAAGCCAGACCTTAATGGGAACTAATTCTGCTGAGGAGATGAATGGTTCTAAGCCGACTTTAATGGGCCAACTTTGTTTGCTTTTGTGGGCTGGCGAATTTCGTATTTGAAAAAATTCCCACTTCACCTTGGCACGGCACGGCTCTTGCTGTTGTTTTTGTCGTTGTTGTACAAATTCAATTTATTTGTGTTTTATTACAATCTTTTTTGTTGCGACCGCCGCTGTGTGTTTGTTGGTGCTTTGTTTTTTGCATGGGCCATAAACACGTTTGGTTTTTTTAAACTGCCATCAAATGGTTTGGTTTGTCGGGGCGACACGGTCGCCATGGCCTGCAGTTATTTTTTATTTTATTTTTATTTTTATTATTATTATTTTTCTTTTTCTTTTCTTTTTTTGACACAACCCGATTGGTTTTTTTACGTGGCCATGGCTTCATTGGCTGCTCCAAATTTTCGCGCAGACCAAAACCACGGACGAGTCTTTCTCGTTTGCCAGAACCTGGACCAGTTGCCAGTCGATTTCCGCCTCGGTGGCCTAGTCTGGCCCAGAATCCATATCCCCCATATCCATCACCGCGACTTGGAGCGCAGCCCGGTCGCATGCAAAATGCCAAAGGTGTAATTAAAAGCAATCGAGCAATCGCAGGCTTATTAATGATGATCGGGCCGAAGTCAGACGGAGCCATTAGGCAGGCACACTCGAACTATTGGCAAACCCCGCCAACTGGTTGGGTTCAATTGCCAAGCATCCGAAGCGGCATCTCGGCTCTGGTTGCAAAATCAAATAGAAGCAAATGGCACACACAAAAATATTACTTGGCTATTCTCCGTATGATAATGAAGTGTTTCTTCATTTTAGCCTTATATCGGATCTATTAAGAGATCTATCAACCCAGAAGTTGGCACAAACTAAGCAAACTTAAGCTTTGGAAAACAATTGTATTCTACATATATCTTTTTTACAACTCTCAATAAAATCCATTAAATATTCTTTACAAATTCAGCGATAAATCATAACACTTAGCTTTTAACAGAATCTCCTCTTCAAATGAAATATAAATTAATTATTTATTAATGCACAACCGCCTATTTAATTGGCTAAGCTACTCGGTTTCCAGTGAACCCTCTTAATTATTCGCACTGAGTAACCAACCCAGAGACCTACTTTCCCAACGGCTTTTCCAGTCGCGAGGAGGTCTCCGAAATGGTATCAAGGAAACATGGCAGCAATTTATGCAAATCTCGGGTGGAAATGCTAATGCATCTGGCCAGCAAGTCATTCAGTCAGTCAGTCAGTCAGTGGGACAGTTGTGGAGTTGGTCAGCGGTTCAACGGTCAGCGTTTATGATCGCCAAAGGCTGATGAATATTCATCTGGCTGACACCGCACTCGAGATCCGAAAAAGATGATATATATCGGCGTTGTCATTGTCTGGGCCGAAGAGGCGCCATAAATACGGGCCACTAATCTAGTTTTAGCCCCTCTCTGTATCTCTGTATCTGTATCTGTATCTCCATCTCCATCTCTGGCTGTATCTGCATCTCTATCCGTTCAATTTGCATCACAATGGCACTTATAAATCATTGCCCGGGGTACTTACAGCTTAATGCGGCCAATAGGCCAAATAGCATACGCCAAGGTTTATCCTTCACTGCCAGCATGGCTAACGGAGGTGGCCGTAGCTTGTGTCTTTGGAGTGTCAAGTGTGTGTAGAGTGTGTGGGCTTTGTTGTGTGTTTATTAATTGGTCGTTGTGTGGGCCAGCTGCCCTTAGTATTATTAGGATTTAATGCGACAGGACCTTAAGCTTGTCCTGGTTTTCACACACACACTTTGGGGGCATATACAGAGAGAGATCTGGGGATCTAAGATCGACACTCGCGACTCGCCACTCGAATTCGAACTCCACGGATGCACGGATTCAGGGGGGACTCCACACTGTGCCTGGGATTGTGCCTGGGGATCTCGCGACCGGACGCAACGAACTCCAAAACCGCACTGATCGCCAACGACGCTGCGTCTGCGCTGTCAGCGTTCAAGAGTCGAGTTGAAAAACTTTTTTTAACCGCTCTCGCTCTGCCTCGCAGCTCTGTTCGGAGTCTGGTTTTTTTGTGATGAATGTTGCTGCTGCTCTACCGATATTGCTGCTGTTACTGACAATGTTAACTTTAGTTGATGTTATTAACTGTTTTTATATAGTTAGTAAGTATAGTTAGTAAGTAGGTAAATTAAATATATTTTAGTGAAATTTGTGAATTTTGATGGTTTAGTTTTTGAAGCTGTTGAAAATTGTTAGTTAAACTTAAGTGGTTATTTGTTTCTTATTATTATTGCTTCTGTTGACTGATTACATTACTGTTTTTGGTAAAGTTGGCTTAATTTCTTTGCTCTTTGTTATTTAGTTTTAAGATTTCTGCAAGTAACATATTGTGACTTCAGAAAAGAACTGTTCTGCTTTTATTGAGCAAATGTCAAAGTATTTTATTATATTATTTATGAACTTATGTTACTTTTAATATTATTATTGCTGCTGCTGATAATTTTACAACTGGTTGGTAATTATTGCTTTCTAGCAAACTAAAGTTTCGGCTGATATTCACATGGTCCTTATGGTTACTTTTATTATATTTGAAGATTAAATTTATAAATAGCTTAAATGTAAATAAAAGGCTAGAATAATCTGATTCTGACTCATCTTTCTGGTAATATATTAAAGTCTCTCTAATGATTTATTGCTTGTTTGCAGCTAATTAGAAGATGAGTGACTTGAGGCTCTTTTGCAATTAAGTAATAAATATCCAATTATAAATTAAAGAGCTTCCAAAAAGTAAAAGGAAAATCCTAAATTAAAGTAAGACAATTTCAGGATTCTAAATCAACGAATTGATTTCAGTGGTCTACCTAGTTATTGACTTGTTTTTCTAGCCACATCTCTAACCCAGTGTTATTGCTGCTTTGGTTCCGATTGTTACCGTAGCTTGTCTCATCAGCGTCGGCCATAATTATTGCGCTGTCGCAGAGTTAACCAAAAACTGCCAAACTTCAAACGCCTTTCCGACGCGGCGCCTTTTTGGCCAAGTCAAATACACTTTTTTGCACACCTTCTGTCATTTTTCTTGTCGTTCGTCGTCTCATGTGTTTTTGTATTTATTTAAATGCTATTCTGCGCGTTGAACTTGTTTCACTGCTAGTGCAATTTATTTTTGTCAAATTATGGCGACGAGTGATTCGCCAAATATCGAATGCCTGATACCCACTTTTGTGTGACTCTTCCATTTGGCATTACATGCAGTTTTCAACTTCCTGCACTTTTAATTTGCGTTTATTCCCTTTTGCCGACATTTCCGCGACAGTTGATGGATCATTTACATGAACTTATTTCTTGGATTCAACTTTCGAGCACTTACTTATGTAAAGAGGTTAGGAATGGGTAAACAAATCAAATAGGAGTAACATTTGGGAACTAGTTTCTTTCTAGATTAATTTTAAATTTGTATAATTTTTGGCTGTTTAAATTCTTATTTAAACTATATAATATTAAGATCACCAATATTCCTTTTCTATTATCATTTATATTTCTAGGTAATTTCTGCTCGTTTTCTTTTTATTTTTCTTCGAAGCAACCTTATTTTGCACAATTCCTAAATCATCATAAATTAAATTACTACTTATTTCTGACTGGTTTTACTTTCGATTACTGGGACTTCCTCTGGCAGTCGCTTAATGAATTAAATACTCGCATGCGCCAGTTAACTACAAATTGATTTTTTATGCCCTTTTTGGCCAAGTGCTGTGCTTGCAAATTGCCTTTTCTGGCAAGTGTTGACAACATCGCACTTACTTGATTAAATAATATATAAAGGAAACATTTATTTTTTACCCTATTTTTTGCTTTACTTGCACTTTCGATTGTTCCCGCGATTATTGGATTAGATAACGCCATGCCGCTGATGGATTAATCCGGCGGTTCGAAGGTGAAAGAAAGCAGATTGGCAATTCGTGATCCGCTGCCAAGTTCACTGATTTTTTGGGATCGCTCGTGTTGGCCCGGGGCTTCCGAAGAGTAAGAAGAAGGGAAAATAAGAGCCCAAAAGGTCAGGCTGTAAACCGCTTGTTAACTGTTTGCCTCTTCCGCTTACATAATTCAATTAGGGCCCCGGCTCTATAATGGGGATAATTGGAGAGATAACTTTGGCTGCTCTTTGGGCCCAACAAAGAGCGGCGACATTGGGGGAAGTCAAGGCGAGATCCGAGTCTAGTTTTGGGCATCCTTTTGTTCTTGGCCAAGGCCCCCGGTGGATGTTTTGTCTGGCTTTGTGGCTGCATTCAGCTTTTCAGCTGTGTTGGCCATAATCCGCCTTTTGTGCAGTTAACAAAAGGCAAGACGGCGAATCAATGACCTCTGGCCGAACCGATGATTTTAATATATCCGAAACGGCGTTATGATTTTTGCAAATTCAAATTAGGTTTCAACAGATTCCGCCTAAGTGGCTCGACAGCAGTTTCATATTTTGTATTATTTATTTATTTATTTTCAATTTTTGCAACTCGGTGCTTGGCAGGGAGCAGACAGCAGACAGCTGCCGTGAACGTGATCGGTGATTATGCATGGGGAGCGTGTAATTATAAGGGAAATGCTGGAAACACTGAAATGTGAGGCAAAAACGCACATTTCGTATAAATTACCAACAGTCAAGTCATCATGTTTCAGGTCGCCTTTAATGCTTCTTTCACTTTGAAGACCGGCGGAGCGGCGAACCAGCGGACAAAAAGTCATATTGCCTTTTGTAAAACGCTTTCATAATCAACTCGCTGCGAAGGTGGAGCCATCGGGGGAGCCTCTTTTCCAGCCCTCTTTCTCACTTCCATTCCCAGGTCCACTCCCACTCCGCTGTTCCCAAATCCCGTCTCTTACCCGAAAGAAATCGAGGTTTTGGGTGAGACTGCACTGAGAAGAAATGTGCATTAAATGTATTCTTTTCGGTTTATAAATCATTTCTAAGAGACTACATACGAAGGTCTTAATAAAATATTTATCAATTCAATTCGACTTCAAGCTTAAATTTCTTAAAAATAAATTACTCCAAATATTGCTTTTATTGACTTGAAAGATATGTATTCCATAGAATTAAATTAATACTCAAAGTTGAGTCAAGCTTCATATTTTATACAAATTTATAATCTCTTCTTAATTTCTTTTCTAAATTTTGTATTTAATAAATCTTAAATTTCTTTCCAGTGTGGGACTGCCTCAACGTGCGTAATTTGCGTTGCCATCAAATTAGTTTTTAATTTCTCAACTGACATTGGGAACAAAGCGAGCCAGCTCGGCGAATAGCCAGATAGCCAGACAAAACACGAACAAACATTAATAATTTAGCTACCACTTTTGGTAGCTGGTCCCAGCTGGTCCCAGCTGGTCTTCTTCTGGCCACTTTCGCATTTGCATGGCAAAAGCGACGTGGGGGCCATTAGATTTATGGCTCAAAGCCGCTCATTCGGCGGGTTGATTGATCTGAAAATTATGCACGAGCCCGAGAGAAGATCCCCAAATAATAAAGTCCCAAGCAAATGCGACCAACCACGTTGATGTTGAGGCTCGGAGAGCCGTGTCGCGTAATTAGCCTTTGTTATGCGAATTTATCGTTGATTTATGAAGATTTGAAAAATCATAACCCCAGAAGACTCCGAGCAGTTCATCATCTTTTGGGTGCGGAGAAAGTTGTTTCGGATCGAGTGCATTATTTATTCGACTGCGATCGTTGTTATTTCCCTTTCCTGTCTCGCCGCCATCAGCATTTCCTCTCACTTGCATCATGCATTTAAATATCGTCGAATATATCGCCTTCAAGGCGCCGCCAGCCAGGGAGCTTTCAGTCAAAAAAAATAAAAAAACTACGCTAAGGTCAAGCTCAAATCGTTCCAGTCGGCATGGGGGGCCTGTCCCAAATAAATAAAGTGAATTAACTACAATAAAGCGAGTCTATTAAGCACTGAGGCTAACATCCTATTTGGAAAATAATCACGAAAAGAAAGCGGGCCTAGGACGAACCGAAGTGGTAAGTACCCTAAAATATATAGAGAATGAATGAACCTTTAATTTATGTTTTTATATTATATTGGTTTTACAAAATAAAATACTTCACTACTCCCATTAACATAATCAGATGCTTATTATAATTTTTAAAGCATCCACTATTTAAAATTAATGCAGTTTCCCTAATGGATCCCACACTCCAACTATTTGATGGTCTTACCAGCTTATGATAATGAGCAGATCCACTTTGGGGCGCGATAATTACAGGGTATGCAAATTGGAAAGGCAGCTTAGCTTAATTTATGATCCGCTGACGGGGCACATTCTAATCAGCCGCAAGACTCATCAGCAGAAGCGAAAATAACATTCACCTTCTATACCCAAAAAAACCCAAACGAAATAAAATTATAAAAAAAAAAAACACACAATGTGAAGTGAACAAAGCAAAGTTGAATTTGTTATCAGTTTGTTTGTTTTGTCAGGCCAATCGCGTGCCTCAAATGTTAATTAATTTAATTAGTCGCGCACACAGCCAGCCAACAAGAAGAACCAAGAGATGACCTTGGCCGGCAGATCGCTGGATGGAGGATGGCAGGCCGGTGATGGGGGAGGTGTGTTGGAGTGGGAGCCAGAGCCGGAGCCGAAGCCAAAGACGGAGCCCCTTGGCTGCACATTGTTTATGACTTGATTGTTCACCTGCGAACACCTTGCTGCCCCCTTGCCCACCTGACCAACTCACGCCCCCATCGCCTGCGTCTTCTTCTTCAGCGCCTCAAGGTCACCGCGAATCTTGATTATGTGGATTTGGATGTGAACGTAGATGTGGATGTGGATGTGGATGCCTCTGCAATGGTTTCTAATTTGAATTTTACAACATGCACTTACTTTTATGCTTTGCATTTGCAAGTGTACTGAGAAAAATGGTATGAAAAATTTGGAAGTTCTTAATAAGCTTATAGAGCTCAGGAAAGCATGAAAGCATAATTTCTTTGCCTTTAACATCAAAAACTCTTTTGTAAATAATTTATCTGATACATCTAGGATTCAAAAGGTTTATGTTTTTAAATTTATTTAAAGTCTAGAGATAAATTCTCAGTCGCTTTTTTTCCTCATCAACTCAATAGCTAATTAACGTTTATTTAATTAATTATATTACATAAGGACCTAATCTTTTTAATAAAATTTAATAATTTTGATGACTTTTCATTATTTTCTCCCTGTGTAATTTGCTTGTATTTGTCTGCCTTATTTATGGCCGACGGTCGTGTAATTAATCTTGTGTGAAGCTGCAATAAATGCGAATCCGAATGCGAGTGCAGCATCAAAAGTTAGTACTCGGTACTAAGTCAAAGCCACATGCCATTTGTTTTCGCTGGCTGGCATAAATTTCCTGCATGCTTATTTATCATTTTGCCATTTTCATTTGGCGACTCTTTATGGCATTTGCTTTGGTTGTTAGTCAGTTACTTGGTTACTTGGTAAGCCGCTGCCTTTGGGTTAGTGGAATGAATATGATGAATGCCGAATGGATGGGTCGAGGAGGTGCAGTCAAAAAGTGGCACTTGAGGCCTTTGTTGTTTGTGCATGCTGCCTGAGGTGTAAATATTTGTGTATTTACATTGCGGCCGACAAGATCGGAATTAAGTTGTCAAGGAAATTTATAGCAAAATCAATAGGCATTGAGGCTTGAACTACACTTATGAGAGGAGCAAATAAGGAAGCATGTTTACATTTCTCATGCAGCTTAAGCTTGTATTATTTACGTTAATAAAGCAAGAAAAATATGTCAATAATATTGGATTTTTAAATATTTTCTACTATACAATTTACTGGAAATAAATATGCTGAGAAAATGTACCTAACTCGGATTTAATTACAACTTAAATGGGTATTTAAATATTTTAAAAACAATATTATTATTCAAAATAACAAGCTAATTATCACCAAGACGAAATATTCTACAAATTAAAATAAACTATACTAATAAGCAAAAAGGTAAGTTTAGTATGACTGAGATCAGATCAGAACAGACCTTAATTAATGCTAATTGTTGCTAGCTAGCAGCTTAGATAAACCTTTCCCAATAACCCAAAAACTGACACATCTTATAGGGTGTCTAAAGTAAATTAGTAAATTGCAGCTTCCTAAAACTAAGTAATTACATTAAATTATAAAATAGCCAAGGCTCCCAGCTTTGTTAACCACTGCGTTGAGGCGTCTGCAATTAGCCACAGAGCAACAATAGTTTTGCATACGTTTCTTGCGCAGCGTGAAAAGCCGGGTGAGGCAATCGTAGTTACAAAAGTCCAACGAAGAAACAAAAAAAGAAAAATAAAAAAAAAACGAATAGCGACCCACGCACAGACAGCAATTAACTGGCACACAGACACACTTAAGTACAGTGAAAGAAATTATGGTGGGTTTAAGAAAAGTAATTAAAATAAACAGTACTACAAATTTATCAGGTTCAGTTTAGTTATTCGGGAAAATAGAAAACAAAGCTTACGAAATAATATTTTTTAAATTTAATCTAATATTATTCAGGACTTGTCAATGCTTATTTAACAAGAAAATTAATAAACAAAACAAAAATTAAAAAGAAAGCTAAGTTTGGGAATACTTGTGTTTGGATTAAAAAATTGATATAAAAAAAAATCAAAAATCTTTTGAAAAATTCATTCGAATGAAAAGCTTAGCTATGCTAGTTCTTAATAAGTTATAAAATCAGCATTATAAATATAAAACTAAAAAATGTTAAATATTTTGGTGAATTTTTCACAATTTTAATGAGGTAACAATTTTAAAAATTTCTCAAAAATTGAGTACAACTTTTGTTTCGCCCGAACACGGCTACATCGACTCGGCTAATTAAGAATTTATTTATACAATTTAGCTTAATTTTAAGGCAATAAAAGTTATTAGTATAAAACAAATTAATTGAGAAGTTATAGAGTTTAACGCTTAATTTTATATATTTCAAAATTGAATTGAACATAAATATTCAAAGATACCTAAATGAAAATGATTTTCTAATTATGTACAAAGTAATTTTCCTCCTTTTAACATAATTCTTTCCAGTGTATTTGGAAATTCACAGAAGTGCATCTATGCATATGACCAAATCATGCTCAGTGAAAATACCAAGCATATGTATCTGCATTTGTTTGTGAATAAACACAAAGTGTCAGACATATGGGAAGAGACCCCCGACTGGTGATCAGCGGATCAAAGCCGGCACACGATTCCCTAAGGAGAAAAGATATGGAAACAGTGCGGGACAGAGATGATGTACAATTCATTTAAAGACCAGAAATTACTAGAAGAGTAGGTTGTGCCAGCGCAGTGGACAAACTAAAGTCATATTTATTTATCAAAGTCAATGGCTAGACTGGCACACATTAAGGCTGATAAAGAAACAAACTAACTGAAGAAATGTGAATAAAACCAGAAGAGCTGATCGTTAACAGAGCCGTTCGCTGTTAGTTAACAGCGCGAGAGCGACGGATTGCGCGAGAGATAGTATACACAGAGAGAAACTTAACTAAAAATATGCATTATAAATTATAGCATTAAAAAAAAAAAATAAAAATAATATTAATAAAATAAAAATAAATAAAATTTAGATTGTATTCAACACCGTAACTTTTTTAATCAAATGCTACAACCATTTAACATTATTTTAATAGTTTTCAAGATTTATATAGAAACATATAAAAAGCAACATAACAAAATTAAAAAATTAAACTATTTTAATGCTAAATTGTTCTACAAAAACAGACACAAAATTAATGTAATTTTTACGTTTATTTTAGATAAATATTATGAGTTAAACACTTTTTAAATGCATTTTTCTGCGTGTATGCTTTTATAGAATATGTAACGGTTAGGCGTCGCGTGGGAGCTCTCTTTCCCTTTTGATCGCCCTCTCCCGCTCTGACTTCCGTCTGATATTTTCAAGCGTTTTTCGAAAATTTCTCTACCGATCAGTTTTAAAAGACACGCCAAACAGTGCGAAACGTTCTCGATCGCTGCGGAGCAAAAGCATTCTATAACACAGCAAGCAGCCAAACGAGAGTTCGACAGTTCGCCTTTTTTGAAAATCGAAAACAAAAGTCAAATATTATTAATTAGTTTCCAAAACTCTCAAAATAACGAATCCACACAAACACAGCCAAGATGCACAGCAAATTGTTGGACGAGGTGGGTACTATTCGATCGATCGATCGATTAATCGGCTTTTGGCCTCTTTTCGGTGATTCTATTTCGGAATTATGGTATTATTTATTGGAAGCACTCTTAGTTAGTCATCCGCGTCCTGGGATGGGAATGGGATGAGTTGGGCCGCAGTGTCATCGGTTTATTTACAACCAACGGAATCATAAACATTTCGTTGGCTCGGAAAACTCAACTGCGGAAAAGCAGCATTCTTTTGTTTTGCTACAGACAAAGCAGCAGAGATGCTCCGCCGATTGAGGAAATGCTTTTTGGATGCCGTAGACTTTTGGCCAAATTGGTTGAACAATAAACGGAATGAGAACTCCAATTACCAGACTTGTTTCCAGACGACTTATGCGGCTCATAATAGTGATTTGCAGTCACAAAATGTGGCTTAATTATGGTCTAGAATCGTTGGTTGACCAACTGGTTTTGCAAATAGGCAGCCGTTTGCTTTTAATTAAATATTCAACATGAGCATAAAATTAATGGAAATTTCTTATCAGACTAGAAACTTCCAAGTAGTGTTGTGTTGATAAAGTTTGTGATTAAACAATCTAAACTGAGGGAAACCTATATGAAGAATTTTCATTAATTTAAAATTATGTAGTGCTAAAATTGGGCTAAAGTTTTTGTTTCATAAATACATATTTTTTATTAACTTAAAAAATACAATAGGCTCCTGGAGTAGGCTCCTGGAGTTTTTGTAGGCTCCTGGAGTTTTAAAAATCTTTCTTCAACAACATATTGCCTTAACGAGCATTTTTAAAACTAATTATTTTATTATATTCTTTGGAGAAATATGGAGAGAAACCCTGCTATTTAATCCAAGATGACAGAGTAAAAGTGAACAAAATCCCCGTTGATTTTGTGACTTAACCGACTCAAGCATTTCAATTTAAATAACAAACTAGTTCTTTGTGTTTAGGTTTAGCCAAGCCCAAGTTCTAGTTCAACAAAGCTGTGACTTAACATGTGGATTACGAAATTAATGCAAAACAGGCAGACAGCGCAAACAAGCGGCTTTATCAAATTGAAAGCGATTACAAAATCAGCTGGCACAGCATGTTATGACACATGCGAGTACTCGTAGCATACGTGATGAATGCAGCGGCTGACCCTCTGGGGTAATTTTCCATGCACACGCCTCTGGGAGCACACACTCGCACACACATTAGTGCTGACAAGACACCCTACTAGGGTGGGGTGGGCCCCCACGGCGTATGATGTATTTGTGGGCAATCTCTTAGCGACAGATCGACAGCTGACCCGATCTCCTCCACTCCTCCCAGAAAGAAAATCTTCAATCACTTCAGGTGTGCTCGTTCGGGACTCGTTTGCTCGTGGGTTCGGGCCTTTGAGTCACGGCGACTATTTTTACTCTCGCTTTTCATTTTCACATCTTCTCGCTCAAGCAATTTAAATTTATTTAATTTAACCGCACACCGAAAACTAGAGAGCGAGTGGAAGAGGGACGCAGAGCACCCACAACAAAGATGATATATATAATTATCTTTTGTTTACCAAGCCGAAATCATACTGCCCTTTAGTCAGGAAATGAATAATGCCTTGGGATTAATCAATAGTGAATATTTGGGCCAAATATTAAGGCAGCTGACAGGCCATTGTGCTCTTTTAGAAAAAATCAAAACAACCGAATGTACAAATTTTCAATTTTTTGTTGACTGATTTCAATGAATGAGCACGGCTCTCAGTTTTTGTCAGAAAGAATTAACGTTTTGACGTGCACAGGAATTTGTTAATTAGCAAACATTCGAAAAGGTGAACAAAGAGCACAAGTACACAGGAAAAAAAGCTAACGAAAGTTATCTTTTTCCTTTTAATTTCAAGCAAGTTTGCTTCCACTTTTATATATTAAATGTTAACATAATAATAAATATGTTCGAACTGAGAATTTATTTATTTGCTTGAAGTAACTGCCCATTTTTTCTGAGTGCATTCCCCATCAATAAGAACCACTTACCCCTTAGACTTAATAATTGTTAGCTTGTGCCTGTTACATAGTCGGTCAATCGATGCGATAACACAACACTAACTAACGACCGTAAAGTCCGAGTCCGAGTCCGGCCGGAGACTGTCTGTCCGGAGATCCGCCAGACCAGACGGCGCAGGCGATAAGCTTGCACTCTGAGATTATATAATGAATTAACAGAGACCTTCACCCGCTTCCCTACTTCCAGCTGAATGAGAACGGCTACATAGTGATCGAGGACTTCCTTACGCCCGAGGAGGTGGACTCTCTGTTCCAGGCCGGACGAGCTTTGTGCCTGGAGGCGCCACAGACGAACCGAAAGATATTCAGCACCATCAAGGCGGAGGATGCTCAGGGCAAGGAGCTGTACTTCATGGAGTCCGGCGACAAGGTTCGCTATTTCTTCGAAAAGGGCGCAGTGGGCGACGAGGGGCAGCTGCTGGTGGATCCGATGATTGCCCTAAACAAAGTGGGCCACGCCCTGCACGTGGAGCATCCCACCTTCAATGCCATAACGTTCAGCAACAGGGTTCGCGAGATCTGCTGGCAGCTGAACTACAACCGTCCCGCCGTCTGCCAGAGCATGTACATCTACAAGAATCCGGGCGTGGGCGGTGAGGTGACCCCGCACCAGGACTCGTGGTTCCTGCACACCGATCCCAACTCGGCGGTGGGCTTCTGGCTGGCCCTCGAGGACTGCACCCTGCAGAACGGCTGTCTGCAGTTCATCAAGGGATCGCACAAGAGCGGCGTCCACAGGCGCTACCTCCGCAATCCGGACAAGGAGGCCACCGAACTGATGGTCTACGACCGGGCGGCGCCCATCTATCCGCAGTCCAGCTTCACGCCGATGCAAGTCAGCAAGGGTGAGTCCAAGGAGGAGCTCTAGATTGAATATATATATTTATTAATCTTTTATTTTGTTTTCAGGAACCTGCATCCTCATCCACGGCAATGTGGTGCACAAAAGCGAGCCAAATCGCTCCCAGAAGAGCCGCCATGCCTACACGTTCCACGTGATCGAGACTGAGAACAATGTCAAGTATTCAGAGGACAACTGGCTGCAGGCGCCGAAGGACAAGCCATTCCCCGTCCTGTTCGAGCGCAAGGATTGAGGATTGAGGTGCCCTCGTGATTCGTGTTTCGGTATTTTCGCATATAAGTCTCTAGTGAATCCCTAAGTTCTGATGAAGTAATTGTAAATGTAACAAATAAATCAAGTATATTTTGTATTCGCATTCGGAGTTGCATTCTGGAATTAGGGATCATGGGTCACGTGACCGACACAGATAATACAAGCTAATGACCGACCTTAGAATACATTTACACACGAATTTTCAACGATAACAGCGAGGTAACCAGGCAAATCGAGTGGCTACAGGCAGGCCTCAATAACTACAGAAGTTCATGGTGTTATTCAATTGAAATTACCCACCGAGTGACCACTGTATAACCCATTCCACTGCAAGTAATCCCCCCCCCCAGGCGACATTGGTGTAAACTCGTTTGCCACCATCCAAAATTCTCGCTCATGCTCAATTTGATAAAATTATCAGTAGCGCGCGTTGGCGTTACGATCGTGGAGAGATAAGTCTATTACTGGACTGCCGGTCTGGAAGTGACACTAGCTAACACAAGTCAGTGCGTCGCCAGCTCTCGATGGTAGCGGATCGTATTACTATAGTATCCAGTGGGTTCGAGCAAAATGGCCAGCAAATGGGAATCGGACGAGGAGGTCCAGTACTTCCGCGAGTATCTGCGCATCCCCAGTGTGCATCCAAATCCAGATTACGGTTAGTATTTGTTAGATTACAGATAAATTGGCTCAAGCTTCTGCGCAGTATTTTATTTAGTAATTTAAGTTATTTTTTGACAACAAAATCAGCTAAATTTGAACATTTCTCTGATTTAATTGCCATATACTCTGCGCTAATTAAAGAGTACTGCAGCCTGTTCTATACATATATGCTACTGAGATAAGATAGCACTTAAGCCTAAGATTGTTTTAAAAATATATATTATGATTATTTTATGATAACCTCTCCAGAGCCCTGCCTGGATTTTCTGAAGCGTCAAGCTGAACAATTGAAACTGCCCATCGAGGTTTACTATCCCGCCAATGAGCAGAATCCCGTGGTGGTCTTGAGCTGGGAGGGCTTGGAGCCGGAATTACCCAGCATTTTGCTCAACTCCCACATGGATGTGGTGCCCGTGTTCCCCGAGAACTGGACACATCCTCCATTCGGAGCAGATATCGATGAAGAGGGTCGGATATTCGCAAGGGGAACACAGGATATGAAATGTGTGGGAATGCAGTATCTGGCAGCCATAAGGGCTTTGAAAAGAAGTGGTGCCCGATTTAAGAGGACTATCCACATATCCTTTGTGGCCGGTAAGCGTCTCGGGATTCTCCGTTCAGCAGAAATTTCTTATTCAAAATATGTCTTATTTAGATGAGGAAATGGGCGGAAGACATGGAATGCGACCATTTGTGCACACAGAGGATTTCCGCAAACTGAATGTGGGTTTTGGCCTGGACGAGGGTTTGGCATCACCCTCCGAAGAGTTTCCTGTATTCTATGCAGAACGATCTGTGTGGCGTGAGTTAAATAATATAATATAATATTATGAAGTTTTTAATAATTTATATTAAATGTCTTCCTCAAAGGTGTATACTTTCATATCAGTGGCACTGCCGGCCATGGCTCGCTTCTGCTACCCAATACCGCGGGAGAAAAACTTGACTATATCGTTGGCAAGATGATGGGCTTCAGGAAACTGCAGGTCCAGAGGCTGCAGAATAATCCTGAACTGGTTATAGGCGATGTGACCACCATTAACTTGACCCGCGTTGATGGTGGAGTCCAGAGCAACGTGGTGCCGCCCCTACTGACTGTGTGCTTTGATTGTCGGCTGGCCTTGGATGTGGATCATCAGGAATTTGAGGCGAATGTAGGTTATTCTTATATCTGAGATTAACAAGTGTAAATTTATATATGTTCTTGTGTTCCCAAAGCTCCACAAATGGTGTAAAGATGTGGGTGGAGGCATAGAGATCACCTACGAGCAAAAGCAACCCAGAGTTCTGCCAACTGCCATCGATGACACGAATCCCTTTTGGCTAGCTTTCAAGGAAGCCACCGATGAGCTGTATGTTTTCTCTACATTGTGTTCTTCAGATTCCAATTAATCAACATAACACCTTTCCTTTCAGTGGACTCTCCATCAAGCCTCAAATTTTTACTGGCGGCACTGACAGCAGATATATTCGTCAAGTTGGCATTCCTGCTTTGGGCTTCTCACCCATGAATAATACTCCCGTGCTTCTCCATGATCACGACGAGTTCATTCAGGCGGATATATATCTCAGGGGAGTGCAGATATACCAGAGAATTATCAGCAATGTGGCCAATGTCTAAGTGATCTTCTTACCTTTGGATTTCATATTGTTTCTTTAATTTGTATGCCTGATTTTACTACAAATAAATGCGATTATAATTTGATGTTACTTTAAATAGCTTGTTGTATGATTTTAAAGCTGTATTGACTACTATTAAACCATACTTTAAGTAACCAATTTTGAAGGTCTGAGGTCATGAAGAAGGTCAACGTTAATTTAATCTTTCTTGTGTCTTTCTGGGTTATCTATGATATCTTTTATAATATGAATTAAAGCGTTAATGGCTTGGTTAAGGAGAGATGTCTTGTCAAACCTTTCGCAGTAGTTATCGCTTGTGTTTACGATCAAAATGCCTTGAGATAAAACCTTCGTCTGCTGATAAACAGGCTGAAGAGATGGGATATATCCAGAAGTCTGTCTGGGTCTAAATTTAGTTTTGAGAAGGCCTTTGAACGCCACACTATGAGCGCTAAGAACTGGGAGACCAATGAGGAGATTCAGTACTTTCGGGAGTATCTGAGGATACCAAGTGTGCATCCTGATCCGGATTACAGTGGGTTTTTGAACAAAAATAGTTTAATTTTATTAATAAAATACATTTTATGTCCCAGAACCCTGCGTTGAGTTCCTAAAGCGCCAGGCTGAAGGCTTGAAGTTGCCTATTAAGGTTTTTTATCCACTCAATGAGCAGAATCCCGTGGTGGTTTTGACCTGGGAGGGCTTGGAGCCGGAATTACCCAGCATTTTGCTCAACTCCCACATGGATGTGGTGCCCGTGTTCCCCAAGAACTGGACACATCCTCCCTTCGGAGCAGATATCGATGAAGAGGGTCGGATCTTCGCCAGGGGAACACAGGATATGAAATGTGTGGGAATGCAGTATCTGGCAGCTATAAGGGCTTTGAAGGAGAGTGGCTTGAGGCTAAAGAGAACCCTGCACATATCTTTTGTGCCAGGTTAGAGTAATCTATATTTTCTACTAAATGTTTTCCCAATGACTTGTAATTTTTAGATGAAGAAGTTGGTGGAAGAAAGGGAATGCTGCCGTTTGTAAATTCCGAGGAATTTCGGTCCCTCAACATTGGGTTTAGTTTGGACGAAGGAATAGCATCACCCACCGCCGAGCTTCCCGTTTTCTATGCTGAACGAACAGTTAAAAGTAAGTAGAAAGCCCCTTTAATTTCTTCTAAAAGTCTCATAATGAATTTTATTATATCGACCAGGATTAGTGTTCAAAGTTAACGGCTCAGCCGGACATGGTTTGCTCTTGATGCCGAATACCGCGGGGGAGAAGTTGAGCTTCCTATTGGAAAAGATGATGGAACTCAGGGCGGTTCAGGTGAAGCGCTTGAAGGATAATCCCAAGCTCAAGATCGGCGATGTGACCACCATTAACCTGACCACCGTGAACGGAGGCGTCCAGAGCAATGTGGTGCCGCCCTACATGACCGCCACCTTTGACTGCCGCCTTTCCTTGGACACGGACATCGTAGAGTTCGAGGCAAATGTGGGTCTGAGAACTTCCTGTATTCTTTACGTTTACAATTTCTTCTTTTTGGCAGCTTCACAAATGGTGCGCAGAGGCTGGCGGCGATATTGAGTTTGAGTTTGGGCCGACGTGGCACAAGGGACACATTCCACCAACGGCCACGGACGCATCCAATCCCTTTTGGCTGGCTTTCAAGAGTGCCACGGATGACCTGTGGGTTTAAGATCTGAGTTTTTTTTAAAGTGATTAAATATCTTGGTTCTTTTTTTCAGGGGTCTGTCGATCGACTTGCAGGTATTTCCCGGTGGCACAGACAGTCGCTACATTCGCCATGCGGGCATTCCAGCCCTGGGCTTCTCTCCCATGAACCACACTCCGGTTTTGCTGCACGATCACGACGAATTTATACTGGCAGAAACCTATTTGATGGGCGTGCAGATATACCAGAAAATAATTACCAATGTAGCTAATGCTTAAGAAAGAAAATTATACATTAAACTACTAAAAAACTTACATAAGTTGTTTAAGTTTAAGCTTAAAATATTTTTACATATATTAAATTTGAAATTATTCATTTTCCTCTGTATTTACCGATCGTTTCTATACGGCATCAGCATTGTTAAAAAACGAGTCGTTTCGCTTCAGAAAATCAAATTTCAAATCAATAAAGCAGTTTAGTGTAAAAGTGATTGCAAGCAGTCTAAACAAGCAGTTTACACCTTTACTTTTTACTTATGTTAAATCGGTAAAGCAGTCGAATAAGCTGTTAACCACAGACACGAACCAATCAGCGAAGAAGAAAATTGCAAAAAGGCAGACAAGAAGAAGAAAAAACGTTGACGTAATGCACTGCTTGACTTGCGCTTAAAGATATGCAACGGTTTTTCATTAAAATTTAATAAAACCAAATTTTTCCCAATGAAAAGAACGTTTTTTTTTTAATAATCGAACATATATATTTTTTTTCTATAAAAGCTATGAATAAAATAAATAATATTTGGTTACAAAAAATCTGCAAATTCGGCTAGAGTCACGAAAAACTCGGCAGATAATTCCGGTTGAAAGGAGAGCTTGCGTTTGCCCTGCAGCTGGAATCCCTCGGAAAGCTATTCCTCGTCTTTTGCACGAATCACAACAAATCAACAAATCAATTGAACAACGATCTTAGGCTGCAAAATAACTGAAAGAGGGATTTAGAGAGAGGTTTAACCCGTTGTCCTGGCGAAGGCCAGCGAAGACATCTTACTGTGGCCATAGTTGGAGCTCATATCAGAGCACCGACAAAAAGCAAGAGAATGCTGTTAATTATTTTTGGTAAAAATATTTGGTGTTATGTCATAATAAAATTGGATTATTTAGTTTAAAATGGCAACGTAATATAGTGATTATAAACCGCAAAGGGAAATAATAAATAAGTAAACTATTAATTTTTAAAAAATTAAAGAATCAATTCACTTTGCAATGCTTACACCATAATGTCTCAGCGCATAATGAATATATTAAAAAGTTTTAAATTTTACAATTAAAACTTCAAAAAAGAAGTGTTCGACAAAGAACTATAAATGCGGGATAAAAAAAACACCACTTTCTTAGTTAGTACTAATATTGTAACTTACAAAAATATAAATCCAACATAGGGTTTATTTCTTAAATATGAACTCTTTTCACATGTAGCAGCCTTAGGTGGAATAAGCGGGGGCTTGTGCGATCGGATCTTAAAAAGAGAGACGGGGGATGGTCCCTGGCCATAATTTGGCCACCAAAACATTGGCCAACTTTGTCACACAGCAGCAGCAGCAGTAACGGCAGCCGCATCTTGGCCAACTTTTGCGACGCTTTTTGCTTCGAGCCAGGTCGTTTGTTGGCTGCTGCTGCTGCTGCCGACTCGTGTGTGTGTAATGTGTTCTACCATGTTGCAAAACGATTTGTTGGACGCAAGATTTATGAACTTGTTCCCACTGACAGCCGACAGTGGTTACGGTACGGCGTGTGTGTGTGCGTGAACATGCCGCCTAATTAGAAGATTTTAATTATCTGTTTTCAATCAGCTTCCATTGAGATAGTGATAATGCTGCCAGCAGCAGCAGCACATCAGCCTCCTTGTTTTCATTTTGGTTCCGCATCGTTTTTTTTTGTTAATTTTTTGTGCATATCTTGACCGTTTAAGCCAAAATGTTATTGACATCAGTGCTGAGACAATATGGTAATATTTTGGAAGGATCAGTGTTTAATAAATATGAATAATCGTATAATTATTAATTACAAAAAGTAAACATTAAGGACAACATTTATTTGAACAACTTACATTTTAAGTATATTTATGTTAAAGTACTTAAATATTTCATGCATGTCTTTTATTTTAGAGTTGTTTTATGAAACAAATAATTTGATTGTTTCCATTATCTTTAAAAGAAATGCGTTGAAGAAAAGCATGATTAAATAAATTAATTAATAAAGGCAAAGTCTAAACCTCAAGAAAATATTTATAAATAATTTTTAGAGAATGTATTAATAGTTGTAATCATTATTACTATTATTTCTTTCAATAATAACCTCTCACACGCTTTCTTTTATTTATAACTCTTGTCCGTTTTAAGCCAAAATGCTTTTGACATTTTGCTCTGGCTAAAACTGAACTGGAATATTTTTTGGCAAAGGTGTTTGGTGTTGTTTTTGGTATCGTGGCCACGCGCACGCTGCCAATAAGCGCTGTCAAAGTGTCCCAAATCGATTAGAATTGATTTTGAAAGCCGCCGACAGGCCCAAACGGACCCGCGAGCAATCATCCTCGATACAATAGGTCGCGGATTACAGTTGTCTGTCGTGTTCTATGGACTTGCACTTCCATTCCCTTTACCATTCCCGATCCCTTACCCATCGCCAGTCCGTCCCTGGATCCGTGGCCAGGCCCCAGCCAGATCCCTTCGTCCCCGGTTGCGTGTTTAAGGCCAAAAGGAGGCGATGTTGCTGTCATTGACGATTTATGTCAACTGCCGCCGCGGCACAATATTCAAATTCTTTGCATTCACTCATCACTTGTCGCCGGCTCGCCGCCTGTCCTCGCTCGCCGCTCCTGAGACGTCAGCCATGGGTGTGAGTCAAGAGGGACCTAAACTTTAAAAAGGATTAATTAAAAATTTTAGATTTTGTTTGATTTCTAAGAAAACATTAAGAGCTACAAGAATATTCATTATGAGTACAACGTATGAAACTAAACTATATATTTCTTTGATTTTAATCTTTGATTTTAAGCAAATGCTTTTGTAGATCCTCTTACATTATGGCTAATCAATTTATCAGTTAATAATTTATGATGTATGATGTTTTTATGATATATTATAAAACAAATTAAATATATTTTAAGTAAAAATGTTTCTGGTTTTATTTAAAAAGGAAATGCTATACAAAGAACAATCGAAATCCCTCTCAAAAAACCAAAAAGCTTCCCACGACCCTGAAGAATAAAGTCTGCTTTGAACTTTTAAATCGTTGAGCTGCAAAATAATGGGCACCGAAATACCTGACGAGGGTAGTTTGAGCGAAACTTTAGACTGAAAAGCTACGTAAAAGTTTGGGAATATTTGATTGCTTTAATGAAAAAGTTTTACAAATGTTGTAGAAATTAATTTATATATAATATAGTTGATTAGAGGGCCAAGGACATTCATAGCTTTTTAAATGAAGAATGTCCCCCCTATTCATTCTTTTCAAAACTTTCCAAATGAATTCATTTGCTCAAGGGAAACCATGACACTCACTTAAACTCTTTAATAAACATTACAAATTAGATCTTTTATTGTAATATTTTTGTAATATTTATATTATAAATTCTAACCTTCAAACTCCCCCACTTTCATTCCCCCATAACGCATGAAGCGCATCTCCACCTAGTTAACTCGCAAATTGAATTCAAAATCAAAATTTATTTAACTCTAATGGATTTGGCAACCTGAGTGGTTGCCCCCCCCCGCCCCTTGTCGGCGGTTGGCGGTCCTTCTTATCGGCTATCTGGCGGATACTGGATACTGGGGATACTGCGATGCTGGATTGTGAATATCTGCGCGTTTCTCGCGTCGCCTTGATTTGACAGGATTCATTGTCTCCGCCACTTCAGCTCGTAGTCGTCGTCTTGGCCAGAGAAGGGCATCTGAGCTGGATGCGTATTGACAGTTTAAATGCGTCCATCACTTTGGCTGAACTCGGGCCAGCCGCCTGACGCTGACGGAATTCATTTAAATACATTTCGGCCCCAAGGGGCCAGAGATGGGGCCCACTCGCATCGTTGCCCCGGTGATTTAGGACACTCGAAAAAAATAAATAGCACGGACTAGGAAGAAATAAGGATCTAAAGAGTATAGATTCCGTTAAAAACCGTTGATTTTATGAAATGTAACTTGGCTTTGTAAAGTCATTCTACCCGAAACCTAAATTTATAATTTATAAATACATTTCTGAAGGCAAAATATTCAACAAATATTGAAAAATATAAATGAATAACAATAGTAGAATTTATTGCTTATAAATAAATAGAATACATGTTGCAGTTACTTACTTAAAACAGACCTTTTAGAACGTAATATATGTAATAATCATGTACAAAGTCGTAACCCTTTAACTACGATTTTCTCTGACTGTAGTGGGCAGTAAATTGGGCCGCGTCAGAGGCAATCGAATGGAATTTATAAGCGGCACATTTTCGTGGCCTTTGATTGACTTGTGTCACTTTGTCTCATTTGTCAGACGAACGCCTTCGGCCAGCGGATGCCGGGATGGATGCCTGCCTGGATGCTCATCATCCCGCCGCAGCCCCGGATCCCGGGGAAAATCCAACGATCCTGGCGCTTAAGTGTCAGGTGTCTCACTTTGGGCCACTCGATTGAAATGTTCTGCCGGATAATTCGAGGGGAATGGCAAAGGAATGGGATATGGGATGAGTGTGGTAAAGCAAGGGAATGGAGAGCAGTTCTTTGTGGCAACTAAATGACACGAGGCTGCATTCAAATGCCCATCAAGTTGTTACACAGTCGAGCGGGCAGCGCGTATCCTTTTGGGCAATATCCTGCCGCAAATCCCAACTCTCGAACGTGCGATTTATGACAGCTGAATGGCGCACTGGGAATGGGAATGGGACTGGCACGGGCACTGGGATTGGGCCAGCGGAAATGTCCTGCCTGCTAACCGGAGATATGTTTCATATCCGCAACAAGCTGGCCAACTAACGTGCGAGATTCCACAGTCACACTTTCCATTCACACACACGAAATAGCACGCCCAGCGCCCGGTCCCCTGTCCCCTCTCAGCATTCACTCTGGAATTGAATGCCGACTGTGGCGGTGGACCCGTGACAGCCAAGATTTGTTTGTTGTGCCCATCGTAGTCCATCCTAAACCAAAAGGGTTCCCATCTGATTGAGGCGGGGCTTTCATTGGCATGTCCTTCAATCCGCCTGACAGCCGCAAACTTTTCTGCCCAATCCCAATCCCAATCCCAAGCCCCCAGACCCATATCCATATCCATTCCCGATCCCAGATATTGTCTGATGCCACGGATTCTGCTGTTAACATGGCCATTAATAATTGCCTGCCGCAGAAGCGCTGCCAAAAAGTATTCAAAGCCGTTGCCGCCTTTACGCCCCGAGGGCCAAGTGCAATTATAAACTGAAATGCGGCAATTGCATTGTTCTGAGTAACTTTGAGGCAGGTTCTTGGCCATTAAGGAGCGATTGGATGACTGAAAACTTGGTACGCGGAAACTAGAGAAATAAACCTAAGAAAAGCTTTGTCAATTAATTAATGTTAAATATGAAATGTAGAGAAGAAGTTGCTAATTTGTATACCCTTGAAGAGTAAGTAAGAGTAAGTCATAAGCCTGCAATGCAGTAAAAGAGTCATTATCGACCCTATAAATCATATATCTCCTTGATCAGCATTAACAGTCAAGTCGATTTAGTCAAAATTATCAAAAAATAAAAATAAAATTGAAATATTTATAATATTAAATATTAAATCTAGTATTGGAAAGCTTTCCGAATTGAAATGAATTCTTTTTTAGCTGAGTTATGATCGATTTTCATGATCCAAAGTCAATCTTCACCTTCCCAAAGTTGGCTTCCTTTCTTTTAAAATATATTATAAAATATTTACAACTAAAGATGTACATATTTATTTAGCTTAAAGATAAATTGAAATACTAAAAATTGAATTAATATGCATAATTTAATGGCATGCAAAAATTGAACATTTTATTCTTAATTTTTGTTTGCTTTTTTCAGTACCCCGATTTATTCCCTTACCAAAATTCTTTCATTTCCTGCCGCACCTTTCAGCCACTAACAATTTTAGCATAAAAGAATTAACATATCAAGATCGGACCAATAAAACGAATACGATTCTGGCTTTATAGTGCAGCCTTGATTTGGATAATGTTTGACCGCCAGTCGTCGTAGCCGACAACTTGTTGCAATTATGATTGCACCACAAGTTTTGGTGGCCAGCTGGCTGGTCTACAGATAAATATATATATATATAGATTCAAAGTTTCCGATCTTGGAACGCCCAGAGGTGTAGCCAGCTCGATGGCAAATTGAAAGGCAAATGCAACCGAAAGACGCCCCCGAGCAACACGCCCATGCGATCTGCAAGAGGATGCAGAAATGCACAGAGGAAAATCTTAGGAAAATGATAATAAATTCCTGGATAAATATAACAAATAAGGCCTTAAGATGGCAATTAATTTTATACATTTTATACATTTTTTAACAATTTAAAATTAAACAAAAAGTATGAGAAAATCTCGAAACCTCCAAAACCTTGTTTCTTATAAATAATATTGTAATTAAGTCATGTAAAGCTATATAAAATATATAAAAATTCAATTTGCATGCATGGCACCTGTTCCATCTTTAAACTATCTTTTTGAGATTTAATTGGATTTTTTTTTTGTGTGTGCTTTTAACCTGGAAGCTTTGGTATTTGCCACAATTGCCTGGCACTTTGTAACTGTCGGCGGCTATTAAGCGACTCATTTTTCGCCCGGCCTCCGCTATGTGGGCAACTTCATGTAAATTCGCCAGTGGCTACCGCTTCGAATTTGGATGCGAATCCAGACTCGAGACAGAATCCCCACTCAGATGCAGATACAGCTGCGGCAGCTGTGAGATACATAGTTACAAGCCCAAGGAAGGCGAGTTGCGTAATTTGGCCGGGGAGGGGGAGGGAGCGGGAGCCTGGCTTTGAGCGGCAGAGTTTTTGATTTCCTTCAAATTGGCCAGCTTGGCACAATCAAGCGGTCTAAAAAGCCGAACGCCGAAAGCAGAAAGGCCAATGGCCATTGGCCCCTTGAATTGAATTCAAATTTCAATGCAATTTTGCATATCCAAGCGCATTATAGCCGCCTGCCGACTTACTTCCCAGCCGAGACTCTTCAGTCTTCAGCTCTCAGTCTCAGTCTCCATCTCCGTCTCAGCTCCGGCACAAAGCCTATTGAACTGTGGGCCATTTTCCGTTTGATGTGCCGCCAGTTTTAGCCTTTAGCCAGCTTTTGGCTTTTAACTTTTGGCCGCAGTCGGTTTTGCCTTTGTGTCCTGACGGCCGCCATTTTGGCCCGTTGCGCTCGGCTCAATCTCAACTGCAACTGAATTACGCAGAATGGATCTTCAAAGGAGATGGGGGCAGATGATGCTGCACTGCAGGAAAATATTAAAGAAATATTCCAAAGTATTGTTAGAAAATATAAATAAATAGTTTAAGGAAACTTCTACATCTTTTGAAAAGAAGCTTAAAGTTGTATTCATTTTTAAAGGATAAGAGTAGCTAAAGATTCATTTTTAAGAAATATATTTATTATCCAAGATTGTTTAATTTCTCATTAAGATTTGATTAAAATTATAACTATAATAGTAAATGTTATTTTTCCTATTTGTAAATCACATTAAAAAGTCTAACAAAATCACCAAAGCTTACATATTTTAATGGATATTCAAATCTCTACTTTTATCTTCGTAACTTAAATAATCTTCTTTATTCTATATTTTTTTTACTTACATATTATTTCCCAGTGTCGAACTGAGAAGGTGGATGCAACTAAGCTGCCCAGCAAGATGGACTGAACGTCAGAGGCACTGCGACATCATGCCTGGGATTTGGGATTGGGACTGGGTACTGGGATTGCGTTTTTGGGGGCCTCTGCGGATTGGGGAGCCTTTTGCCTTGGGCTTGGGTTCGGCGCTTTTTTATTCGTGGAATCAGAATATTGACATTTTTTCAACAGCGACAACGAAGCAGAACATTTGCTACATTTCGCTGGCTCCCAGTGTTCGTTCGGCTTAGTTCCTGGCCTGCAACCGTGCGAGAACAATGGCCAAGATGTGCCAGAGTGGGCAGGCATCATGTGGCGACGACAATCGCATCAGACCCCATCCTCTAGCCTCTGTACTCCATCCTCCATCCTTCGTTTCCCAGTCCCTGCTGGCTGATTGCAATGGGATCGGATCGGAGCACTTGGCTTTTTGGTTCCGCTTTCGGCCTCGTTTAATGCCGCCAATTGAGGGAAGCAGCCTCTTGGCCAGAATTGGGGGAGCGACAGAGATGGAACTGCCGAGATCTGGGCTCCTCCTGTTGCAGCTTCTGCTCCTGTAAGTGTCCCCATCAGGTGTGTGGGTTTGTGTTGTATTTAAGGCTTCGTTGGTTTCCTGAGGGTTAGGCCTTTTGGTTTCCTCAAATCAGCTACTTTTGTTAGGTTTTTTAAGCCCTAAATGTAAATAATATTATTAGTTCTTGGACAAAAAAAGTGAAATCATATTAAAAATCTAGTTATTATGGAATTAAGTCTTTATTTAAGTTTAAAACTCGGCAAGAAAGTTTAGTATTTATTAAGTGCTTAAAATATTAAAAACAAATAATTACAAACCTTTATAATTCTATATTTAAATAACCAACTTTCCCGAAATAGTAGCGTGCAGGCTGGCAATTGCCGACAAAAGTACAGGGGACACTCTTCGAACAAGAAAACTTTAGGCATCATGGGCAGCCATCGATATCTATATGTCTGGGGATCTGCAAAGTTGTTGCAAGTTGCCGTTGCAGCAACCGCGGTGGCTACCGCCAGGATGCGACGGAATGGATGCTGCGCTGGTCAATGGAGTCATGTCCATGTTATAAGCACTTAATCTGATCGGAGAAGCCTTTGTTTCTCCGCCGAGGTTGCTTCCTTTGTTTATTTTTTCTTAGTTTTTATTTTAATTTCTTTTCCGTTTTTTTTCTGATTTGTCTGCTAAATTATTTGGCGACTTTTGGCCGAGACTTTGGAACTAATTTGTTGATGGCCAACGGTTTTGCATCAATTAAAAGCCTTTGACTGAAAGCCTTCAAGCCATCGATTCCGAATGCGAACCCTACTCAAGATGTCTATCTGTCTAGGGAGTTTCCTTGGGGACCTGGGAGCTGCGATTCCTGGTTTCTGTTTCGAAGGAGAGGAGGAGGATGCAGGATGTTGAGGAAGTCGTAAATCGCCTAACAGTTGCCCCGCACCCTCCCCGATTTTATTAGTATTAATTTGTGTCTGGCTGTGTTCTCGTTTCTTTTTCTGTAGTTCTTTTTTTTTGTGTTCTATATACAAACTGCGGTAGGTTAATGGCTAACTCAAGTGGCCAAAGAAATGCTTTCTCTTTTGGATTGCTACACGGATCTGGATTTGGATTTGAGTTGGTATTTGGACCACACACTGCCACCAGTCCTATGTGTCACATGTGCACTGTGGGAAATAATTAACAGGGGAAGTAAAGAAAACATTTAGGGAAAGAACCTTAAAAAGTTACAAAATAAAAGATGACTTAAACAACTATCTATAATATATTTCACTAAAGGAAAAACCCTTAATTTAATATCCAAAATAAATCCATCAAGCTTAAGAGTCGTAAATAAATCTCTTTCACTTGAAAACTAAACAAGTATTTAAATTTATTTAAACTTGACATTAAGTTGAGGCAATTCTAAAAAGTGTATAAATTAAATCTCTCTTTTGGTTATTCCCAATTTTTCCCTGTGCACACACACACACACATACATATAAACACACAGGCTATCAAAATATTTAGAGAAAGGCGAGAAAGGAGATCGTTGTTGTCAGGGTCGCAGGCCAAAGTGAAAGCGGTAGTCAAATTTTTATAGATGCCCAGCAGGAGCCATCCACTAATCCCGGTGCCTTCTCAACATCAGTTTGAGATACTTTACGCCTGCCACAGATATATACTGTGTGATCCTCCGATCCTCAGAGCCTCGGACACATATCCTCACAATTGACTTTTGCGGCCGATGAACAAAGGCAAATCCGCAGCGACAACTGCGACAACGACAATGACAGACGTCTTGCCGGCCTTTGGCGCATTATTTCACTCTACGGCGTCCAGCATTTGCATACATGGCTAAAACCAAAGGCACCAATCCCGATACCAGAAGGCCCAAGGCAAAAAGGCCAAAAGCCGCTTGGCCATTTCGTCATGCTTGATTGTTGAGTGCCTCCTTTTATGAGCTGATCTGGCCGACTTCGACTCCGACTCCGACTTCGACTCCTGGAAATTCGTAGAAAACGCCACAAGACACATTGTATTGCCGGCACAGTGGTCGCCGCGTAGGGCCAAAAAGTATATTAAACCAGATCAGGTCACCGGGGTGTTATTAGCCGATTACGCCGACCCAATCGCCCGGAAAGGTGCCATCTCTTCAAAGACAAAAGATTCAAATGTTGCAGCTGCAAATGCAAATTATTGTGTTGGGTCTCAGCCTAAGCGGATTTTAGGCAGATTTTTACTGGGGTTTCCACAGAATTCTTCATGCTAAATTATTGATTAAATGTTAGTCAATATATAACTAGGTATTTTATTATTCATTTCAAGTCTAAGATAAGGCGAAGGGAAAGGTGAAGGATACCTATGGAATTTTTACCCTTTTGATCGGTTCAGACTCCTTATTAATATTTATTAATATAAACAAATATCCAGCCACAATCTAGCAATTACTTTCTATTGTCAGTTAAGTTTTAAATACTTTATAAAACTAATTTTAAGAGTAATTTGAATATTTTCTATTGTCAGTTAAATTTTAAATCGTTTCTAAAACTAATTTTAAGAGTAATTCAAATATTTCCAACATATGAAAAAGTAACTGCCTGAAAACCACTGTATTTTCTCGGCTTAGGTCCCACTATATATGAGTATATATTTGCTCCCCGCCGCCTTCATCCAATTGCCCAAATAAGGTGCCACAATTGCAGCAGCCGCTGTGGCTTCTGTTTGTGGTAATGTTGCCACCGTTGCAAGTTGCAAGTTGCAGCAGCAGCAGCAGCAGCAAGAGATATTGCAGAAACCGAAACTGAAACCGAGCCCGAGCCTGTGCCGGCAAGTCTTTTGTTTTTGATGAATGATTGCAATTTATTTGTATTGTTGCATTGCTGGCATTCATCGCCAATTGCATTTTTGATTATGTGAACTTATTTCCGCCGACCAAAAGGCATCAAAAGGCATTTTGCCGACGATGCAAAACACTCGATTTCCTTTTGATATATATTTCAATATATCCCAAGGAAGAAACTGTTGCCCAGAAGTACGAGTACGAGTACGAGTCCGAGTATTCGATTCAATTCGATTTGGCGGTTGCCGTTGTTTGTTTATTTATTTACATTTGAAAGTCCGCCAAGCTTCTAGCGCGCTGTTTGCGCGGCTCATGTTGTTTTTAAGTGGTGGCGCCAATGGCCAAAACGGATGGAATGGGTTGCCATCGGGGCTGGGGTGCCTCCAGTTACCCCAAAATGCACAAAGAAAAAAATAATATATAAAACATTAAATTAAAACAGGAAAAAAGGAAATAAATTATATAAATAAGGTAGAAAAGACAAGGCAATTTGAACCTGCAGCAACTGCACTCTTAATTGTTTTATAACTTCCATGTTTAACAACAAATTCTTCTTAAATTTACAGAAAATATCCTCAAAGAATTATTAATTATATTATTAGGTATTTCTTTTCCAAAGATATTCAAGGCTATTTGGACTTTTTAATGTATCTTCAATGTTTTCCGGGGCATTGCTTATTATTATCTATTTAATTTTATATTTTTCAAAATACAAAAAGCATCACATTTCTCAGTGCACTCTACAAATGGAACGCCCTGCATTGGCTGCATTGTTTAAACATAAATTTTTCATTTTTTAAATCAATAAAGCTAAAAGCGCCAGCCAGAGCCCAAAGCCAAAGCCAAACAACGCCACGAGACCCGGGAAAAATGATATTTATACCACACACTCTCCCCGTTTCGGTTGTGTATTTGTGTTTCTAATTGAGCTTGACTGAAATTATATAAATAAACAAATCGAAATCGAAATTGAAATCGAACAATTCCATTTCCAGCATTATACTATAGCCGCTGCTCGTCATCGTCGCTCGCTTCTTGTTTCTGCTTCATTCCTTCGTGGCCATCACTTTGGGGGATGTGGAGATCTTGGTCTTGTGCAAACATAAACACACAACCGCTACAAATTAGCCAAGAATACGCAGCCCTTCGAACATGATGGATTTGCTGATCAACTGACGAGACGAGACGAGACGAGAAGACTGCTTCTTCGTCTGGCAGCCTCAAAATGTTTAATTTCACGTCATATATCTCCGAAAGAGTTGGGTTTCTCGCTGGCAGTGTTTAGTTTATGGTTGTCAATGGGCTATTTGTCATTGGGTCAACGATGAATTGGCTGGAGATCGCTTAGAATAAACCACGGTGCTATGATTAAGATCTATAGCTGACTTTAAATAGTGTCAAAAACTATAAAGAAATAGCACAAAACGAGATTGAATTTTAGGTATATTGTAGATTATTCATTTTATATTTTTGCCAAATTAACTAATTGATTTTCCTGGTTGTGGTTATCAATTGTCTAAGTTTAGATTAAATACTTCACTTTGATTTATGATTAAAGAAAATAAATTTTCATTCTGGTTTAATTTAACTTTTCGATAATATTAGATGCAAATAATATGTAAATATATAAATTACAACACTATCATTAATTATAAAAGTCAAATTTCATTATTTTAAATTTTTATATATGTAAATTTAAGATCATTATTAAACTTGATTTTAAATATTCCACATTTAATTTACTATGATATAAGCTGGGTTATTTTTAATTAATTAACTCGGCTTCAATTTGTAAGATTTATGTGCAAATGTTAAGAAAAAATAAATGTGAAGTAGCTAAACCTTGCTTATTCATTGATTTTATATTTATTTGTTGACTTTAAAATGTCATATATTTTTTTAAAAAAATGTTTCTTTTAGCTTCTTAAGCATTTGAAAAACAACACCTTAAATCCACACAACTAGGCGCTTATTCAACAAACTTCATCTTAAAAATATTCTTACGCTTCTGATATTATTTATTATTATTTATTATTTTTTTTATGAGCGCTTAAAAAAATATTTATTAAAGTTATCATTCCTATACAGCTTAAGTCCGCTCAGATATCATAATTAAAGCCCAAGCTAGATGCACTTGATGTATAATTCACGTCTTCATGACTTGAACTTATGTCCAAAGCCCATCATTTTGGAGTTACACTCGACTTTTTTGGATTTTGAGCCACAGAACTCGACGACCTCTTCATTGCCACTTAAAGTTCAGCCAACTCTTTCCTAGACATATCACTTTTGATGGCAATTAACTGTCAGCTGTGTACTTGATACTGGAAAATATATAGGAAATGTAAGGGGGAAAAATAGCAGTCGATTTGCTGGTGAAATGCCATAATCATAGCGTAACGTTTATATGAGCAATTTATCAATTTTTCAGCGCCAGGCCATTTATCAGATAATTGCTGTTTACACACAAACACAAACAAAAATAACTAAAACTGGGGCCAAAGAGAAAACCGCAAAATCATCAGTTGTTGTTACTTGAGGCCACGAAATTGCAATAACAATAAGAACGGGCCAGTTAATTGGCCCAGAGAGCGGCCAACTGACAGCCAAATTGCCATATCGCATTGCAGTTTTGTTGGTTACACACAGCCAGCCGCAGGATTTAAGCCAACCCGAGTGCACCTTACCCCTGTGTCTGTCAAAGGCAATTCAAACTGGCTCAAAAGTAGATTATTTGATTTAATTTAGTTTGGCTCAGGGGTTGGGTATTTTTAATTAAATTAAATTTTATTAAAATTTAGGAATTTGATTTGTTTCAGGCGTCGATTAAGATTACGTGGAGTATTTAATTTCAAATAATAAACGGAGTATTTGGAATCATATTAAAATCGTAATATTTTAAAATTAATTGCACTTAAGAATTGGCACGATTAAATTTAAGTTTTTACAGAGCGCTAAAAAAATTATATATATAAATAATAATAATTTTGTATAATTTTAGATTTATGCCTCTTAAATAAGATTATTTATATGACAAACATTTACTTATTAATTAGTTTCATGCGATTAACAGTTTCATTTAAATAATTCGTATAAATCTTGCCAAATGCATAATTTTGGTTATCTTTGCCAACTCAAAAATAATATTTTTTATTGATTTATGTATCTACACTAAGTTCAGATATTTAAAATAACAATTATTATTTTAAGTATATTATTATTATCTTAAATAACAATTATTAACCCAATTTTTTATACGAGAAGTATTAAATTATTTATAATAAATGTAAAATACCCAAAATGACTAGTACTTTAATATCAAATTCTCGATTTAATGCCAAAATATTTTTTATATTACCACAAATTTATCAGCTCTTTAATAATATTTATTAAAAAAGAGATCAAATAAGTTATAATAAAAGTTAAACAGCTTAAAAACACCTTAGAAAGCAAATATTTCTCCATTAAATGAATGACTTGATATTGATCCAAATATTACCCATTACCAATTTAATATTTATTTCTTATTAATCCCCCCAAAAACAAGAGCATTTGATTGGCTTCAATCAACTAGAAAGGTGGATATTGGATTTGATTTAATGCGAATATTGATTTCAACTTGTTGCTGCGCATGAAAGCGCCGCTTCGTTGGCCTCCCATTCGTCGGTAGGTGGAGTAGCCACGCCCCCTTTTCGGGCTATCGACCAATGGCAGCCGTCGCCATATTTGAAAAGAGACGGCCATAGTGGGAGCGAGAGCGAGAGGCAGCACAGCAACCACCGCACAGTGGGCCAAAAATAAACAAAATCATAACAACAAAAAGTTACGAAAAGTAAAGAAAACGTCTCTAAAATGTTAAAGCCGTTTATGGCAAACCATAATTTTCTGTAAATTTAACGAGGCTTTCCCAAAATATTATTGAAAATGTGATCATATTTAAATTGCAGATGTACACAACGCGGCAAAAAAAACTAACTTTAAATATGCCATATTATTAATTACGCTTCCCAATTACATTTATTTTTTATAGATTTTAAAGTTTAATATATATTAACTATTAAATAAGATATACTTTGTTACATCATAATTATTGTTATTATTATATTAATGTGAACTAATAAATCTTTCTTATCTATATTGCGAAAGAAAGTTTAGCTGAAGTTTTAGTGGTGACCCCTCAATTAAAACACAGAATATATAAATTTGTGATTGTTTTTACTTTAAGGTATTAAGATTTCACCAAATAATAAATTTGGGTATTGGAAAAAGAAATTTATTTAAAATTGCAACATACTTTTGTAAGGGATTTGTATGATATTATATTTGTTCATACTAAATGTAGATTTTAAACCGATCGGTCCTATGGCAGCTATAAGATTTAGAGTTTGAATATAGCCAATTTATTTTATGTACTCAAAATATTTTTTAAAATTGTTGGTATTAATTTTATTACGATATTTATGACCGCATCTGCACACAAGCCCGACCACTGTGCACCGAAATGCAGCTATGAATTTTCTCCACTCTCTAGTAGGTACGCCTGCCCACCGCTTGGGGGCGCTGCTCTCGTCAATTAGCCCTGAAAAATAAACAACACAAAAAAAGAGGTAATAAAAATAAGGTAATAAAAGCCACGTGGGTGTAGATTACACACACATTTTGTCCCCCCCTTTGAGCGCGGGGGTGTGGCCAAAAAAAGAAATGCCTGGCGAAAATATTTAAGTGCTGTCAATCAAAAGCGTTGACAAGCCAACTCCAGTCCTGCCCCCTTCCCACCGAAAATACTTGCCAAGTGTATTTTTTTTTGCAGCCAGTTACGTGGGGCATTTTAAAATTAACTACTTGAGATGTGTTTTGAGCGATAAGAGCGCTTACACGAATGCTTACCAGCCCGATGATTAATTACCCCAGCAGCAGCAGCAGCAGCAGCGGCGGCAACAAAAACGGCTAGAATATGGCAGGCAGCTGGGTTTTCTTATTGTTTTACCATCTTTACTCCTCTTTTTTTATACATTTTGGTCGTCTCTCTCTAGGACCCCGTCTAAATTAACTTGCTAGCCAACAGGCAACGGGCGCGAGTGCAGTGCAATGCAGCAAATGTCTTTGGCAACATGACGACAACGTTAAGGGCCCAGCCAAAGACCAGGCCAAAATGGCCTTTAGAGGGGCATTCGCGGCATGCAAAAAATGTTACGCCATTTACCAAAGCAAGGGGGCACTTGGGCCAGGTAGACGTGACTACGTAACTACCCCGAAAAAATAGGGTCAACACTTGGCGTTCAAGAGACGAGAAGTTGACGTGAAGCGGGAGCGGTTTTTTTGGGAGTAACAAAAAAGTAAGGCCCTCAAGGGAAATCTTCAACTGATTTAGAAGGAGTTTTAGTAAAATAATATGTTCCTTGAATAAAATATTACTTGAAATAATTAAAAACAGCATTATTTAATAATTAGCTTTGGTATAACTTCGTTTTTACAATAACTTATCAAGTAGGTTCTTTGATAACTTAGCTTTCTAGAGAATTAAGTCTTTTTCTTCCCAAAAATTCTAAGAAACGAAATAAAAATCTTTTCTATAAGCTTATGCAGTTTTAAAAAAGTTTTTTATATATTTTATAGTTCTATATAAATTTCAAAATTAGTTTCCGGGTTTTCTCTTGATATTTAATTACCAAAAACCCCGATCTATTCCGCTCCTGGTGGCCAAGACTTGTGGCCATTGTTGCGTGGCGAAGGCTCATTGGCCCAAGTCGAAGCCCAGGCCCGAAACCAAGCCCCGACGGAACCCCATTGAGAGACCGTATCGAGGGGTACTTGTGGGGGTATCAGTGGGGTCCAGCACCCCAGTGGCATAACTCAAAAGAGCGCGCACACCGTTAGCTGCGAAAATTGCATTTGCATATGGGCGCAAACAAAGCACCGACAGACGAATAGTAAATGTGCCACAAAAAAATATAGAGAATACTATACTACGTACTGCACCCAGTTTACAGCAATCGGCAGTTGCTGCTATAAAGGTAATGGTAATGGTAATGGAGAAGCCTCCGCCGAATCGGAGCGGTATAATGGAGGCAATGCCGGGCCTAATGGCACTGGTAATGGTAGCTAGCATGCATGGCATATAGGAAATGCAAAGATTACCATCTGAAGTCGGGGAAGGGAAGGGAATGCAATGTAGAATGGAAATGAAATGAACGACCCGGCGAACGACACAATGGCCGACGGAAGTGATAAATTAAAATTATTTTTCGCAAGATTTTCCCCCAATCAAAAAAGCCAAGTTTTTTGCCACCATTTCGGTTGTTGAGTTTTTCTCCATCGTCCCAAAAGGCGAGTCGAGTTGAGACGCTTTGATTTGATAACAGAACAGAAAATGCCAAGAGCTGGGCCCGTTGCGTTGCGTGTGTGTTGCATGCAACATTTCTGAAATATTTTTATGCACTGTCGCACAGACATGCCGGCTTGACCAATGGAACATTGTTTTCCTTTCTGTTTTTCCAACCAATTTCCGCCGACCCCGCCTTACGGCTTTCCGCTTTCCACTTTTTGCGGACGAGAAACTTTGCCCAGAAATTTTGGTATTTCAAAACTATTGTGTGCTGGAAGCGAAGAGTACGCAAATTTTGCGAAACAATTTTCACGATCCAAGATATCGGTTGGATAACATTTTTCTGTGGAATTGATTGTCTTTAATTTGACTTAATTAAAGGAGTTTATTCAGGAACTAATGGGAGACAACTTTATTTGAATTAAATCCATATTTAAAGAAAGTCTCAGGTAATTTGCTAGAAAAAAAGGCATGTTAAACCCACTGACTGTACTTTGGCCCACAAATGATATGAACGAAATTATGGGGCTTTAATCTAATCATTTCAAAGAATCTTATCATATAAAAAATATTAAACAACAATGATAATGCAAAAATGATCAAGCGACTTGACAAGATACTTAAATTTCATGCTGTTTTCTTGGTTTAAATATATTATATTTTAGCTTACTTTTTAGCGGGGGTTAAAATCGGAGTTAAAATTTCTTAATATCTCATCTTTACATCTTCCAAATACTTATAAACTTTATTTAGAGTTTGAAGACTTTTCAGCTGGGATAATTTTAATAGACAACGCCATTTTGATTAAACAAAATTGTTAATATTTTAAGAATCGTAGTTATATTATCTGTTCTTCAAGTTGAATTTAAAAATATCGCAAGACACAAACATAGTTTTTAAATGAATTCCCCTTTTAAACTTGGAAATTGAACTTAAATTAGTTGCAACTACGTCACAGCTCCACCCACTCTCTGCTTTAGTACTTTTTATTATTTTCCCAGAGTCCCCTCGGGCATTGGGTCAGTTTTACTGAGAGTGAAGATTGAGGGGGCGGAATCTGAATCTGAATCTGAAACTGAATATTTCATTCCAGGTGATGACCCGTTGCCGAGTGTCGCCTAATCGGAGTTTATGCTCGCCCGGAGCTCGCATCCAAGTCGACTTACCAAGTCGATGCCTTCAGATTTTTACAGATTTATACACAGAGAAATATAATTAAACTTTGGACTTGTAATACTAAAAAGTTGGTTATAATACCAATAACAGCTGTTTGGACAAATGTACAAAGCATTTTGTATTTAAAATATTGCATTGCCAACTTGAGAACTCATTTTTGTGAAATTTCAAATACTTTACCTAACAATTTTTGCAGTCTCCCTTAAAAATGTATTTTATGCTTTGATTTAACATTCATAAGGAACTTAAATATATTTTAAATATTTTTTATTTATTTTTGAGATTACTAAACGATGCTAGAACGATGTCAGAAGACCGTCGCCTGGTCCTTATTTTAAGCAATGTTAATCCCAAATTCTGTGTTTGCATGTTTTTTTATTTATAGTTGAAAAATTGAAATAACTTTCTATTGCATGAAATATATCAGATTTATTCTCCCCATTCAGCAATGCCTTTAATTAAGTTCGGACTAATCCCGACTTCCATTGTTTTTCCGGGATCCACTTTGGACACATCTACATGCAACATGATTCCGCCGGAAGAATCTCTAAGCTCGAGTTTACTTTAACCTTTATTTGTACTATCATTTTCGTATGATAAAAATAAATTTAACATTTATTTTCCAAGTGTACAGATTCCTACAGATTCGGATGCTGTTCCTTCTGCGCAGGCGTGCCCGGCTACATAAATCCATCGATTTAAGTGCCGCTTGCAGGAGATTTCACAGCCACTGGATGGTCAGCAGCAGAGGGGGGCTTGGAGGAACCCAGGGGAGGGGGGTGCTCCTAAGAGCGCTTCAGGGGCGGGGCCAGCAAGGGGCAGCCTCGGTTGGCGCATGAATTTATGGCACAGCGTCACATAACTTTGCTGCCGCGCGTAACAAATTGCCAAGGAAGTAACGAGATTTAGTGGAAATTGTTTAATTGTGAATGCAGATGCAGTCGCTGCCTGGCCTGGCATGGCAGAGGGATATGCTGGGGGGGATAGGGTAACCGGAGGGATACGTATCCGAAAGATACTTGTTGCATATACACATACACTTGGCGACCCTTTCGGGCCAGGCTCGAAACGCGGCATAAATTAGGCTTAAGTCTAGCAAATTTATGCCGTATGAGTGTCGCCTCGCGTCGCCTCTCTTTTTTCTCGAAATGAAGTTGTTAGCCGGGCCAACATTATTCCATTAAGTGCGGGGGAATCCCCGGACGGGGTCCGGGGCAGCAGCATAATATACGATTTTATTTTTCTTTAATTTTTATGACCAACCGTTTGTCAAGCGCAACGTAGGTGGCTTGTAAATTGAACAACACACAGCGACATGTCGAAAGTTTTCCCTGCTTTTTCCTTGCGTCTCTCTCATATAATTCACATAATTTCTTGCCGCATTTATGGTTTAGTCGCCGCGCGATCCGTTTTCTTTATTAATTACATCGAATTTTCCGTGTGGGCCGGCCGCTGGGTGCGCACATTGACATAAATTGCGTGTCGCTTGTCCAATTTTTGCTTGTCGCACAGCTGCATAGTTGGCCGGACAATCCATATGGGGGAAGGGGGCTAGAGGGGGGTGTAAGGAGGCATAAGAAGGGGGTTGGACCATCAGGGGGGGAGGCTCGGGGCGGAACCAAGGGCAATCTTACAAATGTTGGCCAGCTCATTTGCTTCAATTCCATTATCGCCTTAATTTTTTATCGCATCAAAGGCCACGGGAGGGATGAGCCAAGAGGCCGAGTGTCTGGGGTACACTCAGCCAAAAAAGGGTATATCAAATAAAGTAAAGGTAAAAATACACTTTAAATAAAATCTACACCATTTTTAAATACAATTAAAGGTATATTTCTCTATCTCTCTTACAAACTTTGCTTATAAAATAAAGTAACAACAAAAAATAACTTTAGTTTACATTCTTGTATCCAATATTTCTACTAAAAAGTCCGAAATTTGTTTCTTTTAGTGCTCCTGCACCTTTTGGGAGCACCTCCGGCTGGCTGGAGCACATCAAAGGATGCTCGGCACAGTCGGCGGCCCCCAAATGGAGGGCCGGGCACACGGATCGCTTCGGTTCGGTTCGGTTCGGTTTGGATCGCATCGCATCGCATCGCATCCATCCCATGCGGCGCGGGCAGCAGTCACTCATAAGACGCAAACACGCAATCCCGCGGCTCCAATCGTTCGGTTCGGATGGTGTCTCCTCTCCAGCTTCCCCTCCATCCTCGGCACCCATCCCCATCCCCATCCCCATCTCCATCTCCATTTGCAGGCTTTGTATAAATGGCAATGGAGCAACAGCATGACGTTGTGCAGCCTTAAATTATCATATGCCCCAGCAGTCGCCCTCCGTCCGTCCTTCGGTCTGTCGGTTGGTCCGTCCAACAACAATCAGTCGCCATGACCCCTCGCATCCCTGCTCTCCTTTTGGATCCATCCCATTTCCCATTCCCAGCTCCGAGGCTCAAAATCGCGCATCCTGCTGTGAGCCGCATTTACGTTCGATTTTTAATTTGAATAGTGCGTCCCCCGGTTCCCAGTTCCCGACTCTTGACTCCATTCCCTCAGATTTCCTCTCCTCCTGTCCCTCTTTTAATTGTGCGCAAAAAATCAACTTAAATAATATTTATGCATATGCGCTTTTCGATTTAAATAAGTTTCTTTTATTCCGCGCCCCACCTTTTAGAGAGAAAGAGAGTTGATTGGCCGCATCGGGATTGGGCTTACAGATCAGGATCAGCTTGGATGGAGAAATGTTTATGGGGATTAATTATACATAATCTATAATTATTTTAATTATAAAAGATTTAGAGGATTCAATTTGAGCTTGAATGCTTACTAATATTAAATATTTTCATAATGTTTTTTATAGTATTTATTCAAAGTCCCAAAACCTTTACCCTCTTTTGTTAAAGATCACCTTCTAATTATGTATCTTCAAGGCACTCCCTACTCATTTTCCAATTTATTCATCACTTGAAGTATCTACAAGTATCTTTAACTTACAGATAACAAATCTCCAAGTAATTTCTACAAAAACAAACCTACTTTTCCACATTTCTAAAACCAACCTTCGTAGATACCAGTTACTTGGCTCATTATCAGGGGGCAGGGGCATCCATCAATCGCCAGATATCGGAATCTATATGACAGAGCGCCACTCCTGCCAATAAAGTGCACAAAGTGACACCAAACGAGGCAGATTGTGCATTTCCCAGTGGACTCTGAACTACTAAACTGCCACAAAAATGACGATAATGAGGCACAATCTCTCTCTACTGCCGCCGTTGCATTAACATAAATAAGGGAAAAACGAAACGAAACGCGAGATCTTCTTGTTCGGCATTGTGTTTTTTGTTTTTTATCAAATTTGAAAATATCAACATAAACATGAAATAAATGTGTCCGTTGATAGTCTTATACACAATTCCAGATACCCATCGGAGATGCCACACAGCGAACGCGTGGAAAAGGGGTCGGTCGGGTCGGCGATGGGTCAAGCCAAATGCGATCGGGCCAATTTGAATTTCTTTCGTTTCGTGGCCGCCACATTAAAATACTCAATGTGTAAGGTCTTAAATTTGAATCAGAAATCTGGAATCTGAAATGTGGTATCTGAAATCCATAAGCCATTCAATACCACATTCATAGTTTGTTCTCTCGGCGGCTCTCGATTTGATTTGCATCTAAATCAGATAGATACTCCCACTCCCCGGCTTTTCAGCCCGTCCATAACTCTTCTTCACATCGCGTTGAGTTTCTTCGGGGCTTTCCTCTCGGCTCGCTCAGAATTTAAATACATTTCCCTGGTCTCGGTCTCGGTTTCGGTTGGCTCTGGCTCTGTTTCCATTTTAAGTGTTGGCTGTCGATGACTTTTGATTGCTCTTGGCCGGCCAGGAGGTCATTAATATTTCAAACATACCCAGGGATAAGTTATGGGTTCCCCCAACCCAAAACCCACCCACCGAACACCGAACACCGAACACCGAATACTTGCCCCGCCAGCAACATCTGTTGGCCCTGAAAATTCGGATAATGCATTTCTCGATTGGGCTTATCGGCCTCGGGAATGTCGGCATTCCTTGGCCATCGGGCAATCCGGCAATCGGACAACCTGCTGCTGTTCTTTGCTGTTTTCGGCAATTCTTCAGCATTCCCCGCTGTCTTCAGGGTGACACACAGAGACACACACACATGGGTCACTGGTCAGCCGAAAATTGCGCAAAAAGGGCATTTGAACACTGGGCGAAAAATATGCAGTTTGAGTTTAAATATTTCAGAAATTGTAAATAATAAGCTATTTTTACTCAATTTTATTGCCTATTTTGGGATAGAAAAGAGGTAGTATTGTCTTTGTGTCCTTATAATTCCCAACTCTTTTTTCACAAAGCTGTTAGCTCCTTTAAGTTTTAACGTTGCAAGGCTTAACGGGCAAGGCTCTAATACCCTTCCAGGATATTATAATAATAGTCATAAGGCTGCAACGAAGTGAAGGAATCGTTTCTGACCCTATAAATCATATTAATTCTTGATCAGAATTAACAGACGAGTCGATCTAGCAATGTTTGGAGGAAAAAAAATGTACTACATTTTTTAGAAATTTTTTTAAGGGTCAAAACTGTCAAAGAACCTCAAAAAAAGGAATTTTTTAATTTAAAATTTACAAATTTTAATTTACAATATTTAACTTAATAAAAAATAAAGCATAGAAAAGCTATTCGAATTGATATTTATGATCGATTTTTATGATTCAAAGTCAAATTCAAGGGAAAAATAATAAGAACTTTGGCGTCCCGAAATTAGCTTTCCTTTTTGTTCTATTTGCAAAAGGTTTTACTTAAAAATAATTCCACAAAATTAAGCTATAACATAATACTAAAAATAGTGGTTTATCTTAGGTGCATTTGATAAGTTTTACTTCTTATAATTCTCAATTCATTCTTCCACCTTTCATTTTTGACTGGCTTAGCATGGCATTGCAATGCATTTTATAATTTCTTTGAGATAATGTCTTGACTTTTAATCGCTGTTCTGAGAAGAATTTTCTTTTGCAAATTTTAAGCAATATAATTAAGGGAAACCAGAGTTATTTTTTCAGTGGACAAGAGCGTCAATGTGACGGAAACGTTGCCGTGTCGGTGCGATGGGACATTTGGCAGCATGTTTTCGGCGCACTCGAGAGATTAAAGCGATTAACATTTGTTCCATGTCCGCAGTTCCCACTCCACACCAGTGACCGCCGTCCGTTTGTCCAGTGTCCACTGTCTACTGTGCGACCTGCAGGTCGCTGCGCATGCGCCTTCCCTTGTTTTTCTTCGAGAAGGCTTCACCTGAGACGTTGCCATTGCCATTGCCTCCTACCGACCGGAGTCGCCCGAGTTCTGGGGAAGCGCGCGCATAAATCACACGCCCTGACACTTGTCCAGAAAGTTGTCAGTTTACGGCCCCCAGCACCTGTGCTCCCAGCTAATGTTTCGGGTTAGGAGTTCACCTGGGCTGTGGATTTGGATTTTTTGGATGCGTATGGTTTTACAAGCATCATTACGCCGTGTTTCCGTGTCGGGGGCATTATCTAATAGTTATAGTTATACTTTTAATTGCCATTTAAGTTGCGTTTCCGCCGGAAAGGTCTCGTGTGTGCTAGTTTGTGTGGCCAACATATCGCATCTGAGTCACGGCGACATTTATGCCCGTTTTATGGTCCACTTCCACGTAAAGCTCTTCGAATTGGCATCATAATGGCAGTACTTCTCAGCAGAGATACTAATCGGCCAAGTTATGGCCATCCACGAGGGCGTCGCATTTGGCCAAAAGGCCATAACCATTGTCTGTCCCGGTTGTCTTTTCTTGTTCACTGGCTTTTATTAGATTTTAAAAGAATCTGATTGAATTTACTGTGGGAGCTGGCATTCATAATTAGACAGATGGATGTGAGCTTTGATAGATTTTCAAAGATATCAAGTTGGATTGTGTAGGCATAGGATGCCTTATATATATGCAGATATATATAGGAAGATAAAGAACGCAGGTGGCTGAGAGATACATTCTTAGATTGCTGATTGAATATGAATGGTTCAACTCGATTTGTGAGCAAATTAATTCAATAGGTTTGTAAGTATGCATTGAAACGAGGGTTTTATGTTTATTATAGAACTGAAGATTATAAGTTCTTGTGAGAATAAAATAGACATTTACAGACATTTACTACTTGCAATTCAAAACAGATATGTAAATAAGAGTACAAATATTAACTATAAAATTATAATATTATGTATTATTTTCTCCAAGAACCAAGTGACTTTAGGTAAATATCCTTCAGTTCCAACGAAGCAGAATAACTTAAATTCTTAACACTCAATATAATCGGCTTCTTTCATGGCTATAAGTCACAGAGTTTCCCCTTTTCTGCCTGTCCTAGTGATATCTCCCACACATTATCCCCACTCCATAGCCATATCGCCTTTGCCCAAAACAGAACCATAATTCTCACATGGATTTTCATGCATTGGGATTTATGTTAATCCATCTAAATAGCTGCCAACAGTTTGGACACATGCACGACTATATTTGACCGACCCGATGTGAGCCAGGATTGATCTCCGTCTCCCAACCGAATCCCCTGCCCTTGAGTCCCATCATCCTATCGGCGGTTGTGTGTGTACCTGTGTGTGCGTACCCGCACATGTATCCGATGGATACTATCTGTGGGTCACCGTCACCCCTTTGTGTGTTTTGTGTATGTGTCCCAGCGGCTTTTCTAGAAAACAATTTAAATTGATTTCAATCAAAAAATGCCTTTTTGTTTTCGGGATTTCTGTTTTCAATTTTCGGTTCTCTTTCAGGCACTTGCTGGATTGCTCTTTCTACAAAGGTTTATTTTTTTCGGATTTGTCGGTTTCGGTTTTTGGGAAAAAGGGACACACGCTTTCGGCGTAAAGATCGCATTTAAACGAAACAAAATTTGACTTTATAATAATGCCAGGGGATGTCCGTCTCCGTCCCGAGCCAGAGCCCGAGCTCGAGCCGTCTAAGCCAGCATATCCAGATCCAGTCCGCAACGATCCACGAGATACAATACCGGATTATGGGCCTTTTGTGGCCGTTTCTACCTATTGGTATGTAGATATGGCGGCTCCAAGCTCTGCATTCCTTCTCCTTCTTCCTCCCTTTTGTGTGTGCGGTGCGTGTCTCTTTTTTCTCTGTGTTCTTTTTTTCAGTTTTGGTTTTGTGAACATTTTTTTTTTCGGCTTCGATGGGTTTTTGTCTTTTTCGTTTTTCGACTTGATTGAAAATCTAGAAAATCAGGTTAATAGCTTAGGTGACAGCCGCCAGTGTTGTATGTGCGGTTGGATTGTTTAGAACCACACACATACACGAACACACACATCCAAGCCTGATAAGATTGATTTGGGCTGCATATACTTTTTGAGTTACAGTACAAACTGCTAAAGAAAAACTCTGAAATTTAAAGACAGAATTTTTAGGAATATTTTTTTTTTTTTAAATAAAAGCCTTTAAAAAGGAAAGCCAATAATATTTCCTTTTTAATATAAAAACCTATTATGACGATTAGAATCCTGTTTTAGGACTATATTGGAGTTATTTTAGAATATAAAGACACCTCTTTTTGAAAACATACTCAGTGAAAAATTATGAAAAGCCAGAAAGTTTCCAAGGCTTATAATAGACTGATGATTGGGTATTTTATAAGCAGTATTTGATTTAATTATATTATTAATATGCTTTAAACACGTAAATTTCAATAGTAACACAGTTTCTTAGAGAGACTAAAATATATAATTTAATGAAATATATTCCCAAATATCGACACATCACTGTACTCTGCTCAAAATCATCATAGGTGCTCACATTAAAGGCGGCCCCAGCCCCATGGGCCATCGAATCCCGATACCCAGATGCCCATGCCCAATCCACAATCCACACAGCCACCATTCCCGTCCCCAAATCCCAAAATGCCAGATCCCAGAGCAGGTCCCATAGCGATCTCTATGGCTCATTGTGATCGGCACTCAATTAGTTGGCTTGATGTTCGATGTAACTTTTGTCAGACGTGTCAGAGGCGGTGCTTTTGGTGGCTTTGTGACCGCGTCTGCGGCGTGAATGTGCAGAATCCATGGTGCCAGATCTTGACGAGAAGTACTTCGTATTCAAATGAAATTTTACACTTTAAGAAAATTGTTTACACATGAAAAATACAAAAAACAAGAAGCCGATAAAATATAATATTAATGGTATAAATTTATGTAATATTTAAATACTTAAGTCCTGGTGCACGTTTCCAGTAGTTTCTGAAGGCATCACAGCTTTATAATTCATATTTTACATTTTAATGCATTTCTGCAAATCTTAAAAAATTTTTTTTAAAGATTTTATTATACATTTTCCCCCTGTGTAGATATATTCAATTACATTTTCCCCCTGTGTAGATATATTCAATTACCGATTTGAACCCTTTGCATATATGCTGGATGTTATCAAAAGAGAAATCGCTTTGTAATTGATTTTGTTGTTTGTATCTCGGTCTGCCATGCCCCATTATTACCGGCATCTCTTATTCGGCTTTTGTCTTTTAACCTTTTTATTTGGCATTAACTCTAATAGATGTTTAGTTTTTGGCCGCGAGTGCCGGCAAAAAAAAAAGAGTCTCTTTATTCAATTTGTTTCAGTTTTGCGGGATTATTTTTAGATTTTAAGACAGGAATCGGTTCGGAGATATGATGGGGATTTCTTTAGTTTAATGATTTGAGACATTTAAGGCTAAGCTACTTATATTATTAGTACTTGCATTAAAAATGTATAAATTACAAATATTAAGTTACCAGATGAATAAATACATACAAAGTTGATTAATATTTTTCTTGTTAACAAAATAAATAAATATTAGCTGTAACAATGTACCACCTACTGAGAAATAAATAACTATTTATTTTCATTCAAACAATTCAAGAAATATGTAATAATTCCAACAAACAAAAGCACGAAATATTGCTTAAATTTAATTGAAATTATTTATCAATATAAAAAGCTCGTTTAGTTACGTAACAATCTTTAATGGAATTCATCTCAGATGCAAGTGTACCCCAGCAGTTTTCACGTAATATTTCCAGCCTCACCTCTCTATAAATTCCGCAAAATAAATCGCTTGCAATTGATATTTGTCATTTGTCTCTGGCTGTGAGCATACTCCAAGATCAATACTGGTCAACTGCTCATTGATCGGCATTGATTTGCATTTTTTGCATTGGGATTTGCACATTGTATTGGCGGACCTAATGCCCATTCAGACTTTGCCCATTAGGGGCAACGTTTAACAAGCAATTAGCCGGTAATGCGGATTCGAAAAGCCAGGTTGAGCCAGCTGGGGTTCCGGGGCGGAGAGATCTTTCTTTTACTAGCCTGGTCTTTAGTCTCTAGTCTCCACCAAAAGCTTTTCTAATTATTTTTCATTACTCGGCCTGTCGCGACGCCGGAGTCGGGGACATAAAATCATTTAGTTTATTGGCCCATCACTCATGGCCGGCTGAGTTGAGCCAAGGCGCAGCGTTTAGCTGAGCTTTTGCGGTCGCCATTACATTGAGTTATGAAATGAATTTCAAATTTCGCGCAAAGAGCGTAAAAATAATTACAAACTAAACACAGCAGCCCCTCGGTCCCCGGTCCCAAGTCCCAACTCCCTCGATCCCCGCCCATTGATATGCGCTCAAATGCATTCGTGATTTATCAGCCAGTAGCCAGTAGCTCATCCACAACAACTGCAACTGCACTGGACATGGCTACTGCAACTGGCTCTGAGTCAGATGCACTTTGGCCAGAACACAGAGGGAAAATGTTTAGGAAAATGTAGTGGTTATTTTATTAGTTTTCTATGGAAAATAAATTACATTCTGTGAATCACAAATAGAAAATTGAAGAACTTTTAAAGACTGTTTAATGATTGCAATAATTCTTGTAAAATTAAATCTATTTAAAAAGCTTAAATCTTATTAAAAAAAAAAATCTTTCAGTTTTCTAAAATTCATTTAATTTACCTTAAAATAGGAATAGTTTCTAAAAGCTTAAAAAATGTGTTAATAGTTAACATCTAACTTCTGTGGCTTCCCTTGTACATTTAATATCTTAAACGTTTTGTTTAAAATATACAAATAAGTGTGATTTGAATTTCAGTAAAGACACCAAGTAAACCCTATTAACAATCATAAATTAATATTAGCAAGATGGATTTATTTAAAGTTTAAATTTTCCAATTTTCCCCTGTGTAGCTGTGGCAACTAGATTGGCCACATGACCACTTGGGTCGCCGGGTCCGACTCAGCGTGCATTCTCGGCATTTGTTAAATTGAAAACTTTTCGCATTAAGTTTATGTTTGCCGAGGCTAGGATCAGAGATCGGTGGTGGAGTGTGGAATTAGGGGCGGAAGAGGATTTAGCGAGTGTGTTTTGTGTGCCGAGTTACAAATAAGTTTTTTTAAGAATTTTCCACTGGCTTAGATATAATCAAATGTTGGGAAAATTACACTAAGAAGCAGGAAAAAAATAAAATGAAACCCTTTAATACCAAAACATACTATTTAGAGTGAGAAAAGTGTTTTAAAATAAACAAAATGTTTTTAAATTTATGCTTGTAAATAGTTTACCAAAAAAGTATTACTTTTACAAGAAAATTATTAAGATTTTCAGTTATTCTTACTATAACATCACCCGAAAAATCATTACAATTTTCTGTCAAAACATTTAAATTAATTAAAAAAAATTCCATTAAAATAGTCCACATTTTTTTTAGCACTTCCGCTTAAAACAACAGAAGCTATGTCACGCAACGACTAAAGACTGTGAGAAAATCGTTTAACAATTTCTAAACCCAAATCCAATACCAATTAATTGCAGTAATTTGCCTAACCCGTTTTGTTTTTTAAACCCATTCCTGTTGCTCAGTGCTTGATCTCCTCTCGTTCTCGCAGTATAATTTCTGCCATGTAAATTGCCGGAAAATTATAAGGCAGGCCAATTGGATCTCGGCCAAAAGAGGAGCCAAGGAGCCAGAGAGATGAGCTGCGCCCCATGGAGATCCGCAGCCGGCACAGATGTGACCATGCCAAGTCAAAAGGATCCCAGATACACGGATACATCTAGAGATACAGATACGGATACAGAGATACTGGGATGGGGGGAATGGCTGAAATGGCAATGTTTCGAGCAATTTTCGTTATAATTAAATGCACCGGCAAACGGGCAGATCGGCAGAACGGACAGAAGCGGACAGGCAGGCGGCCAACGAAAATTATTATAATTAAATGCACCCGCCAATGCGCATTTCAGGCGAATTGTTTTATAATTTCCAAACTGCAGCTGGCTTTGCACCTGATCCCGCTGACCGACTTCGGCAATAAACTAAATATATCCGCCCTGAAATTTATTTTACTCCTTGCTCAAGATCGACCAAGGCGATCGACCAGACAAATATTTAACAATATTGTGATGGCCCGTTGGCATAGCAAATTAGCCCCGTTGCAGAGTTGCATAAATGCATGTCATTGCATTCGTCGGATGGATGGATATGTAACACCTTGTCGGGTGTCGTCTCAAAATGAATATGTCAAAAATTTTACAATTCTCATGATTCCCTCACACGCGCCACGCAGCGAGATCGCTGAAGATTGTTGATCGGTGAGCAGAGATCGAAGTATCCGAGGATGACGGGCAGAAAACTGAAAAATTTCCTTTGAAAGGTCCTTCAGCACGAGTGTGCGTGTGCGAGTGTGTGTGTGTATGCCCACATAAATGTTGATTCATAACACTTGTCCGCCAAAATGGTTAAAAATGGTAACGAAACCGCAGACGACCGAAGAAGATAATAAATCAAGGCGCATTAAGAGCGTTTTCAATTTCATCGTAAACAGCACTGAGAAATATAAGTATTTTTATAACAAAAGGAGAAGATATTTTTTAAAAAGGAAATGTATAACCTTTTATATACTTTAAATCAATAGATATTATATTTTAAAGAACACATATCTTTCACTAACAAGTTATGGTTCGACTCTCTGAGTTGTTTGTATATTATAATAAATGTTTCTGTATATCCCACATTTTTCCAGATTTATATTTGATTTACTTTCCAAATAATGTACTTTAAATAAATCCTAATTATTAATAAAAACCCTGGTTAAATTTCTAGCAGTGCGACGCAACGCAACCTGATCAAGCCTCTCAGATCGCATCGAATCTCCAACCGAATCTCGAGCTCAAGTAGAAGATGGAGTTTTGAGATGAAGTTGCTCAGGTTGATGTGGATGGATTTTTCGGTGTGGTTGCTGTTGTTGTCCCACGTCATGTTCTACATGTTGGAGAGCACCAAATGCTCGGTTTGAAGGTTGCCGCCGGCCAAAAAAAAAAATATGAGGAAACTGTATGGCGAGGAGATGATGACGCTCTGTGACGACCTGCGACTGGACCATGATTTATGTCTATTTGGGAGTTTCGTTTGTTCGGCTGCCCAAGTAGCGCCCAGCGAGCACCAATAATACGCTCGTTCCGAGTGATTATTTATTATTTTTTATTGATTCGGATTTGGATTTGGTTGCGCCTGGTGTGGCCATTGTTTCAGCTTTGTGTGGCGCCTCCCTGTTGCTTTTCACGCATGTGCGCAAATTTTTCCCTGAAATTTCTTTTTCTTTTAAATAATTTACACCTTAAAGAAAAGTGGAGGTTATACTTTGCTTAATTTTAATTAAATTCTCAATTTTTTAATGTTGTAGTTTTCATTTTCGTTCCTTTTCGTTGAGTGTATCTCTTGGCACAGATTTGTTTTGTTAAATTCGCTCCGCATTCCACTGTGCACGCCATTTCGTCACGCCTGATGGGGGATCGGCACAAACATATATATATACATATAGCTTATGTGTAGCATAGAGCAAGTACTATGCATGGCGTCTGGCCAACTGACGAGTTCAAGATGGATCGTTACGCCTCGGATCCCAACCGAAAACGAGATCCAAACCAGGCCCCCCGTTGTAGGAGCCCCTCCTTCCCTCCTTCCTACCAATTAAATGTTGTTTCTGGAAAGGGAAACAGAACTCACGCATGCACAATGTCATTGGGCTAATAAAACGTTTGACAAATGATTTGACATTCTCATTTGGGCAAATGGGCAAAACGTTTCTTTTCGCTTTACGCTTTTCGCCTCCATATTGACGTGGGTCCACGTCCACTCTGATGCGATGCTCAGGATTTGTCTCCATAACGCCTCCTGTTGACAGCGCATGCGGGCCAGCAGCCCTGAGATATCTTTTGATATTTCCATCTAAATTGAAGTTTGGTTAATAAGTAGCGGCTATAATGACGTTTGATGAGCCTTAGATTGACAACAATTGCCACTGTTGTATGAAGACAAAGCGGAAGTCTAATGAAGAGCTCACTTAGGGAAATTAAATACTTAAATGGATTAAATGCGCCAGCAGTAGCTAATGATAGTTTCTTAATTAAGAAGATTATTTAAAATAAACTTTTATTAATGCAATTATTTACATCTTAGAGTTTTCATTCCTTAAAAGAAAAGTTTAAAGTATTTGTACTTTATATAATATCCCTTATTGTATCCAAAAAACATTCAAACCCCCTAAAAATGCAAAAATAACTATATATAACCCTTGACACATCTGTAATCCCGCCTATTTAGTTTTAATAGCTTTCTAAAGGAAAGTTATCATCTGGTTTTCAGCCTCAAATACCTCAAAGGAACATCTGTAATTGTATAAAAATGATATTACTAATTTCCCAGCCTAGAAATTCATCACAGCCTTCGATGGCATTGTAATCCTTTCGATTTCGGTAGTGAATGGCATGCATTTTCACGGTCTTCAACTTCTATTGAAATCCATAATAGAGCGTAACGAGCAAAAACCGCATTTCCAAAAATAAGTTTCACATGATTCGATTATAACTGTGAAGAGCATGAACGGCACTCGCTCGGAGCAAATTAATATGGAAAAAGGGAGTCTGAGCTGTGGGTCTGAGTGGATGGTTCAGATGCTCGGATGGATGGATGGATGGATGGTTTGTGTGTTTTAGCAACAGAAGGCGTCATGTCCCTAATTCAATGTGTCAATTGTGTAGCATCTTCGTCAGCGGGCCCCGAGTTCCAATTCGAGTTTGAGCTCTCGTTCTGGTTCTCAGTGGCTCAATGGTCTTCGTGTCCCAGTCATCATCATCGTTGGCGGTGGTTTCTGGCTACGGATCTGGCCATGCACTGGGATAAAAAAGTTTTAAAGAGCTCTACAAAAAATCTCTCTAGATTGACTAACCATCTGTCTCCATTTATAAGTAAGTTCGAAAACAAAGTTTGTACAAATTAGACACTTTTCTATAGTATTAAATATTTTTAAATATATTTATTATGTTATTATTTAATAAAACTATACAAAGGACCTCCATTAATATGCCACCGTTTTATAAATATATTAATATCCTTACTTATTTATAAATTAAAGTATCTGTAACGCTGAATATGGCTCTTTCTAAACTCTGAAAAAATAGTTGAGTATTATAAAACAAATAAAAAACTATGCTTTTGCTTGATATCTTTAAAACTGCAGATTTCTATATTATCTTCAAAGAAATAGGTGCATTAATATTAGTTAAATTTCAATAAGTATAAAATAAGTGTTTAAAAATAATTTATTATTCACAAAAACGCTTCTCAAAAAAATAGTTGGAAATTATAGAGGATCACAAGAGTTATATTTAGTTAGAAAAATTGATAGGGGTGCGGTTAATATTATTTATTTTTCCCAAAGAATTATACCTACTCTGGCTATATTTTTATTCACATTCTAATTAATTTCAAAATAAAACTAAAATGTTTAATTACCACTTCATTTCGCTCAGTGCCTGGCAGGGTTCTCTGTTCCTGTTTCAGTTTCAGTTTGCCGTTTTCTGTGGGCCCGAAGAAAAAGGGAGTTTGATTAATGTAAAAGCTGCCACTGATATGTCACACGCATGTCAAATTCTGACATTTGACATTTTGCCAGACCCGCCGACGCTTCACTGTATTCCCTGTACGCCGGATCCCCCGTACTTCCCAGTATTCCCGGATCCGTGGCTCTTTTGGTTGGATGAGCAACTGGCTGCCAACCACCAGCAGCTTGAGTGCAGGCCCTGTTTGTTATTGTTATTTTTGTTCTTCTTTTTTTTTTAATACACTATATAGCAGAAAAAACATATATACCAGCAGAGGGGTTGGAGGGAGGGCACTCAATGCGTTAATACATCCGTTAGAGTTCCATTTTGTTTCGGGCCAGAACTCGAAACTGAAAACTCTCCCCCTCGCCAGGCTCGCATCCCTTTCCGCTGGCACTTGACAACGACGACATTTGCGCATAAAAAATGCAACATTATTTGACTGCGAATTAATGTTAAATTGTTGTAGCGAAAATGAGGATTCCACTCGGATCGGATCTGGACGGGACGGGACGTAGTCCGTGGACTCTCGCCGTTGATGTGGGAAATGTCACTTTTTGACAGGCCGAAAAGGAAGGCAGACGGGCAAGGAAGACGGGCAAAAGGCCGACAAGTGTTCGGATTGTTGTTACCGTACACATTTTGATAAATATTTAATTATATTTTCGTATCCTCCTTTGTATTTCCATCCCTCAGCACTCTGCCCGGATCCGATCTCAATACCGCCTCCTGCCACTGCGTGGCTCTAAAACATTTGATTAATCACACGGGCAACGAAATATTTCACACACACCACTCTGCAGCGAGATCAAAGAGCAGATCTTCCTCTCCAATCTCCAATCCAACTTTTCGCGCATTATGTCTAAATAAACAAACAGTAAACTAAAGCAAACGAAACTTCGATCCATCGATCCCAATTCGAAGATCCAGCAGCCAAAAAATAAAAGAAAAACTCAACATCCAACAACCGAATCCATCCCAAAAAGAGAATTTGTTGCTTTTCGGACCGTTGGGTGGGTGGAAAGGAAAATTTATTTGAAAAACAATTTTCGTGAAAAGTATGCGCATACAAAACTGACAGCTTTTGGTGTAAAGAGAAAAATCAACAAACTTACCCTGTGCGCGGGGATTATAAATCTGCAATCCGCAAGAGGAGAGGCTGAGGGAGGCGGCTCTGAGAGTTGGCCAAGGAATTTCTGGCCGAAATAGTTACGAGTTTTGGGTAGGTTATTTTCAGCTGATTTAATGACCGTTAAAATATTTACATTTAGGTTAACATAACTTTAAGTTTATTTTTGTAAAAAAGAAGTATCATATTTAAAACAGTTTAGTTTAGTTAATGATCAAAGATTGTTATGTTGAGTTAATTAATTTTCTAAACTCTCTCCCATGTTATTACCTTAAAGAACCTATACAACTTCCATAAATTTACCTTGAAAAATATGTGATAAAGTATTGCTAAAGTGAATGCCCAACAGAACCTCCTCTTATGGCTTGTGCCTCCTTTTGGCCGCTTTGAACTCCCCCTAATAAATCCCTATAAATATTTTTTGGGGGCTGCTTACGCACAAGAGGCACCTCAGGCCAGGTGAGGATGCAGGATAATATCGGGAATCGGGCATCGGGGCACCTGTCGCCACAGCATAAATTCAGCATTCACAGGCACACACACTCAATTGAGCGGAGCGCCGTGCAAGCAGATCCATTTTCATTAGCGCAAATGCGGGGCGTTCCGCAATGGGTCTGCCGACATGCCAAAAAGTGCAGCCATCAGACTTATTTACGGCACCGATGGCGGCCAAAGGATCCACCTCTCAACGACTCATTCACAGAGAGAGAAAAAGTAGAGTGATAGAGGGTTAAATATAGATTGAAATAGGGAAGATTCTATTGGGAGTACAGAAAATAAAAGTAATTGAAATGGAATTTAAATAACTATTTAATATTTCAAGAACTGTAACATCATAAGATCTAAGAATTCTTTTACGCAAATTTTGATTAAAATTAAGCACCCTTTTAACCTAAAGAGAGACATTTTTAATTTGAGTTAATTTAAATTTATTAGCAAAAGAAATACTTATATATCTGGAATACTATGACGAATATTTTTAAATATAATAATATTGCTGATAATGTTTTCTCTAAATCAAAATTAGTTAGTTAACCTTTATTAAAAGTACTAAATTGATATTAAGTGTTAAATATTTTTGGTAATATTATTTCCAAATCAAAATTAGTTAGTAAAACTTTATTAAAATCCTACCTTAATCTCGCATAATTAATTCTTAAAGTCTAAAAAAAAATATTGAGAATGATAATAGAACTATAAGAAATCTTCAGAGGCTTCTAGATTTCAAATTAAACCATTTAATAAAAATATCAATAATACTAACTTAAAATTAACCAAATTCTGACAATAAATATTCAAAAAATCTTCAAAATTTCCCTAATTTTTCCCGGTGCCTTCTACAACTAACAGATTTATGCGCCACACTGCCGATGCTGCTGTGCCAGCTGAAAATCAAAGCCAAGTATGTGGCCATAAATAAATATCGGTCGGGGCGGCTAAATCAAATTTGATTGCACATATCGAGCATCGAACATCGCCCGGTTTTTGGTGCTTTTCGGATAATTTGGCTACCTGAGAGACTTGGCAATTAGTTATTCGAAACATTTTTGGACCGCAGCCGATAACACGTGCAAAGTCCGGGATACCCGAAGGGGCTGAGCGGAGATGTATTGTATCCTAACCGCATTTGGATGGACCATGTCCATCTTCATCTCGAACTTTTTCGTTTTTGGCTTTTTGTTTTTTTCGAATTTTGTATTTTGTGCTTGGGAGAGTGGCCGGCCGATTGGGAATTGAGTCGGTTGGATTATAATTTGCATATTAATTACGTGGCTGCGGCCGCGGCTGTCGAGCTGAACTGCGCTGAACTTTTGCTTCGACAGCGTCTAATCTGTAACCCCCGAAAAAAATTAAAAAAAGATTAATTTAAAGCGATCAATGAACGCCATTTGCTCATTAGCCAGGTCCAAACCGGCGGATCTCTCGGAACTTTTCGGCAAAACGAGCTCGTTTCTGTATCTTTTCAGTGTTTCTTATTTGTTTTTTTTTTTGGCGGGAGGGAAGCCAATCAAAAATTTAAATGAAGCTGCAAAGTTCAAAAACTAAGCCAAGTCGATACTTTTAAATTAATCCGAAAGCATCAACAATAAAAACAATGAAAAGGTAGCGCCGATCTAAGCTATTTTGGAACGCTGACGCATATGTTTACAAAACGGTGTTTGTGCAAAAAACTCAATTTGCAAAATAGTCAAAAAATTAAATATTTTAATTAAAATTAAAAATCTGGCAGAAAGGCAAATATTTGTGGCAGCTATAAACAGTATCTTCCGGTTGTATAAATTTGTAAAAAGTGTGGAAATAACATATACTTTGCTATGATAAAGCTGATCCTTGGATAGATTGATTTTTTGAACTCTGGTTTTTGTTAAGAGCTCTCAAAAATTACATTTCATTAATTTTACATTTGAAAATATTAGTAAAAGAATTATTAAAGTGTTCTTACTGAATGTTTAATATTAACAACTTTAATGAGGTTAATTTTTATTGTAGTCATATAAGTGTTGTAATTTCTATAAGAATTCCTAAGACCGTCTTCCATCTACATTTTTGAAACGCACTGTTCAAATTATGAGCCACTGGAATTTTTGGCCAAACAAAGGTCACCATTATCATCCGCAACGAATGCCCTCTGAATAGTCAAATCAAGTTCATGGGATTCTCTCTCTCATCTGCTGCAAGAAAGTTAAATCAACGAAATCAAATAGACCAAATTTGACTTTTAAATGCTTAACCCGACAATCGATGAAGTTTCCAGTCCGATGCGGTCAAATGAGCTAATGTATTAAATTTAGTCCGGATTGGGATTGGAATTGGAATTGGAACTTGGATTGGGATTGGGTCGATTTCGATTTGGGTTATTGACTTGAACTCGGTAGAGGTAGAGGGTTCGTGATTAAATATTCATACGAGTCAAGAAGATCACTTGGAGACATTGACAGACAAATTAGTTAGAGATCCTGAAAATGGTATTCACATTAATTATGTAAATCGTTCATTTAGATAGAGGCCAGCAGGAATAGTAATATTTTAGGGCAAATGTGATTGCTAAATAGTAGGGCCATTCACCAGGAATAATAAATATAAATAATAAATATATAATCAAAGAATAGATGTGTTAAGTTTCAGGTGTCTTTGAGTAAAAGTTTATTAAATAAAATAATGCAAAATTAGGAACCAATTGTTTTCTATTTAAAATAAAAGATTACACAGCAATTTTCTAAAGATATCTCTAAGTTATTTGTACAACCTTTCAGATAAAACTCAAATTTATTTAAAGGAATATATAAGACCTGTAAGCATTGTGTGTTTATGCCAACCGCCCATCTAGATAGCTCGACTTACCCCTCGGATTAGTAATACTTACAAAACTGGCATATCTGTGGCAAATGTGATTCTTTTTGTGATTGGCAAACGGAAACCGCATTATACTCTGCTGCAGCTGCGGATATATATTCGATGCGGATCTTTGACCCTACTCTCTAGCACCCTTCTCCCCCCCCCAGAAAAGTCGAAAAGCCAAAAAGCAGCAGCCAAGTGACGTGATGAATAGCGTGCTAATTGTTGACAGACAAGCGGCAAAGCGCATGAATGTCAATGTACAACAAAATACATTTGATTGAGATCGCTGGCCGGCACCAAACTGAATAACAGAAAAAAAACACACAAGGATATGCGTAAAGGATACCCCTGCAGTTGGTGGTTGACATTGAGCCGCCTAACTCGTCACAAAATTCAGGTTTATCCTTCGTTTACCCTTCCACTCGAGTCCTGGCTTTTGATGAATTAGAGTTGAGAGATTCAGAGTGAAAAGATAAGCTAAATAAATAGTTTTGGAATAAGCTAAGTCTATTTTTAATACTATTAAATAAAAGAATGCCTTTTTAAACTATTATTAATTAGAATATTTATAAATTTAATACCAAAATATATACAAGTAATTAGAAGAATTCAAAGTTTGCCTCAAATTCTAGGGCAACAAAAAATATTTTAAAATATTAACATTTCTTGAAAAAATAGTATGATTCTCTGAGTTATTTCACATACTTTTTATTATTTTTTAACGACAATGAAATTGTTTAAAAAACCAATCTATTTTAGGTCCTTGGACTCCCAAAATTCAGCTCTAAAATCTCTAAATTTTCATCACTTCTTGAACTCCTGCTGCTGCATCCATTGAATACGAAATTGACTTTGACTTTTTGACAATTATTAGTTGAACGCATGTTGAGTTTGCTCTGCTCTTTTGGCTGCCTTCTCCATTTGTTTTTCCAAGCGCGAAATTGTTTGTTGTTTGTTGTTCGTTGAATTCAAAATGCAGGAAGAAAAACAGTGAGAAAGAGAGAGAGAGAGGGGGTCGCCTGGAAAGCTGTTTTCCGAGGCTGTGTTTTTGTTCGAACTTCCTGCGATTGTTCACAGTCTCACCCCGGCTGACAGATCTGTGACAGGTCGAGGGCTCTGGCTCTGACTCTAGCTCCGGCTCCGGGTCCAACTCCGACTCCGACTCCGACTCCATTCCCTGGATGAATCGCCTCTGATGGATGCCACTTGGGCCGATGCCATTGTTCGGAAAGTGCTAATGTGCCGTCGCCGCCGCCGCCCGCCGCGGAAATGTTTCATTTTCTGCTCGGCCTGCTAAAACGGATTCTGTGGCCAATTCCAAAAATTGTTAATCAGCAGCAGGCAGTCCCTTTCAGATACAAATTTTAAATTATTTTTTTTCGAATTGAAATGGTTTTTGGTTTCCTTTATTTGTTGGCAACACTGAAAGAAGTTGGGAAAAGGGAACACTAGCAATCTTTTGAATTACTTTTGGTAATCAAATGAATAGTTTTAAAGAAATCTGAGTGCTAAAGATATACTTTTTTAAAGAGAAATTAACAGAAACGTTTACACTTTTTGAATTATGACTGTAACTAATAACCAAAGATTTATTTTATATTTTTTGTATCGTAAATTATCTTTACAAATTATTTCAGTTTATATATAATATGCAAATTATATCAACTTCGAAATAGAACACTTCTTTAACACTTTTCTAACATGAACAATTAAATAAATTAAATTTAAATAAACATTCAAGGAGATATTTCACCCAAAAAACAAAACCTTAAACTCACAGAACAATATGCCAAATTAGGGAGTGAAATCCGAGAAGGAAAGTGATCTTCCTCAGCGACATTTTCACTCCGAATTCCTTGCCCAGTGTAACCTTAAAAAAAAATAAGGAGCAAGTCGAAAGGACAGCTCGCTACCCCGATTTGGTCTAATCGTAATCCCCGGGACATGTGCACTGCGCGACTCTTCTGTTTGTGTGAAAGTCAAACGCAAAGTAGGGAAAGCAACTGCCAAGGAGGAAAACCGAGAAGAAAGGAACGGACGGAGGAAAAAAAGATTTAATGTCGACTTTGGGTGATTTATTGCCAACAAAATTGCGTCCAGACCAGCGCTCTTGTTGAGTGCAACGCATAGAAAATAGAAAATAGAAAATAGAATTGAAATAAAAGGCAGAGGCACAGGCACAGGCAGGACTCACAGAGCGATACAAAGATACAATTTGGTTCACTTCAAGGGAGGATGATGGCATCTGAAAGGCCCCGAGATGTTAAGATGGAACTAATAGCATTAAAAACTTGCGTAAATGCACAAAGATAATTCCTATTTTTGAGGGTGTGAAATGTATGCACACACACAGATACTGAAAAGAGAAAGTGTCTTTTGGGGTCGAGCGAGATATAGGATAAAGGCACAAATCGAAATCGGAATCAAAAATCCGATTCTACAAAGCGTGAGAAATTTGTGGCTGTTTTTATTTTTAATGTGACGATTTTGGTTTATGGGGGAAAAACATTCGGGGCCATCCTGGCCATAGATCAAAATATATATTTATTTTGGTTCTTTATTCGGATTTATAACAGAGCTGGAGAAGCAATTTCCCTAAGAGGGAATCCCTACTCTCCCTCCCATTTTGAATAATTGAAGAAGAGCAAATGCTACGACCTCCACTTTATTAAAAATGTATCGAGCTCAGCTGCGTATCCGTGAGATACATTTGCACTTTGCACTCGCCATCGGGCCGAGTTAAATATTTATATCTCCACCAATTACTGAGGTCACTCGAAATTAGCTAATTAAATAAAAAGGTAGAATCCGGATATATGTATTTTGTGCATGTGACAAAAAGTTGCGTAAGGAAGGGGAGGTTTCGGGATAATGGGTTGTCGAGGGTATTCGAGGGATTTGGGGTTCAGAGGGGTTCGAAGGGGGGTGCTATAAATATGTGGGGGCAACTTGGGTCTGAATGATTTATGCCTCGCCGAGATTCGCTGTGGAAGTGACAATTGCTTTGGGGTTAATTAAAATGGATAGGCCGGGTAGCTCAATGGGATTTACTTTTATTCAAGAAAGATTTGAGTGTCTAAAAAATAGAAGAGTTTTAAAGAGAGGCCTTTATTTTATTTACTACATTTTTAAAGAATTCAATTACAATTTTATACGGGATATAGATAGGTTATGGAAAGGTAAAAATGTACCCTAAGACTTCCAACCTAAATATTTACATTTGATTTTATTAAACAAATTTAAATTGATATCTATAAGAAGTTAATCATACTTAATACCCTAAAACCTTGTTTAAAAATAAACGCTTCAATCTAGAAAGACTTCCGGTACCTTTGGGAAATTCTTTTTTAAGAATACACATAATTCAAACCCATCTGAAGCCAAGTATTTGAACCCTCGTCGGCTAATGAACCCCTAACTGAAAACAGAGAGTGTTTAAATCAATATCGGCTGCCACAACGACGGATCTACTTATCGACATATATGTGGGAAGAACCGAAAAGAACCAAAGCCAGAGCCAGCTGGTCAAGTCAACCAACGCGGTGACATACGTATCCAAGAGATACACAGCCACATGCACATGTAGCTGGCGAGATGGCAAAAACCAAATCCCACTAATGTGCTTAAATAAATTTTGCCAGCGTTTAAGCCAATTAGTCCGTCGGACATTTTACTTCTTGTCAACTTTGTTAGCGGTACTCGGTGGCCGCTTTTGGGCCCACTTGCAGCTCGGCTCGAATCTGCTGACAACGTGCCTCGGATCCGTTGGATCCGCCGGACACCCCTCCAGATACTTTGTGTGTTTTTTTTTTCGCCTTTACTGGTGTTGTTTTTTCTTTATTTTTTTTCTCTCTCTCGGTCAGTGCTTATGCAGCAAAAGTCCGTGGGATTAAAATTGTATCTGCGCTGTCGGCTGCCGCTTTTCATGCCCTTTTACGCATTTTTGCCATTTTGCCTCGGCTTCTACCTCTCGGCCTCAGCCTCAGTCTGCTGCCTTGTATCTGTTCTTGTTTTTCGTTTTCTGTTAAGCTCTCTTTTCTCGTTTTGCTGGCCGTGTATTTTTTCGGGATTATTGAAGTGCAATTAAGCTAAAATGTCAACGTGGAAAAAATTAATCGTTATACTACCCTTTTTATGGCCTTGCCCCGTCAGTTTTTTTATTTTTTATTTCATTTTTATTCGTTCGTGGCCAACTCATTTGGGGTCCTCTCGTCTAATTCATGTACATGTCAAAAATCGTCCTGCATTATGAAAGCTGGTAGTTATAAGTGCACGAGGAGAAAATGTGTTGTATTTTTAGCAATTTTTCCAGTAAAAATATGTATTTCAGTCAGTTATCCAAAAATGGGATCCAAAAACCTTAAAAAGCATTTTCATTTCGGTGACTCTTTTGTCTGTAAACTCTAGAACATGTTGGGAATTATAGTGAATAAACAAAAAACTTATGATTTACAATATGGATTATTTTTAAGGAAGGAGTAATACTTTTATAGGATTAACTTTTATTGAAAGTTGTTTACATTTTAAAGAATTTAGGTTTGTTTTAATAATTTGTGGCAACAATTCCCAAATGGTTCTAGAGCTCATAGAGAGGAAAGTTAATTGTAAAGCCAGCATAGAGAGAAAACTGATAACTATGAGATATCTTTTAAATATATATTTAAAGTTCTACTTAAAATCCTTCTAGACTTTAAAGAATTTTAAAAACTAAACATATATATAAGTGATATTGCTTATATCCAATTTCAATTCGATCTAATTTTCTTGCCGTGTGAAGATGCCGACGGGCTTTTGACAGTTTTCCCCCGGACCCTTGAGACTCCTGTCCTGTGCCGTCTGCGTAATGATTTGTAATTTATGATTTTCGGCTCCAGCCAAAGGCTATCTTATAACCAAAGGCAGAAGCAACTGCAACAGCAGAACCGGCAGCACAAAAATCAGAGAAAAATAAAATTCAAAAAGGCAGTAGAAGCCGCAGCAGACTGAGGACTGCAATTGTTTGTCCAGATACAGATACAGATACGCGGCAGCTCGAACAGATACAGATACAGATACTTTAGAGCTAGCTGCACGGCTGCAACGCTAATCGGCGAGTTAACATTTTATCGCTACTGTTCTGGCACTATGCAAATATATGCTCCTAAAAACAGATCCCCAGATACTATATATAATGACAGAGAGTGGGAGAGAGCGGTCTGCGTCCGAGGTAAACTCAAACTCAAATATTTTCGTGTTTGCCCGGTGGCTCTGAACGTTGACAGATTTGCGGGGCAATAAATCTCGGACGCTTTACTACTACTATTTTCTCCCTCACTCACTCGCTCACTCACTATAAATTTTTATCACAATATCGCTCCGGCAGTGGGTATGTTTTAGAAGGCAGCAATTTTGTTATCTTGTCAGGCCACCTATTTGTACAATACGAATTTATATAGTAGGGAGTCGGATCGGTGGTCGCTATCTCTCCCTGAGATACCGCCAGAGGAACCCATGACGTTGGCCTGCCTTGTCGCATTATGTCAATGACGACAGCAGCAGTAGGAGCAGCGCCATGAATGTGCACTGATTGTTTAGTCTGGTAATTATACACCCACTCTCTGAACCTACATATCCCCCGGCTCCTCACTGCTCCAGTTCTGTCGCAAATGATGAAATCACAGGGACAAGTGCCTCCTCGGTTTACCTGGTGGATCCAGTGGCGTGGGAACGTGATTAGGGGCACTGAATGAATCACTTTCATTGATTCACAGAATGCAGCTAAATTTTAAATAAACAATAGTTAAAGGGTCTTAAAAATGGAATCTTATTTATAATAACTTTATTTTAGTACAACTAAGTGGTAGAGTATCTTTATTCTCTCTCCCCAGAACTAACCTTAATTATAATGTTTGTAGCGATAAAAAGATATCACGGTTAACTTATCACTCAACCTCTGACTCCTTGCCACTCGTGGTATCCTAAATTTCCTGTCTGGCTCCACCCACTCACCTGAGCTATTTTAGATCTTTATCTGGCCAACAGATACGAATGTCCAATGTCGTTATGATGAAGTGGCCCCAGCCATGTCCCCAACGTCCAACGAATAAACATAATTTTTTGCACCTAACAAATATCCCCAACGCCCGTGTCCATGTCGCCGGCTATGGCAATATCTGGCTGGTGCCATCTGCCTGGGGTTTTAGGTGATGATATTTAGTTGACATCAGCCTGCCACTCGGCTGCCACGCCCCCCTCTTAGCCTTGGGTTATGATGGACAGACACGCACAGCGACACATTGGAGGCCCGAGGCCCATAGAAATCACGTGTCTCAATTGTTTTTTGGCGATTTTAATGGGCAATCCCCCCGACAAATAGGAAAAGGGCCTGGCCTGGCCTGGCCTGGCTGCTCTTTGGGTGCCGAGGCATAAATTAAATTTGAATAAAAAACCAATTCGTCTTCGTTAGGCGCGGGAACTAAGCCGACCCAACCGATCCGCCAGTTATGACATTTGGCCGAGACCGAGGCCAAAGCCGAGAACAAATGGAGAAGCGGTCAGCTAAGTGACCGCACAACGCCCACGCAATTCGAAGGACTCGAAAAAAAAAAATGTGAAAATGGGTAATTGCTTAATTATGAAAATTCCCTTTGTAACGCCTGGTGTTTGTGCGTGGCTGGAAAAGCGGAAAAAAGGGGCTGGGCAACGCGGTCAGCCGCATTTTTACAAGCAATTGCCAGTGGTCCGAACCATCAACCATCTGTCCAGCCTTTCTTCCTTCCTTCCATCCATTCAACCATCCATCCATCCCGACCAGGCGGCACTCTAATTAAATTATCAAAAATTCATACTGACAGCGGTCAAGGGGATCGTGTCGAGTCAAGGGAATTCCCCCATATTGACCATACACGGGAGGAAAAGAGGTCCTTGAACACTTTGGTTTTTGTTTAGAAATGAAAAATGGTTAATGGAATATATTTTAAGATAAGTTTTGAATTGTATAAAATTTGGGAATTAAATTTTAGAGGAACTCTCTTCTTAAATGTGAATAAATTTGTATTAATGGTATTATGACTCTACATTTATATTAAGATATATTACAACCTTACTAAAATGCACAAGATTATACAGTTTCACAGTTTCATAACTCCATAAAAAATAGTGAAGTTTTGTAAGATGAAAGAAGGTCATATTTAATGCCTGTAACTTAATAGTTCCATAATATTTAAGCTCTTTATATTACTTTTACAATTTCAAAGTAAGTATTAACTGTGAAGAATTTCACAAGAATGGAAGTAATTGTGGAAAGCTGCGCTTGACAATATTCTACTTTGCAGGGTCAAAACTTCATCAATAATCCCCTAAACTTAATAACGATTTCAACTAATGACTTAAACTAAAAAAAAAAACATAAAAAAATAAGGATTACAGTATTTTAGTATACAAGAAGTTCTGTGCGTCTTAACTCTATACATATATTATTATAACTTATAATTACACAATTAATATAATATGACTTAATTTTAATCTTTCTTAATGATAAAAAATACAAATGCATGTGTAATTTTTAAATAAAACTTGTAAAGATTATGGTACCTGCTTGTAAATAATTTATTGTGATATAAATAAATTTGTTAAATAAAAAAGAAACTAATCTAACGAGTTTTATTATTTTCCCCATTAAAATTTCTCAATATCATAGCTTATTTTTCCCAGTGCCTCCGAAAGAGTCCAGCTCATTAATTCGCATGTAGTTTTTAGCTCATCCTTCGGCCGCCTGCCTGGTGACATTCATTTGCCGGCTAAATGCTTTCTGACATTGTTTAATTGCCATGGCCAGCTCGACTGGCTCCTGGCTCCTGGCTCCCGACTCCTGTTTGGCAGGACCCAGTTGCTTATCGGCCGATGGGCGTTTGATAAATGATTGCGCCTGCAGTTTGCGCTTCAAATTCAATTTGTTTACCTTGCCGCGCGCGATGCAAAGGGGAGCCCGAGTGTGTGGAGTGTCATCCGGCGCGTTGACAGCTGTCAAAATTGCGGCGGCGGCGCTGTGAGCAAAATCGATAGGCGGACTACCAGTTGCCACTGGCTTTTCCGCAAGCTTTTCCTTGCTTTTTCTCTCTCTATCTCCCTGTCACTCTCTGTGCTATCTGCGCAGTGAGAAGAGGACTTGGAGCTTCCGCTCAGCATCTTGGCGAGAGATGCTTCGCACATATCCTTTGTTTACAATGTACAACTCCGGCACTTCGGGAGAAGAGCACGCTCTGGGCCTGCAGGACATACGTTGATGACGGGCTGCCCGGAGCGAATTCTCCGGAGAGCAGAGCAGAGTCCTGCCTCTGTGTATGTGAGTGTGCGAATGTGCGAGTGTTGAGCACAAAGTGTCAACGCGTGCTTTGGCATTCTTCTACTGCTTTTTTTTTGTTTTTTTTGTTAGCCCCCCAGTTCCAGAGGCCTCAGCAGGACTCGCAGCTTCCCGGCCGGGCATATGGCAATCGATGGGCGCATTGGCAACGCTCAGTTGTATAAATATTTTATTTATGCAAAATTCCCATCTGTTGTACCAACGGCCGGGGCTCAGCCGGGGCGCTGCCTTATCCTTATCCTTATCAACGAAGGGTTCGCCGTGCGTGGGTGTGATTCTATGAGGCAAGCGGGGTTGCAATTGTAACATTACGTTTTATTGTGCGTCGTCTAGGTGAAGGAGGGGAAAATTCTATTAATATTTGAAGGGTATTCCGGAAAAGGCCCATCTACTTGTTTACTATTAATGCAGACTAGAACTGAATTTGTGACGGTTTTCTTATAGGTAAATAAAATAAGATAGTTGGTTGGAAGAGTTTATAAATAAGTAAATAATTCAATTACTTTAAGATTTAGGGAAATTAAAATAAGAACATTTAAAAAATATATTTTATTTTATAGAAGTATTAAAATTGAAATATTTATAGCTGAAATAGGGATTATTTTAAGATGAAAATTAAAGAGGAAACTGTTTAATAAATGTTCTTTATAGACTTCGAAACAATATAAAAAGTTATATTAATATTAAATATATAATATATTATTTCTGCTGCTATGGTATAAAAACCTTAGAAAACATATTTCCACCACTTTTCCTTGAAAAGGATATGCAAAAATTATACAAATATAAAAATTTTAAAAAACTGTAAATTCTCAAAACAAAATAGAAACATTCTTGGAATATACCAAATCTTAACTTTCGCAGTATTTTGTTTTTGGATATTTACAATATCTTCTAAATAATGTATATATTTATTGTTTATAATTTTTTAGGACCTTTTTAATTATATTTCACAGCATTTTCAATATAATATATTTTCGAAATAATTTTTATTTTATTTGTATATTTTTTTAAATCCCTTTTAAAATATATTTTCAGAGCATTTCCAAGGTCGCATTCCATTTAGTCAACTTTTCGCTTGGAGCTTTTTATTGTTTTCGGTTTTAGACGCAGCAGCCGCTGCCAAAGGAGAGAATGTTTTGGCCGTGTGGTTCCGAGGGGGGTTTTATGGACGATTCTGGGTGGCAATGAGGGGGAGGGGAAGGGTGGGATGCCGGGTGGGGTTCACAGCCCACCGTGCACCGCTGGTCGGGTTGAAAACTATCCTGTCCCGTGCGCTTTGATGCTCACTTCACTTTTCCACGTTTGGTGGCACTGTGTTTTTGGCCGTGTGTCTTTGCGTGTTCTGCCACTCGTTTTTTTTGGTTTTTTGCCGTTCGCCCATTTTCTTTGGCCGAAAGTTTTAGAGATGCTTTCGCCGTGCGCACGGTGACTGTGTGTGTGCGTGTGGTTCGATGGCGGCAACGTTTTTGGTCCTTGATTTTGGTGCGAGTTTGAGTTTGGGTTTGGGTTCCGCCGATGGGAGATGCTGTGAGATTTTGGCTTTTGTCGCTCTCTCTTTGACAAAACGCAACGCAACTCAACGCGACGCGACGCGAGTGGAGCTCCTCTTGGCCAGGCTCAATAAAAATAAATAAATAAATACTCAAAACTAAGCCCAAAAAAATATATAAAATAAAAAACCATAAAAATATAAAATGTGAAATGAGCCAAGGTCTTTGCTAAATAAAAATCTTCTGCGGGAACAACTATTATCTCTGGTTTGGCCTGAAAAATCGGTAGAGTCGCGAGATTAGAAATTTCGAGTGCGTGTGTGTGTGTGAGTGTGTGCGGGAAAGGAGACAGGAGAAAGGACATCGCGTCGCCATGTTAGACGCGTTTGTTGTCGTTGTCGCCGCCACGTTGTCGTCGGTGCTCCTCATCTTTGCGGATGCTCCTCAACTCCAGGACAACTAGCTGTCCTAGAGGATGGCGCAGGCTCCAGGACTCGTCCCGTAATTACCGATAGAAAGTGTTAAGCGGAATAACCCGCCAGCGGTGGAAAGCGGGAGTCCCGTAGACTTTATCCCGTAGACCCCCCGGAAAATCCCCATTTCCCCCCCAGAAATTCCCACAGTGTTTTAGTTGTACTCTCTCTCTCGCTCGCTCGCTCGCTCGCTGGCCCTCTCTCTCCCTCGCGTGACTTTCTCCCCGGTCTCTCTCACGAACTGTCACTCTCGCAGGAGCTCGAACTTTCACCGTACGCTCTCTCTCTCTCCTGACTCTCTTCCCTGACATGTTTATGTTTTGGCCACCAACGGCGCTCTCCGAGGCCAATTTTGACAGCTCCAACTGTCAGTTGACAGTGGCGCAATTCGTGCAAATTGCGAGCAAAAACATTGTTGACAAACACAATGTAAAGGTGCAGTGTGGTGGATTTTACTAACAAAGAAGCCAAGACTCTCTCAAATCACTTAATGGTTCCTAGTTGATACTAAACTGATACAAACAACGGCCAAAGACGGTGGAAGGAAGCTCTGGGACACAGGCTGGTGGATTGGTAAATTGATTGGTAAGTATAGGATATGCCCATATTCTTTCTATATTTCCTATTATTGCGCCTACTAACACCTTACCCGAACAACCTCGTATTTGGTGTCACAAGGACAACTCCACTTTATTGACCGTATAAACGTTGTAGAAGTATAATAAAGAAAATTATATAAGTAACATTATTATCCTCTAAAAAAAAACTATAACTTTTCTTGATAAGATCTTATTAACCTTAAGATTTGGAAGAGTAAAACCTTTCACAGAACATGATTAACTTTGCATCTAAAAAACCAAACTAAATACTAAACTAATATGTTTTTAAAAAGATCCTTTATGAAAGTATTATATAATTACAAGAAATAGTCACATTAATTGGATGTAATGGTTTCAAATCCTTTCAGGCACTTCTCCTTTTTCCTAAAACTTTTTCAGAACATTGTCTAATAATTTGTAAGTCAATTAAAATAATATTTAGTATATGGACTTGTAAAAGTGCTAAAGGATGTAGACCTTATCCATATACCATAATTTAATGTACAAACGCCTTTTTACCGGATATTTTACAAAAGAATACGTACCACTGTAGCTTTCTTACTTGATTTTCCGTAACAACTTATCGTAAGCGCTGAATTTTTGTACTGTAATATATTTTAATTATTTTAAATTCTATTTTACCTAAAATTACAATTTTAAATATATTTTCCTACCCTTAAATCATTCCTTTGACATAGCTCACTTCAAACACCCCTTTCCCTTTAAATATTCCATTAAAAATTCCCCGCAAGCCCAAATAAACTCTCCCTGAGCTCAACAAATCATTGGCATTTCATTATTGGCTAAGAACTCAAATGTCATTAGAAATACCAAAGTCAAGTCGAGCCACCTTTCCCCATAATTGCCACCAAAGTAGCCAGCCAAGTCAGACACTGACTGGACCACCCACATTATCTAATATTTATCATAGCCAACCGCCTGCTCAAAGCAGAATCTAATTTGGCCGGACCACGACTGGGCCATGCTGACAATTTTAAATCAATTTGCTTATTACAAAATGCCATCGAGAGATCCCAAGGCGCCGGGATCCGATGGTGCATGCAAACACGCAAATATGCAAATGTTGCATGAAAGCCAAAATGCAGAATGCCAAATGTCGAATACTACGCAAACACACATACTCACACATACATAATCTATTTAATTAAAACTCTATTATTAGCATTTATTAAGTATGCAATATGACAGAGACTCTGTGAGTGGAAAGGGAGCGATTTTCTGCATGGCCATTTGACAGGCAGAGAGACATTTGTCAACGGAAAAATTCATTATTTTAATTAACTTTCTCTTCAACGAAAAAAAAAACAAGCTGGGCAAAAAAAATCTGATTATTTCGTTGGGGGAAATAAACAAAAAGGAAGTATAGTTAGGACTCACTATAGTGGAACCAGGAAAATTAGAAGGAAAAAAGCTTAAACTTACTGGTGAAACAGTATAATAACAATTTATTTATTTTTTCAAGAAAGTTTCCCCATACCAAAGTTCAGCATTTAGTTTGTTCACTGTAATTGTTTTATATACACTTTTTGTTTGCTTATTGTTTTTGGTTTTCAGCCATTTTCCTGCACTACCACTTGCAGTGCCTTGACAGGGCCAAAAGCCCGCCGCCTCCTCGCAGAGCGAAAACAAAACTATTCCAGGCCGCGGCCTGCTGTCCTTTATCCTGCTAAATCGCATTACTAGCCTGTCATGTGAAATGTCAACCGTAAAGCGTCCGTTGATTGTTAATTTCACTTTTATTACCACGCCATCGCAGTGGCTATGGATGTTGCTTCGGCTGCTCCTGTGCTCCTGTTTTTTTTGCTGCTAGTTGTTACCGCCGCCATCATCATCATCATCGCTGTGGATCGCCACATTGTCCGCCATTGGGCAACCTGCCGGTGGCTTTGAAGGACCTGCGTTGGCAAGTCGCTCTAAATGGGCATGCAGTTCGGTTCGGCCTGCCGGATGACTTTCAGTTGCAGCTTTTGGCCACGGCACCTGGGGGCCTTTTGGGCAAAATCGACGACAACGACAACGACAACAGCGAGTGAGATTGGCAGGTTGAGCCGGGCATTTGGCCATTGTTTTGGCCATTCGAGTGGGCCATCTGTTGTTAGTGGGTGATAATCGAAATGGATTATGGCCCCCGATTTGGAGGGATCGCATTTCGCCGAAGACTTGTGTTTGGAAAGCAGGTGGTGAAAGGGTGAAATCTTTGAGGAAAACAATTGAGGGGGAAAAATGCTTTTATGCTTTGCTTTTTCTTACTTAAAAGCTACTAGCAATTGTTTATAAATATTGCATTTAAATGCATTTCTTTTCCTTTTTAATAAATAATGAAAGTAGGTTTATTCAAGCTTCTTAAAATTGCAAAAGCAAAAGGATATGTCATCATTAATTTGTTTCTTTATTTTTAATTTTTAATTTCACTTGAAGTTGGAACTACTCAAAGTGAGTAAAACTTGATATATAATTTTTGTTTTAGTTTTAAAGCATTTACATAAACTTCAATTTCAATTAATTCATTATATTCCCCTTATTTTTTTATAAATACCCATTAAATCTGAGTGACTGCAAAAGGGTTATTAACTTCTACGACTGTTGTCTGTGATGATGACACTGTTGTCACCTGTTACACTTGGCTCTTTGTCCAACTCTGGCCCCGGCAATCAAGTCACAATGGCCACACATTGGAGGTAAAAGGAAGAGTCACCATGAGCATTTGGTCAATTGTCTCGTTTACAAATTGCCCCGAAGAACAGAGCTCATTTTCATAAATGCAACGCCAACTGGTTGCACGTGGCATGTGCAACTGGAAACAGTCAGCATTCCCAGGCTACCCGATCCAGCGCCATTATCTAGTAACTATTTTTCTTTTACTCCAACTTAACACTTAAAGAAAATTTGGTCAAGGATAATAAATATAATTTATAAATAGAATCATTAGTTCTAAAACTAAGTATTTATGAGATTAAAAGAAGGCTGCATAACAATTTTATTTTACTATCTTAATACATGCTTCTAATTCAAATTAAAACTATTGTACTTTCAACTGGTCACACTACAAAGTTTTCTGTGCTGATGGTCACACTTCCTTGTGTTTTTTTTAATGCTGGTCACACTGCTAAGCCTCTTTAAGGGATCACCACATGTTACTCACCCATAAAATCACTCTCAAATTAAACATATTGGTAATTTATGATTATTTTTCTTAGTGTCTGTACCCACATCTCCCCCCACACCCACAGCGTCTGTCACTGGGTATTCCCAAAGGTGAAAACAAAGTGATTATACTTAGCTATTGTTCCGACTGCTCCGAAGGTGAGCTGTGGGACTTTGCCGGGAGTTCTGCGTGCCCGGGAGCGGGCAGTTTATTAATTGAAATGTTAGTGCCGCAGAAGCAGAAGCACCAGAGTTGAGTCTTAAATAATAGATTCGTATCGAGAATTGCGGCCAAAACGATATGGCTGCAGATACATGGAAGTCAGATATTTGATGCTCATTAAGTTAAGTGGTTTTAGTTTTACCCCAGCACCTCACTTACTACTCCCCAGTGCAATTTATGTTGTAGTAGTTTTCTTTCCTTTTCTCTGAGGATTGGAAAGTGCACTCAAAGAAAATGTTTAACTATTTTATAAGAGTAACTTGTATTTAATTAGGAGGAAATCTTAAAGAACCATCTATGTTTTGATGTATTTAAATATCAAAATAATTTATAAATCAAGTAAAAGTCTCTGGTATAGTTTTTCCGCCCAGTGTCCCCTCCAAGAGTCGGCTCCACAAAGAGGTTTTCCCGAAGATGAATCGCCGGTCGTTTGTTTGGAATCCACCAGTGTCGCCGCAGTGGGTCGAAGCGATACCCCGATAGACCGATACTCTCTGGGCATTAGCCGGAGATTCCCAGATTCGTGACTTTTGTGGCCTTTTGTCTCCACCGATCTCCCCAATGGGATCTTTCTTTCTTTCTTTCGTCTTGGTGTTTTTGTGTAAGGTGCACATTAGTAGTAATTTTTAATGGTTTACTTTTCAGTTTTGTTCGCGGAGGCTGTGAACGGTTTTTTATTTAAATTCGTTGTCGTTGTCTTCTCTACGATTTTAGTGGTTTATTATTTAAATGAGTGTTCGGGGTTCGTTCTTTCTGTGGCTTTTGGCTTTGGCCTTTTTGGCTTTTTGTTCGCCCTTCGAGGCTCAGATTGTTCGCTGTTCGAATTTAATCAATTTGATTTATTTCCCTCTTTCATATTGTGTTGAAAATATTGTTCGAACGCATCCCATACATATTCCATTCCATATAACCCATATCGCATGGTTTTCTACACGTGTTTTTTCCTTTTGTCGGGGGGCGGCATTAGCATAAGCAGCTGAGGGCTTAACCATTTTCTATACCTTTTAAAGATGGACGACATTTTAGAAAAGATTTCGATTTTCAATGCTCCGAAGGGATTGCATTTCTTCATGTCAAGATTTATGGCTCTGGAGCTTCTTTGGTGCTGACATCGAAGTTATCAAAGTAATTGGAGATGACCAGTAAAGGTTTTTGGGTATTAAGTTCATAATAACTAAGTCTATTTTATTTTGAAACTAAAAAATCTCCTCTTAACTATGACATTTCTTAGGAACTTGGTTCTGGTACTTGTTTTTTATGGCTAAATCAGACTTAATCAGTTACAAAGTCATAAAATCAACAAACTTGGTCAGACTGGTCTTGATTAATTTGTGTAATAAAAATGTAATATTCTTGTTTGCTCAAGGCTAGCATTAAGCTTATAAATTAGTCGTAAACATTTGCAAATGTTTAAGCACGAGGTATTTTTAAAGATACTTAAATGTAAGTGTTATTTAAGCGCTTTTTGAGAAATTAAACCACTAGTTTCTTATCAAATAAAGCAGCTGCAAGTAAGAGCATTAAATTTGATATCAACGTGTTTGGTTTTTATGTCAGGAGCTAGCTTTAAATGTTACTCAAATGGGTTAATTATAATATCAAGTTTAAGTAATCGAACTTTATAGATTTTTAAATTTATTTAATTACAAAGAACTTACTGTCCCCTCAGCTCATCAACTTGACCACCAAATTCCCAGCTCCTTTGACATCTTTCTGGCAATCTTTTGGCTTATCAATTGCAACTAACAAGCCTAACCAGCTACCACAGGAACCGCACCCACCGCGCACCCACTTGGCCAGGGGATAACACGAAAAAGTTATCTTTATGGCCAGAATGCAATCGAACGGGCCAAGAAAGAGCCAGAGGAGAGGAGAGGAGAGGAAACCACGACCACACCCCGTTTCGGAGACTGCAACAAGTCAGCCCACTTTGGTTGATGAGAAATTACATTTGAACTGCGAGCAGCAGATGCCAATCTTATTAATGTTGTTAGTAGTTTCTGGCCATGCCAATGCCTTGTCGACTAGCCAACATTTTTGCATGCAACTGGCAAACATCCCATTGCCATTCCCAATTCCCTCCCCGACCAGGCCGAAATGTATCAAATTTCAATGCACAATCATCACAATCAAAAATAAAAATTCTGAAATCAACTTTTCTCTTTTCCCCTTGCGCCCCTTGGATTCAAGTTGGATTTGGTCTCCGGCTTTATTCTGTGGATTTTGCAGCTCGAGCCTCACACTTGGCATTTGTTGGGGTCTCTCTGTGTGTTGTTGGTAATATAAGATACGAAATCAAAAATACATCATTGCCAACAAGCAAAGGCGCAGAGGCTACAACCAGCAGATATTCTGAGAGAGTTTCCGAGCACTGCTAAAAAAATATTGAATATAATTATAATCATTAAATTATTATTAATAAACTGGGAGCTATTCATAGAGCAGAGGGAAGTTATTAAAAATATTTCAATAATGATTAGAATAGAAAGAAAATATAATAGATAAAGCAAGTAATAATTACAGAAAGAAATATGTAAAAGTAAACGGTTCTAAATGGTCAAAAAATAATTATAAAATTATATCTTATTTAAGGTGTTTTATTTTTTATAATTTCAACATATTTCTACTCATCTGTCCTCTTAATTAAACCTTATTTAAATAAGTCAAAGGATCATAAAACATATATTACTTTCTCTTAGAAATATTCCCTCTGAGCAGTCGCTAAAAAGTAGGCTATATTTTTATCTAACTAACTACCAGGCTTAACAAGGTCTTGGTAGCTTTAAAGAAAAGGCTTACATTCCTTGAAAATTAATAAGAAAAAAATTTAAATTAATTCCAACTCGAATTTAAATCTCTTTTCTCCCCGTGCACTTTGCCTTCGCCGTCGAAGTCCAGCTTAAGCAGCTCCATTCTGCATTCCCCGTTCCTTGTCCCATGTCCCCATGTCCCCATGTCCGCGATGTCCAGTGCCAGTTTTCAGCTTTCAGAGATCCTCGAAGGGGTCCGCTGTTGGCCAGAGTTTGCAAGCCGCGCTGATTGTATGCATGTTTCGCTTTTCTTTTCGCCGCGCGCTAAATGAAGTAAGCAAACGTTGATTACATGGCCTCAAGTGTGCGCCTCCAAGAGAGGATTGCTCGGATCGAAGGAGGAGGAGAACCAGGAGGAGCAGGAGGAGAAGGTGGCTCCGGGCAGCCACGGACCTCGTCCTCGTCGTCGTTTTTAATGATGACTTCAAATGAGACGCTGTTTATACGTTTCTCATGCAGATACAGCCAATCTGCTGACTTTGGCCAAAAGGCCTGGCCATAATAGACTTGATTTTTGTCTGATTAAACGAATGTTTGTGGTAACACCACATCCCCCTCCTTGGAAGTGTGTTAATTTTTAATTAGAGTTGTACTGTTATTTGTTGTTGTTACTGTTGCTGTTACTGTTGTTGTCTGCCAGGCTGATCAGGCTCAAAAGGGTTAAGAATGCAATTGACTTTGGCTCGCCCTCTTGACTTCACACGGCCGCCACAAATTTGCAAATGCAACGAGACACGAGTCGGGTTATTCTGAAGGAGTTTCGGGGGCGAGATGCACTTAGAGATGGAATTTTAGAGAAATTTATAAATAAAGAGTTGTAGAATTTAGTGAAATTAATAAGAAAGGCATTAAAACTCTCCTTAAAAGTAGTATCTTTGCTAAGGAAACTTCTATAAGGAAGCTTAATTTTGAAAGAATAAATTTATAGTTTATAACAGTTAATTTTGACAAGTGTATCTGATCTTAGGACCATATAAGGTGCGGGCCCCACGGCAGCAGCAGCGACAACCTCCTCTTTACAACTAACATGTTCTTAATTACAACGAAACGCCGAAGGTGAGTCCCAGGTGAGGCCGAAGGTGCAGGCCTGCACCTCGATTCAATTCGATTCGATTCGGTTCTACTTTGATCTGAATGGTACTCACACTCTCTCTTGTCCATTATTGGTCACTTCAGTTCTGGCCATGATATGCAAATAAATAAATGGGAAACTCTTGGGGAACTCTGGCAATTGACAAGCTCATAAACTCACTAGCTCGCGCGCCTCAAAGGAAACTCAATCTGCTACAAACATGGATGCAAATGAAAATGCAATCATATTTTATGTATGATCCAGCAGCAACAAAAACAAAACAGCAACAAAAAAAGATAGCAAAAAAATAGGAAAAAAAAGAGACACAAACCTGAGACTCTGCTCACATGAGGCTTTCGGACCGCAGATGTTTTGGCCATTTCGGAGCGGGTGTCTCAGGGTCCAGGAGAAGCATTAATCACAATTACCAGCTGATGTCATAATGTAACTCCAAGCAGTCCATACAGCAGGCAATCGAACTTCAAATGAGTTGTTCATCTGGCAAAACTAATGGATAAACTAATGGCAGGTCCTTCTATGAGGCAACTGTAGATAAACGAGAGAAAACTTTGGTAGTAACAATACCTTTATATAGAAAGCTTAATAAAGTATATATTATGATTATTATTAACTTAATTTGATTACCTAATTAATATTACTTAAAGTCACCCTGTTTTTTTAACCCATTCTTGGCCAACAAATGCAAATGCATTGGCCATGACCACTCCACCGACACCTCTCCTTTCCCCCGATCTCTCTCCTACTCCTCCTTCAGCGAAGACAACGGCGAAGGTGTTAAGTTATGGCACAGTCTGCAGCCACACAGCTGGGCATCCAATTTGGCCCACCACAGGCTATATACCCGACAATTCCCCTTTTGCCCCCCTCTCTCTCCCCTGGCGGCGGTGTCCACCTCCAACTCCTTGCGGGGCAGAAATTAAGCATCAGCATCACATTTCACATTTGCCATTTGGCGTGTGTGTTCGGAGGTGCATTCCAATGGCTCTGGGTGGTTTCAATGCTGTCACAAAATGCACTGAGCAAAAAAATATAGAAGATTTACAAAAGAAATGTATAAATAATATAATTTTATGAAGAATTTTGGGCAGGGAATTTGATATTTTCTTAACTTTGCGGCTTAGATTGATATTAAATATTATTAAAAGAGAGTCTAATAGCCCATAAAAGCCTTTTTAGATATAAAGTATTTTTTTAATATTAAATAAATGTATTTAAAATATTTATTAAAATATTTTTAAATTGTTAATTTAATATATACATAAATATAAAAATAATACAGAGCATTTTAATGAGAAAACAACACTAAATACTATTTAAATATTATTAAAAAAAAGTCTAATAACCCATAAAAGCCCTTTTAGATATAACATATTTTTAAACTATTAATAAAAAGTATTTAAAATATTTATTAAAATATTTAAATATAAAAATATAAAAATAATAAAAAGCTTTTAAAGAAGAAAACAGCACTTAACACTAACTAAAGTAAACTTGTGATAAAGTTCTTTACTAAATTTGTAAGCAGCTTTACTTAAAACTTTTTCTATCAATAAAGTAATTGTAAAACTTGCAACAAATTAATTATATTAAAAAATATATATAAAAGTGAGAAAATAAGAACATTCTCCAGACTCGAGGTTAAGTCGACTTTGAATCAAAACAAAAACCAAAACATAATGGGAAAAAATATAAAATATAAGTAAATATTAATCCTTTTTAGCTATTAAATTATTCTCTACAAACCTTTGTCAAGTTATTTATTACAATTTACTTCATTTTCTTAGCTGTTTCATATAATTATCTCTTAAAATTTCACCTTCTTCATAAGCAAAGTGTATCCTTAATTAATTTATTTACTGTGTAGCCAAATAAGAGGCAAGCCGGGGCAAGGCAGAGCTGAGGGGTGATCCAACCAAGCTGGCAAGCTCGCCCTGTTTTGGGCCAACGAGCGAGCTACGCGATTTGATTTATGGCCCATTGTCAAATTATCCTTGATAAGTCATTAATATATTTTGTTTGTTTGTGTTTTTATTTTCTGCTCAGCCACTCTGGGTTCCCTTGCCATACCTTCCCCATCTAAGAATTGTGTTTTTTTATATACTTTTCGATCCTGACATTTGACTTTCGTTTGTTCCCATTCACATGGCCATAAAAACTGCGCCTAAATAGCCATCAAAAGTATATAATTTATGCCTTTACAAGCTCCCAAACGAAGTGGCAAATTCACACTGTAAAAATGTAACATTCAGTGGGAATACGATGGAGTGTAACAACATCATCATAAAAACCAATTCACAAATCATAAATATAAATGAATTTCGTGCCGAGAAGGAGCCGAGCCGCAATCCCATTGGATCGATCGCATTTCGCATACAATAAAGCAATCTGATTTCGGATCATAAACTTGAAATGATCTCTCCTAGCCGCAGCTCAGAGCCCTCGCCGAACCACAGCCGTAAATCTTCCGGGCGGCCTATCAGCATCTCAGAGAGAGAGAGAGAGAGAGAGAGAGAGAGAGAGAGAGAGGCTCCTGCTCGGTGAGGTCCAGTGTTTGCGCATGCGCACGCGCTCCGAGCTCGAGCTCGGGCTCGAGTTAGCCGGCGCGCGCTGATAGATTTATGGCGCCAAATAAAATGCCTCAAGACAACAACCAAGCCAAATCACCAAGACCAGGCTTCGGTTTATTCAGTTTTTTTTTTTTTTTGAGTTTTTCGGTTTTTATTTTCCTCAAACAGCAGCCCGAGGAGGAGAAGGAGGGAGCTGGTTAATCAAATAGTAAATGCGAGAAGAGTGCAGTAAAACACGATCATTGACGATATGCGCCATATACATCCATGGCAGCTCCATAAACTGTCGGGCATATTAGTTTGGAGTTAATTAATTTTATATGGAATGCATTGGGAATGTTTTTGGTAGCAATTTTGGTGGGTTTTTGTTGGGAAAAAGATTGATTTAGAAACTATATCAACATTTTTAAGAAAAGTAAAGAGCTTCAAGTTAGAGTAAATCATTTATATTTATTTTATAAGCAGGGATTTTTAATTAAAATAAATAATAAATAAAATATTTGAAAAATAAACGTTTTTCCTTTTTATTATATAATTTATTCAATAATTTGGCTAAATAATTTGGTCTTTCCTAAAGAGCGCAAAAAAGCAAACAAAAAAGCTGAGAGAATAAGTATTTTAGTTTGTGAAAAGTGAAAGAAAAATTATGTTTGTTATGATATGTAAATATTAACATTATTTAAAATATTTTTATGTAAATATTAACATTATTTAAAATACTTTTAAATACTTTAATGTAAATATTAAAAATCTTTAAAATACTTTTAAATACCTACTTTTATTTTAAATAATGTAAATATTTATATGTTAATATTAAAGTTAATATTAATGTTATTTTTATGATTTGTAAATATTAACAATATTTAAAATACTTTTAAATTCCTACTTTAATTTTAAATAATGTTAATATTTACATATCATAACATAAAATAATTTTACTTTTTAGTAAATCTATTATAAATTATAGTAAAATTATTTAAATGGTAATTATAAATATTAACATTATTAAAAATACAAGTAAAATACTAAAGTAAACTTGTAAAATATTAAAACTTTAAAAGAAAGTTACTTAAAAGATTTCAAAATGAATAATTATTTATTTTTTATTTAAAACCAAACTTGTAGCATGAAAAATGTGTCAAAAACTTAATGTAAATATATTTTCACGCTTAGATAAAGAAGCTTATTCTTTCAAATTATGCTACTTATAATAATTAACTTCTAAAAAATCATAAAATAAACCAAATAAATCAAACTAAAAACTAAAATACATATAACCCAAGAGAAGGCATGCCCCAACAATTCAAATCTAATCACTTAGCGTCTGAATCGCAGGCACGCAATTTGCAAATCGCCTTCATGATCGCACCATAATAATTCCTCCGATACGATAATTAGTCGCAATGCGATTATAAAACATTTCCCAAGACCCTTGCAGAGTCTTGAGGCTTGAGTCTTGGGTCTGAGAGTCTCTCTTTCTCTTAGAGGAGACACTGCGCATGAGTAACGCGCCGCCGCCTCAAGATTTATGGGCCGACGAAGCTCTGAAGGGGAATGAGTCTCCTCCAACTGAGAAAAAAAAAAGGGGAGTAAGACTGGGCCCAAGGCAGGCAGCTGTGGATAGAGAAAACACCAGGGAAAAATATATAGAAAAATTTATAAGATATTTTTAAGTGTTTAATAAGAATGTTTTAACATTTAGAAAGAGTTGTGGGGGTTTTATATCATCAAAGAATATGAAGAAAAGGATTCCAATTAGACTGCATAATTTTATTTTATAATATTTTTACTCCAATCATTTTCCAACATTTTTCAAGCCTTTTTAAGAGTTTAAAAATAATATTTTAATATTACGAAAGAGTTTAGAAAATTCAAATCACAAAAGATTACAAAGAAAAACATTCCTATTAGACTGTATAATTTTCTTAAATATTATTTTATACTCCAATTATTTTCAAACATTTTTGAAGCCTTTCCAAGCTCTTTTAAATTAGTTTTATGATTTTTTTCCAGTGCCACATTTGCATTTGTTTTTCTAGATCGTTTCCCCCGGCAATGGCGACACCGCTGATCGCCATGTTGATGTCCGAAAGATCTTTGGCGCTACGATAGATCTCTCTCGCTGTAGCTCTGGGCATGATCGCTCTTGGTCTCGTAATTTATGCCTTTGGAACGCTGACATAATTGCAGGGGTCCGGGGGGGGGAGAGCAAATTGATTGAAAACTTACAACCGAAATGGAGAGAGAACTCTGTTCTCATTTTCAGAGCAACAACATGCAACAGTTTTTTATGAAAAATAATTACACCTCTGTACTTTGTCAATCAAAACGAACGAACGAACACCGAACACTCGACGACGACATGTTGAAAAATCGGTACAACATTTCATTGAGTCAACACAAATGGGCCAGGCTAACCGAGTTGCGAGCCGCGTAAATCTCATTTGAGCCTCCACTGACATGTCGCAGGATTAAGTTGTCAATTGGTTCAGTCGCCGGAGCTGGGCCTCCTTCTCCTCCTCCTCCGTCCCACTTTCGAGTGCAAAAATATTGAAATTATGTTGGGGCTTAGCTGCAATCTCGATACAATGATCGCATTTTGATGGATTCCCCAATGATTTACGATGCGGCAACCAGTTGGTCTCGCTCGGGCCTCTCCTCCGACAATTAACGAGCCTCGTTTTAGGTGTTGCCTTTGCTTACCTTTCCCCCTTTTCCTTCCCCTTTCCCCTGCTGGGGCAGACACACACCTGACAGGTGTGTGCCAAAGATAATTTATGTACATCATGTGTGTGTGTCTGTTAGCCGGATTGTTGGATTTCTGTCTCTGATTAAGAGTCGCAGAGAGAGTCCGGCCCTCTGTGGCTATAAGTCAATTAGTCGATGAGATTGGCAATACCGAAGATCCAATTGATTTTGGGAGAAGGATTGACAATCAAGATGGTAAGGGGAAAGGGCTTAAAAAATGGATAATGAAGAAGCTAAGAGGATAAAGGTGCTATATACCTCAAAGGATGGGTGGTATTACTTTTCTTAAATAAATATATTAACAGCAGCTTAAGGTAGAAATTATTTTTCAGAAATATATCTCATATTAAAAACTTTATAAAACTTGAATTAAAACTTACTAACTTTAAAATTCCATCTGCAAAAAGCCAGCAAAACTTATGGTTATTCCGCTTTATTGTTATTATTATGATTTCTTGTTGTTTTTGTGTCATTTATACTTTACCAATATCCATAAACATAATTGCGCACGCGAGGCTATAAAATTGGCCAAAACCCGGGAAATACAGTTACAGTGGCGTAGGGGGAGGGAGAGGGGGGGGTAACAAAACAGTGGGGCGGCCTGAGGGGCGTGGCTAGGGGGGGGGAGTAGTTTCACAGTTTTTCGCATATCACGACAATGATGCAAGCTGTCAACTTCCCGCGGTGTTCATAAAAGTCTGGGTTTTTGTTTGATTGCTGTCATGACATGCACTGGAAAAAAAGGAAACTTTAAAATGTAAAATAAAACTAAAAGAGGAAAAAAGATATTAAAAAATAATACAAAAAATATTAAATAATATTTTTTCATCACTTAGTTTTCTTTTATTATAATAATAAAAAATAAAACAAAACAAAACTAAGTGAAGAATTAAATTGTAAATAAACTATCCACAAATAATAAATAAGTACAACAAAATTTTATTAAATTAAATGATATAAAAAATATTTAAATTAAATTAAATATAATTAAAATAAATAAAATATAATTAAATTTAATAAAATTAATTTAAATTAAATAAAAGAATATGCAAGATTATCTCTTTGAAAATAGGACTTTAAGAAAGCACATTTTAGTCATTTTCAGACAAAAACTATTTCTGAGATCATTATTAACTTCCTATCTAAATTCTACATTTTTATATTTTAAAATTACCATTAGTTAACGTCTAGAACCAATTGAGAATTGTAGTAAAAATCAAGCTTAAATCACTTAACAACCAGTTTGTTACTGGTTCAGTTGAGGGATAAATTAAGTTGAGTTAAAAAGTCTTTTTTGTCTTGAATAAAATCGAGGTTTAACTGTTCCTCTTAAATAAAAATAGTAAATAATTATATAATTGATACATAATAATATTGAATGAATAAAATATAAATAAGTAAAAGCTAGAGGTTTTTCTTCTACATCACATTTTTCCCCTGCTACTAATTTTTGTTTTGAAGTATTTCTTGGATTAAAGTTTATATAATTCAAACTAAAATTTTTGTGATATGATTTCATCTTCTATAACTTATTTTTCCCAGTGTTATAGCTACACTCACTCAGCTACGTTTCACACACACACAGATAGAGAGTGGGTGCCATTGCATTTGCATTGTTATCGCTCAGATACGGGTTGCATGTTCCCCATTCAGTTCGGTTTTTGGAGGAAGTTCGTCAATATCCATTTGCAGATTCTGGTTTTCCCGCTATTTCTGCCACTGCCTCTGCGTCTCTCCGCGAATATCTATCAACTGCATTTTCCTGTTGCAGCAGCGGCACTTATCACTTCATTGCAGTTTTATGATGCGTCAAAATTGATGCTTAACGGTTTTTCGCGTTCTCGCCGCACTTAGGAGGCCACTCTACATGTGTGTTGTGTGTGTGTTGGGTGTGTTGTGTGTGTCTAGGCCCGGTCATGAACCATTGGCAATGCAATGAATTTGATTTTGATGTTGATTTTGGCCCACGTTGTGTCTGTACAACTGTTGCATGCCACGTTATTTTCAATTTTCATAGCTCTTTGCTGTGTTTTTTGGGGGGTTTGCTATTGGAGTTTTGGTGTAGATTTTTGAGCTAATTGATTGGGAGTCTTAAAATTAATAGAATTTTTTAGGTTAATTGAATAAAGTTGATGAAATTAAGAAAAAAATTAATAATAATAATTATATTTTGTTTTTGATATGAGTTTTATATTATTTCCTTTTTAAATAAAGGATATATTAATGGGAGATAATGAAGTCTACAAATTTCCTAAATGTGAAATAATGTGTAATTATAGGAACTTATCTTTTCTCAAAATCATAAACAATGTTCCCCTCAAATATTATTCTTTAAGAAATACATCAAAACCAAAGTAAACTGTTGACTTTTTCAAAACTGACTGCAAATATGTCAAAATATCATAAAAATAATGTCTAATAAACGCAAAATATTTACTCCAGCTAAACCCAAGTTTTTTAACAATTTAGTCTTAAAAGTGATTGTGCATAAAATATAACAAAATATTTGCTTATTTTATCAAATTCCTCCAGTACTTTTCCACTAGTTTCACCTTTCCTTCTTCCTGAAATAACGTTATTATCACCTTGACATTCCTTTCGTTTTTGGTTTTATTATCACAAGGGGTTTCCCCCCAAAAAAAAAAAACAACATGCGGGAGGAGAACTTTCAAGAGCCAGTTCCCTTGCCAGTTATGTTTCGATTGATTTTATTACCAATTTTTAGGTGATTTTTATGTTCTAACAACAATTTGAGGGAATTTTACGACAATCTAACATTTTTTTAAGGGGAGAGCTAACAACTCTGTTTCCATTCAGAGGAACTTTTACGATCATTTAATTGAATTGTGAACATTTCCCTGGCTTTGATTTCCTCTTTCCACTTTTATTTTCCAATATAGTTTTTTGTGCTTTTATTTAACTATTTGATTGGAAAAATGAGCAGGCAAATGAGCCAATGAAATATGGTTACGATCGCTGGCGGTGAGCATTAAATATTTACATCATCGACAACTCGTTAAAGGCGACCATTAAAATACAGAATAAAAAGCAGAGAAAAAATTGAGTTCGGATTATTATGATGAGCTGTGGGATTGAGTCACACAAACGGATCGGAAAGATCGACAGCTGAAAGTAAGAACTGTACAATTTACACAACTGCCGAGCATGTGGCAAGGAGGGACGCAGGACTAAGGACGAAATTACTCACAACAAAATGGTCGTAAATCGAGAGTTTGACTTCTTGTCGTCAAAAAGTAGGCAGAGGAAACCAACCACCGGCGCAACGGGGTCTCACGAGCTCAGGTAGAGGCGGACTTCTAGGCTCTAGAATGTAGTATTTCCCTCGAAAAATGTTGATTCGAGGAACAGGAGGTTAAAGGTCCTTATTCTTTCTCTCTCTATCGCTCTTTTTCGGTTTCTGGATCGCAAAGGGGCGCAACCAGAAATTGAAACAAAACAATCAACGATGCGCAAAGGATGCGTTGTTAATTTCATTTACCCCGAAAAACTCACTTTCGCTTTCAGAATCTTGGGATCTCGGGACCTCGGCACCTCGTTTTCCTTTATAGATATAGATAGAGTCTGCCTGTAAGTATCTCAAAACACTTGGTTCGGTTTTATTCCCCTGACTGACTTACATACTCGGCTGCACATGGTTGTAAGAGGGCACCTTGCTGAATGTAGAAAATAAAGTGAAGTACAGGAAGCATTCTGGTTAAAATTAAGGAAAAATTTGGGAAAATTATATGAAATTGTATTAATAATAAGTAAAATTAAAATACCTTCAAATGTACCTTTATATATTGGGTACGGAATCAGACATTTATATAAAAAAAAACTAAAACAAACACTACTCCCTAAAATTTAAAAAAAGGTTCTTAAAGATTCTTTCTTTGTTTTTCATAAAAGTTCCCTATTTTCTTTGTGCATCCTTGAAATTATTCACTCTTTTTTAAACTTATCTCTATTTTAACAACTTTAGCTTCAAAAAAACTCCCATTTTAACGATCATTTTGTGTCCAGCTTGAGGATCGTGCGATTCAACACGTAATAGTTTATTTTGCTAATAGAAGGCCCATCATAAAAGCCACTTTTATATGCAATTTAAGTGGCTTTTCGGCCCGGTACTATCAGTATCAGTATTTTAGCATCAAATTAAACGTTCCACACGCGGTTTACGATCCCAACAACGATCGTAAAAATGAGATCGCGCTTCTTTGCTTCCCTATCCTTTGCTTCTCGCCAAAAAGCAGGATAAGTTGGCAATTCTTTTAATTTTTTATGGTATTTCTTTTGAGTCTGGTTAGTTTTAACAGTAGTTTTAGCCAGACATTTAGATAGGGAATGGTTTGAATGGCTTATATATTGGGAGAGAGATGGAAGATAAACCAAGGGGGAGACTAGGAGTGTTAAGATATTTTTTGAAAGATTGAAAAATAGGAGGATTTATTAAAGAAGTATTGGATATAATATAATATGATATAATATAATGTTTAAAGATTTAAGCTAGAGTATTTCCGCCCCGACTTTTATCAATCTTTATTAATCAGCATTTATTTTTTCGAAAAAATAACCCATTAAATCAGTCATCAAATTTTGCATGCCAATAAAAAATTCAAGTAAAAGGTTATCAATATAAAAATTAATGTGTTTCCCACCCACCAAAAAAATATCTTCCCACAGAAGCTAAAATCCAAAAAAATAGCCTCAGGCCTGGCCTCCTCACCTGTTGATTGGCCTTTGAACTCAGGTGAGACCAGAGGAGCTGTTATTTATCAGGCAAAAAAATAAAAAGCAAACAATCACGCGGGTGACTTAACCAAATCGCTGCTCAACAATGAATTCAATTCAGGCTGCGTCTTTGCCACCCACCGATCGTTCAGGTTATCTATATATATATTTGTATATATATATTTGTAGATATCTTTCTATATAGAGACACATGTATATCAGTGATTGAGCGATCAGTTAAAACGTTTTCATTCTTTTTATTTTCATTTCTGTTTTTTCCATGAAGTGAAGTCGAATGATTGAGTGGATTTCATAGAGCGACCTGCATGTTCCATTCCAATTCTCCATTGAAAGGTATTTCCCATGATTATTTTTAGGGAGATACAGCGAAAAAAAAAATGAATAGATAAAATATAAGACAGTGTGGGAAGAAAGTGTAAGGCTATAATGTCTAGTAACATAATTAAACCATATTATATAGAGTTAAAGTTATTCAAGTGTCTAGAATTGTATTTTTAAGTACAAGAAAATTTAAAATTCAGTTTAAATTGAAATTTGGGAATTTTAGACCTTCATATAACGTAATTAAATTGATGCTTGGACCTCTTAAAAAATATTTAAAAATATTAAATTTGTGTTTCTTAGTCTTTCCTTCCTCCAACTTTCAATTTAATTTATTATTTAATTTTTAACATTAGTTCCTTGTTTAAAATCTTAAAATTTTATACTTATACTGCCGTACCGCACTGTACTCCCCTAGAATGCGTAACCGCGACATTAACTCGCATTAGGCAGTGTCAAAAAAAGCATTTACCTTTTGCTTTAGAATGTTTGTCCCGCGTTTTTATTTGTCTATTTTTTTTTCTTTGCTTACCTGCAATATATTTCAATTCGAAACTTGACATGTCTATCTGTCCCACCGTCCGCCCCGTCCACTTGTCCCACTGTACTCAATCTGTAGAGGGCTCAAGTGGCTTAATTACAAAATACCTGTCCGGGGGAAGGGAGAGGGAAGCCCATCAATTAGGTGAACATTTTCGGGGAGTTGTGTCAATGCTGACCACGTGGCCAAGGATGCAGTTTGGGATATAAGCCGGGCCGACACTAAGGCCATAGATAACCCCGTGCTTTATGAAATGGCCGATAAGTTGCTCAACTTTAAGCGGAATACTTGTCACTTTTGACAGGTTCGTTAATGCGGCATGCTGCACGTTGCACGTTGCAGGCAGCACTGCCTTTGGCGAGGTGTGAAATGCCCAATTAACTGAAAATATACGACCTCTTTGGGATATATGTATATAGAGGGATATACTTAACCCATTGCCAGCTATTTCGCACTCAAACCTATGATGGCCCGAAGGTCCTTGAAGAGCACAAGGCCAACACTCCATAAATTATACACCTTTTGCACAGAGAGAAATATTTGGGAAGCTTAGTAAGATCTTTAGAAATATTTTTTGAAGCTACCTAAAATATTTGGAAATATAAAATATTTAGAAATATTTTTTGAAGTTAGAAATGTGGGTTATCATGAAAACTTTGTGAAATTAATAGGGAACTTTATCAATCAATAAAGAAATTTGTCAAAATTAGTGTGGCCAATTAAGAAATGTGGGACAAGTGTGACCATGCTGAGGAATATTTATGTATCATTAAAACAAGAAAAATTATGAAAAGTTTGCTGCTTAAAACGATAATTTATGGCAAATACTTCAACAAAGTTAAATAATATTTAAAAACTTGGTCCTGCTGACTCTATAATTCCCAACCGGTTCCAGCTTCCCAGCATTTATGCAAATCAAGGAAACTTTTCATAATTTATAGTTAAAAATAATTACAAATAAGTACCTTATATATCTGAGGAAAAAAATTAAGGTTGAAACCATTATTTGTCCAAAGAAAGTATAATTAATTAATACTTCTTCAATTTTTTCAAATTTATAGAAATTCTCAGCTTAAAAACTTCTTTTTTCCAGTGTATATCTCAACTTCTTTGAGCTTTTAATAGCTAAAAATAATGACAAATAAGTAATAACCATTATTTATCCCAAAAAACTACATAAATTTATTTTTCTTGCATTCTTTTTCAAATAAATTATACAATTTCCCAACTTAAGCCCCCTTTTTCCCAGTGTACACCTCGACTTCTTTGAGAGTCCTTTCCCAAAAAGGTATAAGTCTCGTTGTTCCGCTCGTAAAAACTTGGCCATTGTTTCAACGATTTTCGCAATTTTACGACTTTCCGAGTGAGCGAAACTCGCCCCGAAAACTAGCCCAAAAAAGTAAAATATCAATAAAACTGGGAAGCAACAATTGAATTTACACACCGGCCACCAAAAACTTTGTTTCAACAGCTTGTAAGCCAGGGAAACCCGAACTCGAACTCGAAAAGAAAGATTGCTGAAATGACATGAACATTTAGGGGACCAGGGGAGTCATTTTTACGACGGTCGGTCGAGGGTTAAGGAGTCCTCGCCGCCGCATAATTTCCTATTTATCGTGTAATTTGTAGCGCAATTTGTTGCTCGTAAAATTCTCAAGTGAAAATATCATCATCGCCTTTCGAGGAGCAGAGCGGAGTGAGTGTCCATATAAAACTCGTAAAATGTGAAAGTTGAACAGTTGCTGCGTTGGGTGTGCGTGTGTAAACACATCGGGAATTGACATCACAAATTGTTCTGGCTGCGAGTTCATTGAATTTATAGACATAAACTCACAAAACTGTCCATCTCGACAGTCGTAAAAAAGTTTTTGTGTGAAGATTTTCCCCCCAAGAAGAGGGGGAGATCATCGCTTTTCCTAGGTGGCAATTGTTGTGGCTGAGACAGTAATTAGTAATCTTTGGAAGTAATCTAGTTAGAAATTACTTTGTAAATGGGTTTTACAGGAATGAAAATATGTCTTTTAATTATTATTAAATTTATTAAAGGATGTTTTAGCAAGGAAATTATTTATATTGAATATTACTTGATTCAATAATGACTTTTATTATTAGCTTACATAAAGCATATTAAATTACCTACTGAATTAGCTTTTAAACTTACATTTTATTTAAAAGAACATGAATAACAATTATTTTAAACATTCTTTTTAATTAACTCAAAAAAACTGCACATTTTTATGACAATATAAAGTCCTATTAACTCTTTCTTAGGCAAATAACTAAGTTGTTTTTTTATATATATAAAAACAATTAATTAAAGCAAAGTAGTAATAAATAATAAAATAATAATAATAAAGCAAGCTATAAATAATCTTAATCTAATATTTTACTGTTTAATTTAGCATTTAATTATATGTATAACATTATAAAACCATTTTCTTCTTCTAAAAAAAATATATTTATTTGAGTTTTCTCAAAATAAAGCAAATTATTTTTAATTTTTAAATGTATTCTGCTTTAAAATGAAAAATATAAATAAAAAACTACAAGTAAATACCAAATTATTATAAAATATGGTATTCTTAACCATTTATCCAATATTAATAAATCGTTTTAATCAAAAATGAAGCTTTAATTGGCAAAAACCTTTGTTTATTTACTCCAAAAATCCGTAATAAATGTCTAAAAATTCATCAATATTTATTTACTGTTTAAATGTTAATAAATTTTTAATTATAATAAAGAAAACCAAACATTTTGCTTATAAATACTTAATAAAATAAAAAATAAACTAAAATAAATCCAAACAAACAGTTTTTTATCAACCAAAAAACACATTACTCCCATTTTTATTCCATTTCAATCAAAATAATACCAAAATTTCCCCCCCAAAAAATATATTTTTTTCACTCCATTGATCAATAAACAAAAAAATGAGGGCATTATTTTCGTATTTTTTATGCAATTTCCCCCAAAAAAAAAAAACATAAACACGGGGCGTATACTTAACTCGGGAAGGAGAGAGAGAGATCGTCATTTGGCCATACATTCGCATATCCATCATTACACGCACACACACACACACTCTCCCGACACACAAAAGTATTTTTGCAAATTTGCGCTCAATTAATTGCAAATAATTCATTCAGTGCAAGTGCGAAAGAGAGGGCCTGCCGTTGGTCACCGTTGTTTTATGGCATTTTGATTTGATTTCTGGAAAAGCTGGCTTTTTTCTCCTCTCTGCAGATGCTGCGGCTCCTTTTTGATTTATTGCCGACCTTGTTGTGTGCAGGCGCATTAGTCGCGTCGTCGTATATCCATTTTTACTTTCCATAATGGCCACCCCTTCGCTATAGGAGAGAGCGAGACAACGGCTGGGGACTATGACTGGAAAAGGCGGAGGGGAGTTTTCCAATTGTGTTGTAAACTTGCGAGAGGGGAAATTCTCTCACTCACTCACTCACTCTCTCTCTCGCTTGCTCTCACCCTCTGTCTTTCTCCTTGAGCTTCGGCCACATTTCCCCTCAGTTTTTATGGCGTGCATCGGAAAAGAGGGGAAATTCGTCGCAAGTCCGGCTTTCGATTTGCCATAAATTGCAAATTTATGAGTTTTGATAATTAAAAAATGCAATTAACAAGCTTAAAACGTCGTTGGGGAACGATAAAGAAAGTATTTACAGGGAGTTCTGGGTTCTTTATTTTGGAGTTAATGTTATTTTGCTGTCGTCTTAATGCGGGCCATGTTTCTTTGCTGATTTTTTGAGGGGTTTTGAAACGTTTTTTTTTTTTGGGTTTTTGAGGATAATTTTTGTGTTCTTTTTAAATTTTTTAATGTATTTAATGCGTTTTATAAGGTGGTATTAAAAATACTGTAAAAAAATATTAAAATATGTGGAATTTATAATGAAAAAAAAAAATTAATTAAGTAAGTAATAATAAATAAATAAGGAATTTTTTACACATTTTTAGAGCTTATTTTAAAAATTTTTTTATTTCCTATTTTTGTTTTTTTGTTTTATATTTAATTCTGGTGCTAAAAAAAATAAAGAAAAACCTTAACATACAAATTATTACAAAAAACAGTAGTATTTTTATGTCAAACTATAAAAAATAAAGCACAAGCTTAAAAAAAATTATAAAAATAGTAATACTCTTATGTATAAATATTATTAAAAGCTTTTGTTTTATTTTTTAAAGTTCAACTTAAATACAAATACATCGTAAATAAGATACATCAAAACAATAAAAATAAATTTAGATTTTTTGCAATTTTAAAATTAACAATCAAACAAATAAAACCATTAAACTTATCTTTAAAGTTACTTAAATAAAAATTAAAATTGTAAATTATTGTTTTGTAATTTATTTAAACTCAAAATACATTTGATTATTATTATTTTATAACTTTAAAGTGTTAATTATTATTTCGTAATATTGAGAAATATTTTTAAGATATTTTAAAGGGTTTTAAACACACGTATTTTTTGTTGTTGTTAGTATTTAGCACCAAGTAATGTTTTAATTTTAATTCTTAAAATAAAGCTTAAATAAAATGGTTAGTTATAGTTATGAAATTTAAACAACTTAATTTTAAAGACATTAATTTAATATTATTTTATAATCTTAGAAGCCTTGCTTCCACTATTTTCTGATAAATATTTCGTCTCATTTCTTGGTTTATTTTTTGGTTCATTTTAGTTTTTATTTTTCACCGACAATTAAATTTAATTTGACGTAAATGCCAAATATTTCAAATGCAATATTTTCTGCTGAAACATCAAAAAAACGGCTTCGTGCTTAAAGCGGCAAAAATCCAAAATCCTCGCTCATTCCCAAAAATATTTCAGATTTGTGATTTCTGATTTCCGATTTCCGATGCGTCCTCGGCTTTTGTTCTTATTTATTTTTAGTTGCAGCTCGAAATCAATTTATAAATTTCGTTTCATTCTCTTTCTTTACATTTCTGCCGGCTTCTTTGGGTTCTTTTTTTGTGTTATGCAAATGCTTAAATATATATATATATATATTCGTATTCGTATTCGTATTATTTTTGGCCAGCTTAGTCAGCCGGTTTGGCAGCATTTCCTTGCTTTGGTTTTCGGATTTCAGTTTTGGGTTTTCGGTTTCGCGTATTTTTTGGCATTTCGCAAGATTTAAGAGCAAAAAACGGTTTTGCTGAACCTCAAAAATGTTGAATGGAACACATAAAAAGGTCAAAGGGGGTTAAGCAAGACATTTAAATTTAATTTTAAATTAATTGGTTAATAGTGGAGTAAAGTTAATGCTGATCTAAGTTGATTTTAAGTGGGTTGAAGGTATAATTAAGCAGAAAATTAATAAGTTTCAGAGAGTAAAAGTGTAACAAAAAATGTAGTTTTAAATTTAAGATTTTAGAAATGGTTTAATTAATGTTATAATAATATTAATAGATTAAGTTTGCCGAAAACTATTTTGAACAAATGAAGATTAAACCTTTAAACCATTTCTGTAGCCATTTTCTTATTAAAAATTTTCTTTTCAAAGCCTCAAAAACTTGTTAAAATATGTTATATCTTACTTTTTAATATAAAGGCATTTTTGCAGTATTATTAAAGTAATAAATATTTTCTTTGTAAAGCCTCAAAAAGTTTTTTTAAATATTTAATATTTTACTTTTTTGCATTAAACCGACTCAAAACTTTAACTATTTTTATTAAAGCATTTTACCATTAAATACTTTCTTTTTTTGAGCTACAAAAACCATTTTAAATATTTTATTTAATACTGTTTAATGTTAAATATAAGAAACATAAGTTATATCTTTCTAAATAAATATTAGGAAGGCATTAAAATTAATATAAGGAAGACTGACAAGTTAAGTCCTAAATTATTTCCAATAAAACACAAGTTAATTCATTTATATTTTTATTTAAACATAATGAAAATAAGTTCTACTTTATTAAGTTAATATTAAAAATTATTTAGAAGATATTAAAATAAATATAAAGAAGACTGACAAGTCAGTTGTTAATTTATTTCAACTAAAAGCACAAAAAAATAAATTAATTTCAGATATTAATTTATTTCAATTAAAAACACAAATGTATTTATTTATTTCAAATAAAAACACACAAATTAATGACCAATAGAACCCACCTTTTTCTTAATAAAACATTACTTTATCCTTCTTAAAATCTTAATCAAGTCTTGTGACTTCATAAACCCTCCAATTTTAACCCACAACTCCCTAGATTTCCCCTTATATCCCTTAACCCTTTACAAACTGACCTTGAAGACAACATAAAATCACACAAAATGTGTGCAAATTGTTGCACTTTTCAGTCTCAGCCTCCTTCCAAAATGTAACTCCCTTTTGCTTACCAAAAAACAGATTGAATTTTTCGGAGCACAAAAGTTTTTAACAAGCCCGAGTTCGAGGTCCTCCGAAAGTCCACAAAAGGCAGGAGGGAGAGAGGGTCCTGGCAAAGGAGTAATTGGTAAACGTTGCCTTATCGAAGTGCCGGAGGAGGGCCGCCGTTTAATTAGAGTTTCTTGTTTATTTTATTTATTTATTTATTTTTGCAGCTTCTGGCACTGGACTGACCACATCGAAGTTTGTCCTGGGTCCTGGGTTCCTTTTGGCTCCTTTGACTCCTTGTTTCTCCTTCCTTTCTCCTGGCTTTCCCTTTGGCTGAACTGCATTTTTGTGTGCTGACCATTAATAATTTCATTGAGTTGCCGGTTTAATGTTTGTTTTTTTTGCCAGCAAACATGCAACAAAGAAGACAGAGGCTTCCGTTTTTGAGACTTTCCCAACGGACAGTTTCACTTCCTGCTCTAGATTTTCCTTTAAATGTTTCTTTTGGGGGAAAATCAAGGTTTTGGTTTTTAAGGATTTTAAGGGAAAAATTTGGAAAAATTAAAGGAGAAAAGTTAAGTTGAAGTTTTTTAATTTTTGGAGCTCTTAAATTCAAAAATTTTAAGGAGACTTGCTGCAGAAATCTCTAATAAATTTTGGCGAAGAAAACTTAACTAAATTGTAATATATTTTTTTTTTTATTGTTTATTATTTTTAAGGATTATTTGGTTATGTATTTATTTACTATTAAATATTATCAAAGTTTTTTTAAGTTAATTATCTAAGAAATTAAACCCTAAACTTATAATTTCTTTCAAATTTCCTTCTTTATTTTTTGCTGCAACTTCAAATTGGCAATTTTCTTTGGCATTTTCTAGCCACGCCTTGCCAAGTTCCGCCCACAAATTCACCCTTAAAAATACTCTATTTAAACCCCCTTTTTCGGGGCACTTTTCCGACCCCCTTTTGACCCATGTTTTTGGCTGCTTTTCCTCAGTTTTTCTTCAGCTTTTCCTGCTGCTGCTGCTGTTGGTCATGCGATAATAATATTTGTTATTTACTTTAGCGGAAGGAAAAGCCAAAGGAAAAAATAACAAACAAAGAAAAATCAAGAACAAGACGGAAAATTCTTGAAAAAAAATTATAAAGGAAATGCACATAAATTTATTTATTTTGTGCGTTCTTTTCTGGCTTTCCAATTCGATTTTCACGACATTACCAAAAATAAGTTTTCTTTTGATGTTATTTTTGTGGAGATTTTTTTTGGGAAATAGTTTCTTTTTTTGGGAAAATGCTTTGTTGACAAATTGAGAGGAAGAAATTAAGAGTTTTTTTAATTGGAAAAATAGTTTTTGAATAGAGGAAAAATAATAAGAAAAAGTAAGTTAAAAGTTAAGACCTAAGAAACCTTAAAATAAAAAGTTTAAGCAAATGATTTGTAAGATTTTTTCTATGAATTTAAACTACAAAAAAATTTACATTCTTAACTTTATTTGTTTCTTAAAATATAAATATTAAATAAAGGAATCAAAGGACTCAAATCCTTAAGTGATCTTTTTTTCTGTAAATCCTTGAAGTGGCATCTCATTCCTTAATTTAGTTATTAACATGATGCACCTCCTCCCTCTCCCTTTCTCAAGCGCTAAGTAGTTTTTCATTGGAAAACGATTTCCTCCATCTGTGGAAAAGTGATTTTCACTTCGAATCTCACTCCCCCAGAAGATGTTCTCTCTCCCCCCTTCCCCCCTGACAGTTTCAAGTGGTTTTTCCTAGGCAATCAATCAAAAAAAAAAAGAAGGCAGCTCGAGAAGGAAAACATTTCCCCGACAAATGTGGCACGAAAGGAAAAGATCACCGGGGGGAGAGGGGTATGAGTCACTTGGGATGCCACTTGGAGTCCACATGTTCTGGCAAAGCGGACAAAAGACAAGCGGACAAAGCGGACAGAGCGGACAAACGGACAGGAACGGAGACTGCATCTTAATCCCCTTTTGCCTTCCGCGCTCATTTGCATTTTCCCTAAGATTTTCCTAGTTTTCCAACTGACTTTTCTTTAGATCTATGAAAGTATCGACCTTTTTCTAACTTTGTTTTTTTTCTCTCTCTATCTTTTGCAGGTAAAGTATGATTTAAATCATGGGAGCAGGTAAGTAAAGTTTAAGAACTTTACATTTTAAGGTAATTAACTTTGTGGCAAAAGTTTATAAAACTAAAAAATATATTTTTTAATATAAATAAAATTATAATTTCTGTTTTAAATGGAGAAATATTAAGGTAACATTTTATATAAAAATAAAAATATAGTTGAGAATTAAAGAACTGAAAGAGTTAAGCTTTTAAAATGAGTTTAAAGTTGAGTTTTAATCCAGCAATTTAAAGGTTTTTTTGTCAAAAAAGGTGAATATTTACTTACTTTATTGCTTTAAAAATATGTTTATTATAAAATAGTTAACTTTGAGATTTTAAATCTTTTATTTAATTGATTTTAAATATTATTAAATAATTAGATAACAACAAAAACGAAATTTTTAATACATAAAGGAAACTTTAGCCAAGTTTTGGTTATAAATTCCATTTTTCATTTATATTTCTCTTATAAAAAAACAAATAAACAAATAAATAAATCTAAATAAATAATAGTTTATTTTAAGGCAGAAACAATTCAATAAATATTTATTATAATTAAAGCAAACTTTTGGTAAGCATTTTCTGCCAGTTAAACTTGTAAATTTCTCTGATAAAAATATTTATTGCTTAAGGGGGTCATCCCATGTGACGAAAAAAAAAAATCGAAATTTTTTTTTTCCAATTAATATTATCTATAACTTATGAAGAATATGTGGTTAAAAAGATTTTTTGATATTCGATTCCATATGAAAGTTATAGCGCTGTGAAAGTATGCCCTTCAGTGCAGCTTACTCCTGGAATAATTATTTCTTTTGCGTTTTTCTCAAAACTGTGTTTTTCGAACTGATCTCCATCCTAACTCAAAAACGGATGGACCGAATGACTTGAAATTTTTAGGGAATGTTAAACACACGTAAATGCATGGAATGAACTACGATCATTAAAAAATATTAAAAACTTATATTTTTTTGTAGCAAAAAACAAAAAAAAATTGGCAAAAAACGCAACCTTTTTTTTCAAATGTCTGTCAAAAATTCAATTTTTTATATATTCATTTGATTGTAGTTCATACCGTGCATTTTGGCTTGCAAATTAAAATGCCGTTTAGTTTTTTGATTTCCGATAAGCCAAACGGCCGGAATCGTGGAGATACTAAGGGTACCTTTTTTTAGGGCGAGGGTGTTCAGAACGCTGTAACTCTAGTTCTACTCAATATTTTTTTACCCAAAATTTATATTCATATAGTCGAAATATATGTTTATAAGTGACAAACAATTTAAGGCTCTATCTTTTCACTGGACGAAGAAAATAAATTCTAAAAAACCCCTTAAAAACAGGCCGTCACATGGGATGACCCCCTTAAAGCGTTTTTAATAAAAACTCTTAATAAAAATAATAAATCAAAATACTTACTATGCAAAATTTTAAATATTTATATTTTTTAACAAGAAATGAAATCTTTAAAAGCAATTTTATTAATAAATATTAAATAAATTTTGAAGCAAAAGAATAATAATTATTATGTTTAATAAAGAAACTAAACATTTTAACTCTTAACAAGAAATAAACTTTTTAAAAGCAATTTTATTAATAAATATATAATAAATGTAAAACAAAAGAATAATAATTATTTTATATAAGAAATAAAATAAACATTTTAACTCTTAACTCTTTCACTTCTTCTGAAACACTGAAGAAATAAATAATATAAAACTCTTTCAATTAAAAGAAATATATTGAATAAATCTCGTTAGTCACAAGAAAACCTTAATTTAAACAAAATACAAAAATACAATAAAGGACATTGCTGCCTTGTTTGGTGTCCTTGAACATTTTAAGAGGGCGTGAGGGGGCAGCGTGAGGGCCCTCTCCTGGCCTTGTTTAGGCCGCATTTTGTTGACACGGCCCCGTCGGCGCTCTCTGGCCGGGAATGAGCACCGAAATTGACACTTTTGTCGGCGGCTGTCAAATGCAGAGCGAGTGCCCAAAAAGGACATCGTCCTGGATGAATAGATGGATGACCCGGCACATTTGTTTAACCAGCAAACTTCTGGCATTGATTTTTTTGATATAAATTATTGTTAAAGAGAGTTAAAGTAGGCGGAAGGATGACTTGAAGGAAATTAGTAAAGAAAAACATGAGAAAAGGACCTTTAAGGTGAAGAAAGAAATTAGAGATTTTTAGCTTTTTAACAAGTTTAAAAATACTTTTAAACGAATTAAAAAATATATAAAAATCCCTTTAGCTATGAAATTTTTATTAAATTTCAAATTCAACCAGAAATAGCTATAGTTTTTCTCCCACTGTAAGAGGGTGTGAGTCCCCGGTTTTAGGTAGAATTTTCGTGCAAATGTCCTAAGCCTTTTATGGTCCTTTTCAAGCGTTGAAAGTCACAAAACAGAACAGGAAAAAAATCAGTCTTAGGCCAGAAGGCGGATTCAGGAATGAAGTTGGAAAAACAGGTAAATATTCACAGGTAAATCTGGTGTTAAAACCCATGTTTCAAGCCCAAAATTCTAGGGAACCAAAAGCGGAAATTAAAATTTAAATTAAACAAGGATTTTAATGAAAATTAATTCTTAAAATCTAAGAAAAGAATGAAAAAAAAGGAAATATAAAATTATTTAAAATAAGCCAATAAACGGCTATAAAACATACAAAACAAAACAAAACTAATCAAATTCTTACCCAAAAATAAAAATAAAAATACTTTCTCACAAAACTCAAAGCAAATTAAGTGTTTAAAACGAAACAAAAACAAACTTAAAACTATAAAAATAAGCAAAAACAAAATTCAAACATTTCTACTAATATTTCAAATATAAAAAAAAACAAGAAATACCAACTTTTAGCATTTTAAAATCAAAAATAAAACAAATTCCAAAATCAAAACATCCTTAAATGAGTGCCTCAAAAACTGTGACAGCATAAATATCCGCTTGATAGTGACTCTCAAACTCCTACATCAGCTGTTCGAAAACGCGTTGCCATAAAACATAGCACGGCCTCTCGCTCTGAGGCTACCACTCACTGTACAGGCCATCTCGCTCTGGCAGGCTAAACGCTCTCTCCCCGGCGAATTCGCAAAACAAAAACAAACCATTAAAAGTGCGGCGAAAAGAGAGCTGCTCTCTCTGTCTATATGTGTGCGTGTGTTGAGAGAGTGCACTTGTCTGTCAAGATTATGGCGGTTTCAGTCACTTTGTTGTATTGTTGTTTTTGTTGCTGTTGCTGCTGTTGGGGCAGCGGCGGCGGCAACGACGGCGAAGAAGAAGAAGCAGAGCCGACGGCAACTCCTATTTTTCTTCATGTGCCATTTTTTTTACAGTTCTTGCTTGCTTGCTGCTGCTGTTGCCTGATTGTTGTTGCCATGGTTTTTTGCTTGAGCGGCGTGCGAGCGAGCAGGCGATAGCGATGTGAGCGCGAGCGAGCGAGGGAGATGGCGCCACATCAAGTTGATATCGTGTCGTCGTCTTCATCTTTTGCTGTCGCTCGCTCGTCGTTTGCCATTTGATAAATTGCGTTTATAAGAAAGAGATGAATTGTCATGCACACAAGGCTCCCCTCTGCCGACGTCGCTGCTAGTGTGCATGTGTGTGTGTGTGTGTGAGTGTTTAAATCATATTGGCTGCCCCCCAATTGGTGTGAGTGAGAGCCCGGACCCGGACCCGAGCTTTCCCCCTTCGCTCTCTCGCTCGCTCGTCTGGGATTGGAAGTTTCCAAATGCAATTTTCCTTGAGGTTTTCCCCGAGTCGATTCCTTTGCCTTGCTTTTTATTTTTGTTGTTTTGTTTTTTTGCGCTCAGTGGGTGGGGTTTTGCCGCCTCCCTGTGCCACCTCTTCTGCTCGCCTTTTGATTATTTTCCGTCTTTTTTCGGTGATTTAAATTTCATGGTCCCTTCAATTTCGCAAAAGTTCTAAATATTAAATTAAATTCCAGCTTGACTCGGAGATTCGGGGGAATTTTTAGAGGGTTTTCCTTATTTTTGTTCGGACTTGTTGGGGGTTTTTCCTTTGTTTTTTCGTGAAGTTTTGGCGAACTAATTACATTTGCATTTAAATAATATATTAAATTTATTAATAAGTCTTAATAGGAATTTTAATTTTATTTAAATTTAATTTTTTTTTAAATTTTGTTATATATTACAGTTTAAGTTCAAGAAAATATTAAAGAAACTAATAGAATTATAACACCACCAAAAAAGTGTAATACAAATACAGCTTTATAAGAGATGGAAGAACCTTCATATTAATCGATTTATAATCGATTTAGCAACCAAAACTATCGATAATTTATTATTTTTATCCAGTTTTAAACAAGATTTAAATTTACAGATTATTTAAAACGTAATTAATCTTCTTTTATTATTAATTCATTTATTTTTACTTATTTCTTTTCATGTTTTTGTTTTTTATTATATTAAAGCAAGTTCAGATATGTTTTATAGGTAATATAAAATTATTTAAGTCTTATTTTTAAGCCTTTTTAAATGATTTCAATAAATAAATACATAGTTTCTCAAATAAAAATAAGAAACCCAAAAAAAGTAATTCTTAAAGGGTTAAAATGCTTTTTGTTTCAAATTCTTAATATTAATCATTATGCTCCCATTATCTATTCCAAAGAATGAATATTCCACTGAACTCTTTCTAGATTTTAATGTCACTCTTAATTATCAGTATTCATTACAAATTTCTTAGTAAATTTTAAGTTTCATTAAATTTCTTTTGTTAGTAAATTTAAATTTAAATCCGATTGTTGTCATTGTCAACCTTGAACTTTAGCTCTTTATTTTTTTGAATAGACAGATCGATCGATCCGCTGAGAGACAAAACACCAAATAGTTCCCACAGTAAAGTCCGCTAATTTATAGCATTTAATTGATTCGATTTCATTTGACTTTCGCTGCGAACATAAATAAACAAATTACACTTGATTTCCGAAGAAGAAGCCGCACAAGAGACACAAGGCGACCGCAAATCAATCAAAGTCTCATAAATTTGTCAGAGTGCTGACAGGACACAGACCTCCTGTATAGCCGATTCCATATCCCGCAAGATATCTGCCGGGAGATGAAATGGCAACCAGATTAAGTGCAACATCATCTTTTTGACCAGGCGAAAAACAGACACGGGAAATCCTTTTTGGCGAGCGCGCGCGCTCTCCGGAAAACAAACAAGGCTATTTTTCATTTTCCTAAAAACGGCCAAGCTTTCCTTCTCGCTTCTCGCTCTCCGTCTCCTTTTAGGCCATCTCTGTCGGGCGTAATGGCCAACTGCAGCGCCAAGCCAAAAATACGCTGGTGAAAAATTGCCTGGGAATATGTGTTAACTGCTTTTTAAACTGCCACGAGGACGACGACACGACAGCAACAATAATAGCAACAATATTGGGGAAAGATATAACTGCAAAAACCGAAAATTTGAATACTCTGAAGAAGGGATTGAATTACAGAAAGGAGTTAAGAGATTATTAAAATATTAAATAGTAAAGAATTATCCTTATTAAAGATATAGAGAACAATTTGAGAAAGAAAATATGATTTTGCAAAGAAATTTATAAAAGGAAGATTGTGCTTTTATAATTATTTCCATATTTTAATGAGATTTTGTATTGATATGTTTTTACTTTTTGTCTTATTTTCAAGAATTAAAATCATTTTTAATAATTAAATACCATTTAAATATTTAAATACAATTTTTACCATTTAATTTTAATACTGAAAATATAAGTTTCCTTTCAATTAGTTCACATTATTTTATATTAATAAATTTTCTACATTTCGATATCGAAAATTATTAGCAAAGTTCCTTACTTTCTTTACAAGTTTAAACATGTTTCGCAACACGAATATTTTAACAAAATTAAAAAGGAACTAAAAGCTCCCATCATATCGGTGTTTTTATTAAAAACAAACAAATTTAGTGACATTTAGTCTTAAAAATACTTAAATAATACCGTCAAGAAAATAGATCCTCAAATTTCACGTGCTTAAAAATTAATAAATTAAATGTAAATTTAAAAATATATTTAAAAGTGATAAAATAACTTATTTTTATTAATACCTTTGATTCCATTCCCAATTAATTATAATTTCCAACCTGTGAGAGCATTTCAAATATCCCAAAAAATAACAGTAAAAGCTGAGCCACCAAAAGACAGACAGAACGGAACAGAACACAACTGAGCAGGATGAAACGGGACAGGGCCGGACAGGAGCGACGACGAGTGACCTGCAGGATATGCAATTTTCGCTGAATGCTTTTTTTTTCGGCAATTTATCGCCGCGCTATTTGTTATTGCCGCGCCAACAGGAGCGAGCGAGGGAGTGAGAGAGAAAGAGAGAGCAATGCCTGGCGACAAACAGCTGTTTGTGCTTTTGTTATTGTTGCTGGCAGGATCATGTCCTGCAAAGTGGCCAGATCACCGTTATGGCAAGTCGACAAAAAGCTGCCAGCCAGTTTTCTTCTCTTTTACTCCTCGTTTTAGTTGCTTTTCTTCGAAGGCGTTGCCTATTTAGATCCATGTGTGCGTGCGTGTGAAGGAGAGTGGCTGGCCGTCGCCTGTGTGTGAGAGGGCGAAAAAGCGAGGCGAATACGTTGAGCGAAAGCTGATGGACAAGTGAAAAGCGCTCAAAACAAGAAAAGGAGACTTTGGAGGAGCGGCGAAGGAGCAACGTATTTCTTGCCCGCCGCCCCCCTTTTCTTTACTCTCTCTCTCTCTCTCCCCACTCACGCAATAACGCAACGCAACCTGTAAAGGTGCGGCGAAAGCCAAAAAGAGAGCTGGAGCCAGAATAGCAAGAGCAACTGCCAACTGCCACTCAAGCGAAAAATAACAAATGGGATTGGTTTTTGCTGATTTTCAACGCACTGCGACCGGCTGACGGCAGCGACGCCGGCAGCGGCCAAAAACCTATAAGCCGTCTCCTTTTGGCCAAAGCCAAATAAATTTCAAACGCGCGGCGAAACGCTACGTTGCGCAAAAAGAGCGCAGTCGACGCCGGCAGCGTACGGTGAGAGAGGGGTGGGTGTGCTTGTGTATATGTGTGCGTGTGTGTGTGTGTGTGTCTGCTGGCTGTATGACTGTGACAAGTGTGTGCATGACAGAGAGGCGTACCAACAAATCAGTCATCGCCAGGATGAGAGCGCCTGCGCTCTCTCGCCGCAAACAGCAAAGCGGGCAATTCGCCGGAGTCTGCGCAATAAACAACGAACTATATTCGTCTCGCTTGCACTGTCTGAGTTATGGCCCGAGCGCGCTTAATGGCACAATTGTTGCATGTGAGCGTGTGTGAGGGGGAGAGCGCGAGAGCGAGAGCCGGAGACGGAGCCGGAGAGAGAGAGAGCGCGAGCAGCGGCAGTGGCGGCGGCGGCGGCGGCGAATGATTGACACCCAGTGTATCGCGTATCCGCACAGTGTATTTTTCGCTGCCAACGTGATACGACGTGTCTCTGTGTTGCGTTCTGCGTTCTCTGCGTGTTCCACCGTTTTTCGTCGTAAGCGAATGAAGGAAATAAAAGAAACGGAGCGTAGTCGTCGTCGTCGTCGTCGTTGTTGCCGTCGGTGAAGTTTATTATTATTATTATTGCCGTTATAAAAAACACACATTAAAAAGCGAGCAGCAGCAACCAAAACACACAACATACAACAACCGAAAAAAGCTACGCCTGGAAATCGCGCGCGTTTTTTCCCCCCCGGTTCAGCCTAGCTTAGCATTACGTGATGCATTACGTTCTTTGAGTGTTGCCGCGAAATCAACAATTTTGAATGAAAATTTAGAAACAAGGAAAATAGCGATAACCTACTCGATATTTTCTGTTGCCGAAAAGGGGCAGCTACTTAGACGAGGGGATCCCGCCGATCCCCCCGCCATATCACATACTCTCCAACATCCAAAACTTTTGCCGTCGCCAAACAGCAAAAATTTCAAAATACACATTTCGCTAAGAAACAATTTCATTTGTTTAACTCTAGTAACGTAGTATGTAGAAGCAGCTGTGATAAATAGTGCGCATATTATACGAGAATTAACAAAGCAAACAACAATACGGAAAAAGAGTATACGAAAAAAATAACAAGCAACAACAACTACAACTACAACTGCAAGCATCCCAAGGAAAAGTCCAAACCAAATGGAAAACGGCAAGGAAAACTAGAGAGAGACGTGAAGAGGGACGAGCCATGGATTTATGACAAGGCCCGAAAAACAACAACAACAATCAACAGAAACTATGTTGCAGCAACAACAACAATACATGAGTATACCAAGAACAACAACAACGGCAACTAACAACAAATTGTATACGATTTTTATATAAAAAGAAAAGAAAACACACACACAAATTATATGTAAATAAAATATTATTACTAAAAAAAGGGAAACTCTAAGCAAAAAAAAAAAACAGATCTCCTACAACAAAGCGCGCGCGTAACAACAACAAGTATACAACAAACGTAATAATAATACATAAAAATCTAAACAAATGTGCCTGTGAAATAATAATAAAAAATAAAACGAAGCAAGAAGCTTCCCCAAAATTAGATGTAAAAGTGCAAAACATAAAATCCAAGCAAACAAATAACAAACACAAAGAAAAGTAATACAAAAATTCCAATCAAACTGAGCAAAAGAACTGGAAAGCCGAAAAAGTACAGTAGAGCGTCTTTAAAGCAAACAGGACGAGGCAGAAGGTCGAAGCGTCGGAGCGGGACGTCGATTTGTGTGTGTTGCGACCCCAATTTGTCGGTTCTACTCCAAAAGTGGCACAAATCGGGTTAGACGTCGCTCCCAGAGCATTAATGGCTCAGCCCAGGGTAAGTACATATACCCATTATATCTTCCAGATCGAAGAAATATATAGTAGGTTCTTTGAGAGAGTGTTGTTATCAAAAGGTACAAACTAGCGACGGCAAAATTTAAGGATCCTTTGAGTTGAATTTGAGGTATTTTGAGGTGTAACAAAAGCCGACGGCACAAGTATTTAGGATATAGATTGACATTATACGGTTTCTAACAGTTGGGAATTATTTATAGACTTTATAAAATTCTTACTCAGAATTTTGTAAATGTTTTCTTTATAATTTACCATTTATTTTCAAGACCCTAGGGAAAATTTTCCTATATAAATGTTGTTAATATTATAAACAACAAACTTTTTTAAAAGTCAGATCTTTCTACAAAAGTTCGGTAAGATTTTTAGTCTTCTTTAATTCTTAATTTATTTATTGATATAAATATTTCAAATAAAAACTTATTTTGATGATCTATTGGTAAAGTTTCGAAACAGAAATAAAAGACAAAGATTTTGGTATTTCTAGTAGACTAAATTTCTTTATAAATCCACACACGACTCTTCTCTTTAACTGCAAGTTACACTATATAGCTTCATGGCTGCCTAAAACCTTCCCAAATATTCCCCATTTTAATCAATTCAATGGGGGAATACACACAGTTCCCATTTATTAATAGAGGAGGCCCTATATCGAGTCGAGAAATTTAACCAAGCGATCCAGATCGAGTGTGTTGTGTGTGTTGTGTGTGTTGGAGTAGGAAAGAAATCACATTTGATTTATGCGGGTCATTTTCCCGTACAAGTTTATGTAATTAACTGAATCTGTAGGCATCCAAATTCAGAGTGTTGTACGAAGAATGTTTGATAAAGTGAATCACATTTTAAGGAATTCGTTTTTAAGAAGAGAAAGAACTGGAGATATATTCGTGGAATATAATTAATAGTTTAGTAAAAATAAATATTATATTCCGACTTTTTTTGACAATAAAATCAAATAATAATGACATGTTCTAAGTAAAGCATTCTTTTTTGCTACAATTCTTGGAACATTTCTCACTTGGTTCCAATAATTTCTATTAAATGAACTTTTTCACAATCTTAATGTTGTGTCAAAAAATTACTTGGAAGCAAAGGTCAGAAGATGAGCACTGCAGCCCTTGGTAGATAATGATTTTTATAGAAAAAACATTAAAATTTATAGATTTTCATGACTTAAAAAAAAGCCCCCTGCTGACTGCCTTCCATCTTTTTTTCCAACACGTTTATATGGCATAAATTCTCGCCTTTGGCTTTAAGGGAGTAATAATTTTTACAATCCAACTGGATCATAAATTATATGCTAATCAGGTGACCGGCTCTCTCTCTGGCATATTATTACCGCTCTCTTAAATATTATTACCAAATCGCAGTTGGACTTTATCAATTGATTATCATGGACATGCCAAGTGAACTTGATTTTTTATTAACAAAGCAAAAAGACTTGAAATGTACACTATAGTGTGCGTTACCAATTAGCGCAGGTATTCCAGTGTGTGTTAGTGTTAGTGAGCATTAAAAAAGAAAAGAGAAAAAAATAATAAATTCAAAATGGTAAAAAAAAGGAAAACGTAATGCCCGCGGGAATTTTCAGTGGTGATTTTTATGTGTGTGTGTGCGAATAAATTTACGCCTGTGGTTTAATACACCATTCTCGGGCGCTGTCCCCGAATCCAGCTCTTAACCCCCTATCACCGGCCGCCCTATCTGTTAACCCATGTAATTCTCCTGCGGCTCTTTTTACCCGGAATCCGCGCCATTTCAATTCCATCAAATGAATTTTTCGAGATATATACGGGCTTCCCTGTCTGTGTATGCATTTGATGCATATAATTTTATTGCACACTGTGTTTTCCGCGGTTTTATTATTTACAATTTTATTTTTATCGTTTTCCCTTTCTCTCTCTCTTTCCACAATATAATTTGGGAAAAATGGCGGGAAGCAATTTTCGCCGCTTTTTATATATATTTAATTTGATTATTTTATGCCAGAGCGCAAAAAGAGAGAGAGAGAAAAGAGCCAGAGAAACGTGAAGAGAGTCTGCGAGAAAAAAAATGTGCAATTGCAATTGCAATTTGTATAAAAATGTGCAATGTGCAGCTGCTGCAGTTTACCCTCCCCTCCGCCTGCAAAATGCGGCACAAAAATTGTTTTGGTGTTATTTTAATTTAAAGGTTAACCGCAGCGTAATTTGTGGCATAAAATATATAATTCGTCTATCGTGTGTTCAGTTCAGTTCTCTCTTTTTCTGTTGTGTTGTGTTTTTTTCGTTTTAGAAATAGTAAAATCGAAATAGAAAAGATCAAGGAGAGTAGAGGCAGTGGAAAATGCCACAGTTGATGATATTGTGGTTTACTTTAGTGGCTAGAAAAATATACGAAAAAGTTAATGGAAACATTGGTATTGCTAGCGGAAATTTAATGGCCAAAAGGAAATGAGATTTTAAAGGAATATTAAGTTTTACGAGTTAGTAAAATATTATGTTGCTTCGATAGATAAACAAGAAAAGATACATTTAAAGTAATTATAATATTATTTCTTATATCAATAAGTTGTAATAGTTAAACTCTTAACCTTGTAACCTTGGAGAATGTCTTACTAATCTCTCAAGTATAAAGTCTCTCAATATATTTCCTTATCACTCTCCAGCATTTTCAATCTCCTAACCTTCACTGCGAATTCTTCTCTAATTAAGTGAGCAATTCTCTTGGTGTTCCCAGCTTCTCCACCATGAGTCACGGCTACCGAGAAGAGAGTTTCTCTGGGGAGGGGGGGATATATCTCAGATATATCTCGCTTTCGGTTGAGAATTCCCTCTGCAGACACTTCACATGCCAGCGAAAATTGAGCAGGCTGAGAGGAGAATATTTATAAACAAATTACATATGCATATTTCTGCAAAAAGGGGGCAAGGGGACTGACTCTATATGGGGCCTATATCCACATGGGCTCCGCTCTTTCTCCGCCATCTCTCCCAATGTTGTTTTCCGTGTGCTAAAGAGCTTCATGTTTAATGATCAAATTGCGTGCCTGATTCCTGGCTCGACGGCGGTGCCTGCTGGTGCTATAGTTGTTGTAGTATTATTATTATTTTTTGTTGTTGTATCTTTTGGTATTTTTTGCCATACAACACATAGTTGCCAAGAGTTTGACGAGGTCGCCGTTGGAAGTGTTTTCATTAGTTTCATTTCTTTTTACATTTACGCCTAAATCGTCTTATAAAGTATAGTTTTTTTTTTATTTTTATTTTGCCTGGTAATTTCCCCAACATTAAGTCAAAGTGATTCGCTAATATTCTTCAATATAAAATGGTATTACGGTTTCTGGGCTAGAAAACTCTTGAAGAGATCCATCCCATGCCAGTGCCTCCATGCGGGGCACAAAAAAAAAACAAGGAGAAAAAAATACCAAACAATTTTTGGTGTGTGTTGTAAAGTAGAGGAAAAATCATTTAGACAAGTTGCACGCCGCTCATTAAATTAAATGAGCCATCAGCACGCAATTTATTTTCGTATTTTTGAGTAACTTTTGCCAACTCCCAAAGACTTTTGTTTCTTTCCGCTCTTTTTGGAATTTTTGTTAGGAAAGTTGAGGTCCTCCTCTCGGAGCAATTTAATTAAATAGCCGAGAAAGCGAGGCATTTTTTATAGACTATTATAGTTTAAGGAGGCTTAAGACTTAAAGAAATTTGTTCAAAAAAAGAGTTTATTTGATTAATTTTCTTAATTTATATTATATTTAAGAGCTACTTGTACTTTGTGTCTTATTTCTATTTTTTAAAGGCTATCCTTCTACTTTTCCAACATATTCCTTTAAATTTTCCAACAATTTCAAATAATTTTCCTTAAATTTTCAACCATTAAATTGTCTTCGCCTTTGGCGAGCTTTTTAAATTCCCCGAAATCATCTAAAAATATATATTTTCCTTCGATTTATTTTTGATTTGCAATATTTGTTTTGTTGCTTGTATTTTGAGTTTACCTTTTTGGACAAATATTTGTTTTTGTTGCTATTGTTGCTGCGCTGCTCTGTTGGTTTTTTGTTAATCATCTGCCAGTTTTGCGAGCTTGGGGCTCATTTTAATTTAATAAATGCCACGGCCTGACGTCATTTGTTGTTGATTTTTGATAAATGTTAAAACGCCAAAGAATTCATTTGGATTTCTTTGGTCGCTTTCAATTTGGCTACCGAGCATCATCTAATTTTTCTGCTTTAAAATTTATGCATATATTTTTGCTTGTTTCAAGTATTTGTTTTTAGACATAAATTAAACAGAGAGACAAAAAAAAAAAAACTAGCGCACGTTTTCAACGTCTGTTGACGTTTGATGTTTGCCTGCTCGATAATATTGTTATTATAAGCAATAAAAGTTAATAATATTGGGGGAAGCGTTATTGTTGTTGTTGCTGCAACTGTAAATTAAAATAACACCAAGGCACGCAACAAAAATTAATTGTCTAACACCAAATAAAAAACTTTTGAGGCATCCACAAAAAGAGGAAAAAAGCCAAAAAAGCTGGGCGTGACTTGGTTCGAAGGGACACACCTACAACTGCGGCTCGTCTGCTAATTAAGCCAAAGCCAAAAACCGAAAAAAGGGGAAAGAATTATAGAGAAATATATATATATATTGAGGAGAAGAAATTGAAAGAAAGAAATTCAAATACAACATGATAAACAATTAATTTTGATTAGGCCTTCGACCGCGCCAGCGCAATTAAGAAGGTTTCCTTCGTTTTTCGGTATTTTCGGGGCGGTTATGAAAATAACAGAAAAAGAATATACAAAAAAAAATATAAAAGCAAAAGTGTTGAGGGGTAAGAAATCGATAAACGAAGTCGGGTTGTACAACCAAACATATTGAGGCCTCGATGTGGGCCAGGAGTGGGCGCAGGAGGGTGGCCTATGACTATGTATAATGGCGGCCATTGTCACCATTTTGGCCAAAAGCACACACACACATGTAGTATCTCCCTCTCGCTTTACGGTCTGGCTGCATTTTTGCACTCGCATTCATAACTCTTCTGCCGCTGGCGTCTGGTTTTTGGTCAGTTTTAGGCGCCGCCAGATAAAGCCCACACCCACTCTCCCCCCCTTGGTGTTTCCAGCCATTTAAGCCCCTCCATAAATGTCCTTGCTGGTGCGGCCATTTCCTGGCTTGCGTTTGTGCAACATTTTCAGTTTCAAGTTCACGCAGAATTTTGTAACTGCACCGCAACCTCTCTTAGTTTGCACTTTTAGAGGGGGCCTTAACTTAAAGCCTCCATTTCGGGGTTTTTTGGTAAATCAAAATTGCTTTTATGAGTAAGAAATTTAGATTTTACTTTGTCAGTTTTAGTTTAAAATCATTTAAAGAAGATTGTACGAACTATTTATTATATTTTATAGATATTTCTTACTTTATTTCAAAGAGAAATACAAACGAAATATATTTTAAGGTAAAAGCAAACAAAGGAGAAATATTTAAAAAATATGTGAAGATTTTATAAGCCTTAAATTAATATAAAACAATAAACTTTTTCACTTAACTTGACTTAAATTAAATCTAACAGAAACTTTACAACTTAAAGTTAAAATACCTAAGTTTTAGTCACACAAATTCAGCCTAAATTTTAGCTTTTTTCCTATCCTTTTACTGGCAACTCAACTTAAAGCCAAAATCTACATATTTCTCCCCCTATTTATAAGCACTTAAAGCTGTGCCTTAAAAAAAAAACAAGTACAATTGAGTTGTTGCTGGCCAAAGTTGGCTGACTGGCTTTTAGCAATGACTTAATGTCGCCGAAACACGACAAAAACACACACTCATGGCGCACACACAGACACACAGACACAACTAGGACAACGCAACTTCCCATTCTTTCTGCTCCAAAAATACAGAAAAAAAAAGAAAAACAGAAATCGTAGCTCCTTCAGCGCCTGTCACTGACAGTTTTGAGCACCAAACTCACACACACACACAGAACACCACCCACAGCGATTGTCATAAATTTTTGAAGGATTTTCGACGCTGAACTTGTCAAAATCAGGACTATGCCGTTGGTGGTTGTTGGTTCTGCTATTGATCCGGGAGAGCTTTTCCTCCATTCAACAAGGTCAATGGCTTGGTCACTAAAAAGAGGGAAAAGGGAAAATGGGGAGAGAGCAGCGAGTCTCGCCTCGAGATCATCAATCAAAGTTGGCCCAAACCTAAGTGTATTTGCCTGTTCGATTTGTACTCCTCAGTGTCTCTGGTCGTCTGCTTCTACGGCCATATTGGGGTCTCAAATTCCCACATTACTTATGTGTACAAGTACAAATTGTGGTAATTTTCAAGATCTCTTTGTTGCCACGGCTTTTGCTCCACAATTTCCTCATTTCTAAACGGACTGAACACCGAACCGAACTAAAGCCGAGAGTTGCGGCTAAGAAATCGAAGAAACAAAAACAAAAACAAAAGGCTAAGAAAAAGCATTCAACGTTCGGTTGTTGCTGCTGCCACCAACACTAAAATTAGCATAACAACTTTATAGTTTAACAGCCATGAACCGAGAGCCCCAGCGAACCGAAAAACCCGGCCAAAAAAGCGAACTGACTAACCCGGACAAGTCGGCAGTATCTATGAGTTTGTATCTCGTGCATGTGCAAACAGCAACTGAAACGACGCCAAAAGCGGAGGCAGCACGACAGACTGGTGGCATACCACCATTCTACCGACTGGCCGCCCCGCTAAAACTAATCTCTGGTGTGTATCTCAAGGATTGCCTCTCAACCTCAAAGGTTGACAATCGTAGCTGTTCTTGGGCTTCTTTTATATTTGTTCATTTCTGTCTCAAAAGCCACCTGCGATCAGCAGCAGCTGCCTCTGCCTCTGCCTTTGCACTATTTCTCCAAAGTCTAGATACAGATGCGGCTACTGTATCTGCAAGATATGCTGCCTCGTATATCTTTGCCTCCTTCCTCCAGGTGCAAATCCTTGACATTTTCGCTAAAAATCTCTCCCCCCCTCCCGCTTCGCACTTCAACTCGTTTTGCTCTGGCTCCTCTCAACTCTCAACGGCAAGTCAATTGCTCATTTAGTGTCAAAGATTTTTCCAGGCTGATAAAAAATCAACCTCAACTTGAGCTGATGATGAGAGAGGGGTAAGCAAGGAGGCATCCTCCCATCATTTCTTGTCGCTGCACAAAAATCTTTTTGTCAACTTCGTCTTCGTGTGTTCCCTCAAATTATGCAGTGTGAAACGGAGAAGCGAAGAGCTGGGAAGAGCTGTATCTTCAGAAAGACGGACGGACGCCACTTGAGTACAAATGATAAAAATCTCACACAAAGATACACTGGAAAAATTAGTATGAAGAAGAGATATGAAAAGCTGTTTTATAAGCTTGAAATAACACTCGAACGTCTCCTTACTTTTCTCTGTGCATCACTTGGACTTTTACAAAAAGAATTAATAAGATACATTATTTCCCACTTGCTTTTTGGTGTTATTATTTATATTAATATTATTATTATTATGATTGGTGTTGCACACAAACCTGTTTGCAATTGCGCGGCTTTTAAAAATCACAAAAAATATACTTACAAACAACTGTTGTACAACTTTTTGGGCAGAAAGATAGAGAACACAGCACTCAGATACTTGGACAGATTAACTGATAATATTCAAAATCGTCTGCTGCTTTTTGGCGCTTAATTAATATGCAAAAAACGTTGAAAGAAAAGACGAGGTAACCGAAAAAAAATGTATAGATATTGGAGTGTATGTATGGGTTGTGTCGGTCGAGTATATATATCCATATAATGTCGAAGCGGCGGCAAAGTAATCACAAGGTCGACAGTTGTTGAGGTTCGTTGTGTGTGTTATTTTTTTGTATTATTTTTTTAATTTGGTTTATCGGCATGTTCTTTTTGCTGGCCAAGAAAAAATGTATTTAAATATGTGAAGATCTCAAGTAGCAGCTAATTTCAATGCAGTTAGAGAAATTAGTAGGGTTTTTTTTAGCTATAACAACACTCTCAGGTAACTTTAACCTTCTATAAATATCTAGAAATTTATAAATTATAAAACTAATCTTTAATTTTTCTTTTATTTTCTATTTCTTAAGTATGACGATGGCCTACACGGCTACGGCATGGACTCCGGTGCCGCTGCAGCGGCCATGTACGATCCACACGCCGGACACCGACCGCCCGGACTGCAGGGCCTCCCCTCGCACCACTCTCCGCATATGACGCACGCGGCTGCGGCGGCGGCCACAGTGGGCATGCACGGCTACCATTCGGGGGCCGGGGGTCATGGTACACCTAGTCATGTATCGCCGGTCGGTAATCACCTAATGGGCGCAATACCCGAAGTACATAAACGTGATAAGGATGCCATTTATGAGTGAGTATATAACATATAGCTTCAAATCACTTAAAAAAAAAAAACAACCAAAACTTTTTACAATCCTTTAAATAAAGCATTTAAGATGACCCCAAGATGATCTTGACTTCTGAATAAGATTATAAAAACACTAATGTAGTGAATGAAAAATGTGGGAAGTGATGGCTTTAGAAAACTAAATGCTGTCAAGTAGCTGTCATTGATTAAGCTAGAAAAACAACAAGTTTGAAGATCACTCACAGTATCAGTTTTAGTATATATAAATATATAGTTTTGTAGAGTTAAGAAAAACATAAAAATAAAGATTATACTTTTTAGAACTAGACTTAGGTGCGTTTCTCAATGAATTGTTAGAAATTATTTTGAAGATCACTCTTAAGAATTTATAAGTCAAAGACATTATCAAATTTAGAACATATTTAATTTTATGCTTAGAATAATTATACATTAAATAACACTTATGAGGTGTTAATTTTAATAGCTCGTTTTTATTTTAATTGTATTTTTTATGAGCCATATTTTTTTAATGAGATAATAGACCAAATTAATGCTTTCGTATACCACTCAAAACTCCCCAATCAATATCCTTAGCTTCTACCCTTTATCGATTTATAATTTTTGGCATGTTTGCCACCTGTTTTTCACCTGAGCGAGGGAGGGGAGTCGACATCGTTTTAACGCCACGCGTAACCTCACAATCAGTCAAAGGAGGAACAAGGATGCGAACATGATCCCCACAGAAGTGAGCCGGCAAAACCTATAGGAATGGGCGTGATCCTCTTGCGTTTTGCACAAAATACAAAATTATGGGTTTGCCGTTGCCCCTTAAATTTCTATCTTCTGGGGGGTGTGTCTCAGGTGTTTAGTGACGCACACGGAACATGAACGTGCTTAGGCATTAGGGAGTCCAAGAACCATATAAAAAAACAGAACAGAAACGGAACCCAACCAACCATATATCCATCCGAAATGAGCTGCAGTTGCGGTTCTGGTGTTAATTTGCCAAAATTGTGGTTTCTTCTCTGTGTTTTTTTCTTCTCTTTTTTTTTTAAATTTTTTTCTAACCCGATCGCCTTCGTGTGTCATTGCGTGTCCTGGCAATTTTCATGTGTTGCAACTGTTTTGCCAGCTGCCTGAGTGCCTTGTTTGTTCAGTTTTTTTCCCCCTCGATTTTCTTTGCTTTTTTCGCTGCAAATATTTGCTTTGAAAGGGAATGAATTTCATGAATGACTTATGAGGAGAGGCCTTCAATCAGCTGTTTGATGACTGTTTGATGATTGTCTCTGGTCTCGAGTGTCTGAACAAACACGAATGCTTATATACATATATGACTTCATTGAGCACCTGTTATTATTATGATTATGATTATTATTATTTTTTTTTGGCACCTTCTTCCCGAATATTGAAAGAGAAAGAAAGAAGTAGCTGCTGCTTAACACCTTCTTCAGCTGCTCCTGCTCACTTTTCGCCACGTCATCGCAAATGAGTGCCTGTTTTATATATATTTTTATTTTTGGTGTCCAGGCAAAAAACGCACTCAACTGTAAAAGCCTGAAAGGTCGGACGGACGGACTCTTATTAATAGTTTGTTAAGCGCAGGTCGACACCCCCTCTCTTAGGGGTCAGTTTTTTGTGCCATCTAATGGGTTCTTTTCCCTTTTTTTTTTTGGTCCCGCCTAATTTTGTTCAGGTGCAATTTGTGCGTGAAAAAAAAGAACTACGAAATTGAGAAATTGGACAGGAAAAACTACTCCTGGCTTGGAGAACAAAAAAAGTAAAGAAATGGTCAAATCATGTTGAGTTGTTGGAACTAATCCGTCAGCATGAAGAGGGGGATTATTTCTGTGTGTGTGTGTATTTGTGCAGTCCAAGATACAGCTACAAATGCAGATACAGATACAGATAAAGTTACTAAAAGGAAATAGCAGCTGCTCATTTGCATTTTTGTTGGGCAGGAAATGTCCTGAGCCTTGAAGAGGGAATCCAGAAAAATATAGCCAGAGAAAAGTACTTGAAGTAAAGAGAATTTTGAGTTAAAAATAATATTTAAAAGTATATAAAATAATAGTAGAGTTTCGGGATTCAGATTGAAGAACTTGAGTGATCTTCATGTTTAACTTTAAGCTATAAAGTTTTATTTATTTAAACTCATCGATTTTAACACTCTATAAAGTAAAGAAATAAAGAAGAAATACTTATTTTTTATTACCTATCCCAAGATTTTTATTTATTTTTTATTTACCTTCAAATAAGCAGCTGCTGCTCATTTGCATTTATCGGAAATGTCCTGAAATTTGACCAAGTCCCTCGTGTATTTTATATGTGTATTCACTGTGCCATTTTATTGTACCTTCCAGACATCCGCTATTCCCGCTTTTGGCGCTGATCTTTGAGAAGTGCGAATTGGCCACATGTACGCCGAGGGAGCCCGGGGTGCAAGGTGGCGATGTCTGTTCGTCGGAATCGTTCAACGAGGATATTGCAATGTTCAGTAAACAGGTAAGAATAATGGCTCCAACTTCAGCTTGAAATCGGAGACGATTTTCGCTCTCTCTTACTTGAGATGAGGGTATGGGAACACACATATGGCCCACATGTGGCCACTAAATAAATATAAATAAAAGTAAAAATGTAAAAACAACAAGAAGAGGCCAAATCGCGGCACACGAACTTAACGAAGCAAGCCGCTAAATGATCGGATTACATTACCCCGAGAGGAGGATCCGTCGTTGAGGATCGATTCCTCCTCCTCGTCTTCTCTGTCTCTCAATAAGCGGGGCCAGTCCTGCACTTAATTACAGTCTGTCCCGCTGACAACGAGGCAACATCCCATCTTGAGGCAAGCTGGCAGCCAGGCAACATATGTCACAAATATGCCATGTGACTTGAGAATGGCGCTGCCCACACTTGACACTTCCACCGCCGCCCCCTTTTTTTTTTTTTTTTTTTTTCTTTTTCGTGTTTGGAGTTCATAAAACCAAAGAGAAAAAGTAGAGGCCGGGAAACTTTGCCACACACTGACATTTAAATAATTTACGATGTTTTAACATACAAATTATAATGTTGCAAGTAGCTGCGGCTGCTCCACATCCTGCTACCCAGCTTCCTTAGTCTGCTGCTGCTATTTTTACGAGTCAGCTGAAGATCGCTCAAGATCCAAATGATGATGCCAAAAATGGCTCCATTTCGGTTTTTATATATTTGGCAAACAACAACTGCAGCAGCGAGGAGAGACAACCGAACAACAACGATGATGATCATGATGACGCCCCCAGTTGAATATTATAAAAATGATGTTTTTATTTATGGTCCATTTGGAATTTTGACAGGCTCCTGCTATGGGCAATAAAACCGGGCAACAACAACAACCGCAAAGAACAACATAAAACAACACCAAACCCAGAGTCAAGACACACCACACACACATTTATCAAGATGCTTTCGGTTGGGTGAGATTTTGATAGACTTTTGTCAGATTGTCAATGAAATGTCACATAAAGTTGACGTAACGCCTCTTAACAAATGGTTACGACAAGGGGAGGAGCTCTTGACTTTATATATTTAAATTTATTAAATGGTTTAAAGTGATTTTTATTTTTCTTTTAAAGAATTTCAACCTTTTTAAAGGTTCTAAATCTGAATTCCACACCTTCAATAGTTTGTTCTTTTTGCACAAAAAAAGTCAAGACAGATCCTCCTTGAATGATACCATCTCTCTTGCAGTTGACATTTGTTGATCATTCACCGAACGTCAACAACTAAGTTGTCGCTTGCATTTTCGTTTTTATTTCGGTTTTTATTTATTTCTTTTTTTTTTCTCGCTCGGTTCAGTTCAGTTTTGGTTCAGCTCAGTGTAGTTTTGGCTGAGTTCTTTGGGGCTGTGCCGGGTGTACGGTTTGTATATTTGTGGTTGTTTTCGTCGTTGTCGTTGTCGGGACTGACAAAAATAACTCAAAAATGTCATTCGCCCATCGAATTTTAACAAACGAGCAGAGGAGCAAGAGAGCGCGTCGGTTTCTTCGCCCCAGAAGAGGGGCTAAAAATATAAGGCTTTGGCACTTTTTTACTTGTGCACAGGAAAAGAAGAAGGAGGTACTAAGTTAGAAGTCTTTAAAAGCTAGAATTAGTTGGGAATTATAGGGTTTTAAGGATGAAAAATAATAAAAACTTTAAATAACATTTATCGAATAGATTTATAAATTGAACAGATAACTATAATAACTTTTAAAATCATTTTCTTTGCTAAGAACATAGTTTTACTAACAACAAAAGCAACACTTTGGAATTATAAGCACTTAAAAGTAAAAGTATATCAAAAACTTTATTTAAGAACTGTAAATAAATATGAATAAATTCTCCATAATTTAATTTATTTAATTGTAATAGTTTTTCAATACTTTTCAAAGTAATTTCTTAAATGCTTTGATCCCATAACCTTGTTTCCCTGAGTGTACCTTCTGTTGGCGCAGTTGTTGCTGCTGATGTTGCTGCTGTTGCTGCTGCTGCTGATGATGATGCCGATGCATTTTATATAGATAGATTGCATAGATATATCTCTTCGTTGGCACTCTCCCGCTATGCTATATATATATTCACTTTAATTTGGACTAAGCAACTGCGTAAAATGCGCCACGCCAACGCCAGCCAGCGCAGGGTGATGATATTTTCCTTATTTTCCTTATTTTCCCCTATATTTTTGTTCTCTTTATTTCTTTCACCCCCCTCCCGATATATATCTCCGCTGAAGATCCTCTTAGTTAGGCGACTTTTGGTGTTGGCGCTGCTAATGATGCAGCTAAGGAAACGCTTTATAATTTCTCTTTAAAACCCAACCAGCAACATGTGAGATGCAAATGATGAACAAAAAAATAAAGACCACAAAAAGTATGCGAGGAAGATATATACTTATATACAATATAAATACCCAGTAAAAGTTCGTTGTCTGATCATTTCTTTGTTGCTGACTGAGGAGGATCCCCGAAATGAGACAAAGGAGCCCCATATGCATATATATATAAAGCACACACACCCTACATGTGATTTCGTTTTAAGTAATTTTTAAATGAATAACATGAGAGCTCGTTTCTTGACATTTTGGCTAATAGTTTGGACATGCGACGAGTTGATTTGTTGCATGTGGCAAGCCGTATGATTTCCGTGATTAATGAAGTGCCTTTCCACCGAGCTCTGTCCTTGACATTTGTCCTGTCACAACATTTCAGAAAACTGACCAGAACGGAACTGTCTGCCTCAGAAGGCAGGTAAGACAAGTCTAACCGAGACCGAACAGGTTAAGCCCTAATACCAATCAATGTTATACGGGTACAGATATATATATATATATTTCTCTTTCTGAGTTTTCCCTACAAAAGGCAATTTACCTTTTTCCACAGCCTCCTCCTCTATTTTTTTTGTTTCGTAAATTGCATTTTCTGATGAAGGCGGAGGATGGTTCATAATCAGGTATGAAAGGTTACGCTTCGGATTGGGATTCGAATGCGTATTTTGTGTTTGTATTGTCAGCAGGAGCACACGGCCTCGGCCTCGAATCCGTTGGAATGTTCACTTTGCCAAGGAGAGAAGATATCTTCCTGGGGCACAGAACAGAACAGAACAGAACAGAAAAGAAAAGGAACTTAATCTCTTTTGTGCAATATATTCCTTTCGGTTCTTCTCCACCGCTCGTTGTTTTGTTCTTTTAATGATAAAAAATACAGAAACCTTTACCTTTTTTATTTGGAATTTGGTGGTACCTTTTTAATCTCTCTGCCTTCCAGGTTCCAGGTTCCCCTTCCTCCTTTCTAGTTCTGTATTATCAAAGCATTGTTCTTTTCGGTTTGTGCGATCTCTCGGGCAACCCTTGGCGGGTTTTGAATTTCTTTCGGCGCGCGAGAACAAAAGATTCGTTCTGTTATTTTTATTTTACTTTTATTTCATTTAATTTTCTTTATATATATTTTTTTTCGTGAAACTGCGAAATGAGCAAAAGCGCAGACGCAACTGTTTCAAAAAAAAAAGGGGAGTGGCACGGGGGGTTGAAAGTTTGAAATTGCGTTGCATTCAATGTTGATGTTGATTGCCGCAATTGCACAGCGTGAATTGATTTGGCACAGCTACCAGAGGGAGGAAATGGTATAAAGAAACAAGAAATCGGGTGAATTTTCCAAGATTATTTACTTAACAGTTGCATACGAGCCACAATCCATTAGCAGCCAGCGGCCAGCAGCAGACAAGATGCGTTCCAAATTCCCTTCAAATATTTGTTTATGGAACCACTTGGCGCCTTTTAAATGTGATTATTTAGTTAACTGCCTGGCAGCAGCAGCGGCAGCTCCTCTCTCTCTGTTTGGATTATGGCAACATTTTCGGGCCACGCTGACTTTCAATATTTGTTCAGTAGTTTGACCCTTTTTAACAGCTCTATATATGCCATCGTATGTGTGTGTCTATCTGTTAGATACATTAGGGAGAAATGAAGCCACAAAGCGATAACGAAGCCAACAAATTTAAATGGATATCCACTAGGTCCCACATTTCTTCTCCTCTAATGAATTAATAGAGCATCGATCTGCTCCGTCCTGTTCTGTTCGCTCTGAAATAGCTTTTTCTCTTTTCTCTGAGAAGTTGAGAAAATATATTTCACTCTTTCGCTGCGCCTTTATTTATGTGGCGTTACTTATGGGGAAAAATTTAACCCAAAATGATTTATGAGCGGCGGTCCTCGAGACGAGATGTCTGGCCTAAACGTTCTCAATTAAAAAGCAAAGCGCACAATGACAGATTGTGTCACAATTGACAGCAGAAACTGCGAAAATATGCAAAAGGTTATTGCTGCATTTTTTCGAAATTTATTTCTGTTGTTATTTCTCTTTTTTATTATTTACACGATTATCAGGCTAAAGACCGGATGTTTAGGGGCAACATCATTACAATTATCTCTATGTTTCTGTTATTTTTTTGTCTGGCTTTTTCTTGGGTTCAGGTTCAGGTAAGAAGCAGCCAAGAAAATCTCTTGGCCAATGCAAATATTGACAGTGTCGTCGGCTCGCTCTCTTTCTGCCACATGTTTGCTTACACAAAAAGAAAAGCAGGAAAGAGAAAGAGAAGAGCGTTAGATGTAGTGTATCTGAGCGGTAGCTGCCACAGTGCTGCGTTTACTTTTGGGTCGTAAACTGAAGTATCTGGAGTGGAGTTGTATCTGCCGCCTGCCAGGGGGGGTTATAAAAAGAAACTATATACATTCATAGATAGATATATGTATGTGCGGGGGGGGGCTCCAGTCTGTAGTCTCTGGTTTTTGTTTCTAGTTTCTGCTTGTGGACCTCAATTGCTGCGGCTCTGTGTTTTACTACCGATATTGTGCGCCCATTATAAAGATATAGATAAAAACAGCAACTACAACAACAGCTTTGGTTTTGTGTTCTATTTGGGTTTTGTTTGGATGCCGGGCAAAAGTAATCAACGACATTAAACATTGTCGTCCCTCGCCCCCTAACATCATCGTCATCGGTTAGGCAAATAAAGTTCTCTTTTTCCCCTTTGGTTTTGTATTACAACGAAATTATTGTTTTTTGTATGAGTGGGTTGAGCAGGGGCGGAGAGAAAGAAAATTGAAAAGGGGGTACAAGCAAAGCTTAAATTCTTTGCTATTTAAATGAATAAAAAAGCAAAGTAACAAGTTTCATAAACAATTAAAATCAGTTCTTTAGTCTGAAGCAGTTTTTAGTGAGTTCGATAAATCTATAGTTAACGATATAATTTATTAGAGATGACAATAAATTCGATAACTCTATAAATAATGATTATTATTTGCTATACTTTCTTTTTCTTTCAAAAAAAATATTTTTAATAAATCTCCTTTACAAAAATTAACCCCTCTTAAACCCCCCTAAAAAGTCAAGACCCTGTTGTTTATTTTTTTGGTCATTGTGCAAGCTTTTAGGTACCTAAAGCGTGGTTCCATTTGCCCCTCCCCCCCATTGTGTAGGTGTGAGAAACCCGATACGGCTTTGTCTCGATTCGAGCCTTCGGTTTTGAGTCTCAGTTTCGGTTTTGAGGTAAGTGCAATTTTGCAGTGACTGAGCAGAGATGTTGCACTTCTTGTACTTTTGCGGTCAGCACTTTTGTACGAGTCTAGACAACATTTTCTTCATTTTCTTCCATTTTCCTGATGGAAAGCCCAGAGTGTAATCTTGGTGAAAAATGTCTCAGGGAACACTATCTGCATCTTTGGCTGTTACTTTAATTTGGTTTGTTTTTCCCTTTCGGGCGGCAAGACAAAAAATCTTGATAACATTTCCACAGACACTCGGTCGGTATCTCTTGCCACTAAAAAAAAAATATATATATATATTTTGTTGGTATTTTCTGTTTGTTTATAATGTTGGGAGGGAAACCCACATGAGGCTGGCGCCGTGGCACGCAACATGGAAATGAAAATAATATAATGTGGCTACGTGCTGCAATTTAGGCGCCTCGCTTTTCTCCTATACCCCGCTGACTTTTGGCTCCGCAATTAGATCAACTAATAAGAGGGAGTGTTTCTTTTGGAAAACGAAAGAACTTTGAACTTTCAGCTGGGCTTTCTTGGGTTCTACAACCTCCACACTTTACACTTTCCCCTTTTCTGTCAGTGGTTTTCCCTGTTAAACTTATACTATTACTCAGCTATTTGCGAATCTTTGTTGTTGGTTTTGTGGCTACTGCCTTGTGTTATCACTGTTATCACTGCACTCTTTTTCTCAAGTGGCCAAAAGACTTAACGGCTGTCGATCGTCAGCCGGCAGCGACAACGACAACTCGAAAGGCTTGGCTACTGTGCGCGCTGATTCCAAAGTCGTCCCCGTCCGTCGGTGGTGCATAAATTGCTTTATGGCCCCCGGGTCCGGGTAAAAAAAACTCTGACTGGAACTATAACCGGGGCTTTATGGCCACATTACTCAAGTGCCTGCAGACCAAAAGAACCTGGTTGTTGTAGTACTATTGTCCCTAGTCGCGGGCTATCTCCTCGGAATGATTTTATTGCCTCGCGACCTGGCCATAAAATCATGCCCAACCGTATGTGTATTGGCATTATAAAAAGAATATAGTCCACCCATCAAGAGAGCTAAATAAATGTCGTCTGCTGTTGATGATGAACCCCCAGATTTGGATCCATAGTTTAAGCTTTCTTCGATAATTGTCTGAGGAAATTTCCTGATTGAATCATAATTTGTCCCCAGTATATATATCTCTATAGTTTTCCTTCTTCTTTTTTTTATGACAGCGGATGATAGCACGTGGTTGATGAAATGGTACTGATTTCAAAATTCCCCAACACAATCGCTAGAGCTGGGAAATTTATGGCCACCTACGCCAGCAGCGAGTTTCGATTTTTATTTTTTATTTTTTCCCTGGCTTTATTTTATTTGTATATGTATATATATTCCTATTTTTTTTTGTATCTTTGAGGCCAAAAGCGATTTGGAGACGCGGCGACATTGTAAACCTTTTGCCGGTTGTATAATTGCATTTATTGGCATCATAAAAAAAAGGCGCGTTTGAAGAGCAGTATCTAAACAGTAGTGATTTCTTTTCGCCTGTGTTGTCGCAAAAAAAAAAAAACTCACACAATATCAAAAACAAGTAAAAAAAAAATGAAAACAACGAATAAAACAGAAATAGAAATTTATGAGGTGCTCATGTGAAACTGATTAGAAATGGGGTTTGCTTTGCGGTTCTCAGGTTCCGTTTTGGGGCGCGTGACAATGTCCGCCACTCGATGAGTTTCAGATTCAAAATATAGCAAAATATATGGCGCTATACTTTGGGGAAGTAACTCTATCAGGAAGAGTATTTATTGTAATAATTGAATTGAGGAAATGATTGAGAATTGCAGGAAAAATTTTAGTCTCTGAATCTTTTTGCTGGTTTACAAGGATCTATGATAGATTAATTCATATTTCCCACAAGACAAACGTATTACTCAAAATATATATCTGTCAAAAACATAATTTTTATCACTGTATTTAGACACTATAAATATAAAATTGTCAGCTGCAGAAGAGACGCCCACGCACTGCATTATGTTGGAGAGTTTGTCTAGAGGAAAGTCCGGGGAAAATCATTTCGTTTTCATTCCCATTCCCATTCCAATTCCTATTTCCATTTCATTTTCACGCCCCAACGGCTGAACATTTTGTATATTTATAGACTTGTCTCATGCTGTGCATTTTAGTTAGTTGCCCACATGATTTATATATTTTTAAAATCTTCTCTGCATATATGTGTATATCTGTGTCTATCTCTTGAGGAACTTCAATTAGCATGGGAAGAGATATGTTTTTGGGGACTTCTCAAGGTTCCCAAACGGCCATTTTTTTTTTCTTGTGTTTTCTTCTTTTCTTGAGGCCCCAAAGTGCGTGCAATATGCCAGGCCAAGTTGTGCTCTCTTCATATCAGTTAAAGCCAAAAGCGCGAACCGAACGGGCCTGCATAGTAGAAACCAGTTTGGCGAGTTCCCATTTTATCTGTATATCGATGCGGAGTGTGTGTGGTGTATGTGTGTGTGTGTGTGCTAGTGCCACACCATTCGACCAACCAGCATTTGAAAATGCAACATAAAAGCCAACAGGCAACAACTTTTGCAAAATACCCAACACGCAACTTGGCTTCGCTTTTGCTTCAGCTTCACCCTTCCAAAACCCCCCGCTTTTTCCTCAATGGCCGTGCTTTGTGCTTTGCTATTATCTTGCTCTTGCTCTTGCTGTTGTTGTTGTTGCTGGCCTCACAATGGGGCGTTTTTCTCATACGACGACCATCGTACAATGGTATGGAAGTGCCCACATATCTAGATGCGAGTACGAGTCTTCCAAGTCTGTATGTCCGTGTGCAAAGTGTGTAATTATTAGCTGCACATGCCTCAGTTGATTTCAAATTGCCGTTACTGCCTTGGACCACTGGACCGCTGGACCTCTGCTCTGTGTGTGTGTTTGTCTTTCTCGCTTTATATATGCTTCTTTTTCTGGAAGATCTAGAAGAGCTTGAACGCTATAGGAGATCAGTAGGGCAGCTTGGCACGTAAGGTCGCGCCAAATGTTTAATTGGGAATTGTGTTTGAAGGTTTATGGGGTATTCTTTTAAGTGAAATTACTCTAGAAGTCTATGGTAATTAATAAAGGAAGTTGAAACTGATGATATATTTCACTTTATTAGAGTTTTTTGAGTTCGTATACCAATTTTCAGATCATTCTATCGATTTTAACAGAAACTAATCTTTTTTAGATGACACTTATCCCTAGATCTCTGCTCATATGAGGGAGGTCTTTGTAAAAACCCCTTGTATGGGTTTACCTCAAACAGCGCTAGAGCCATAATTCCCTTAGCCCCTTTCAGGGTCACATCTTTTATCCCCGGAACCGTATTTAATCCATGCCTGTGGACCTCCCGCCTGCAATGCAACCTTGTTGCATGTGGCTGGGTGGTCAAAATAGCAACAACTCTGCACCACAAAAACACACAAAACAGAAGAAACACACACAGATTTGGACAAGGTCAGGTCCCTCAACCGTTATATAAGATATCGCAGCGGGTGTGTATGTATATCTGAAGATCCGAGAGCTCAGAGTTCCGTGAGAGCCAAACAGCAAATAATTCGCACAGCATTTGATGATATGACCTTCTCCGGTCGGTCGTTCGGTCGGTCTGTGTGGCATTTTATCTAGCCAGATATTGCCTTTGTGATCTTTATCTAAGTGTGTGGTTTATTTTTATATCTACGTGTGCTCCGGCTCTGGGATTGCTATAAAAGCGAGAATCTCTTTTATGGTCACAGCGAGTCGCATCGTCACCTCTTCGGGGGCTCCGGGTTTCTGCTTTTTTTTCGGACTCGGTTTTGGGTCCGCTGCTGATGATGAGCTGATGAGCCCCGCACAAATGTGGCGTTTCCCATGCCATGGAACCGATTTGCTGTTGTAGTTTTATAATGTGTACAATATTTTGGTTTGGCATGGGCTTATCGGCAGCCAGACCATCATAAAATAGCAAAATAAAAAAAGAAAAATAACAAGAAGAGTGCCAACGAAGAGGGTTGAGGTTTTAGGCCAAAACAGCTGTTAAATGTTTTGCACAAAGAGAAATTATGTTGCTCAAACCTTTGTTAATAATTATATGAATTTTAGAGTACCAAAAATTATAAACTCTATGCTTTAAAATCACTCTATTTTTTTCTCTGTAAAATTTAACACTCACTAACCATTGTCCTTCTTGCTCTTTCTCTTTGCAGATAAGATCACAGAAACCCTATTATACCGCAGATCCCGAAGTCGACTCACTGGTAAGTACAAAAAAAAAAAACCTACAAAAAACAAACCGAAAAAAAAGAAAACTAAAGAAACCAAAGCTGGCAACATAGTTGCCGCACAGCCTCCTTGGCAGCAAGTTGCCAAAGCCAAAGATCATGGCTATTTTTTGTTTGTAGTTGTTTTTTATGCTGAATGTAGTCTGTGTGTGTGTGTGGGTATCACCTTGACCCAAAACGACAAACGACAATTGAATAATTTTCTTTTATTTAGAATAAATCACAGTGAATTTAGCAAAAGAGCAAAGCGCGCCAAACGAACGCAATTTATGAGCATTTGTTCGCCAGCGCCTGAACTGAACTGAGTTGTTTAGTCATTTTATTGGACAGCGTTGCCATACTTTTCGCTCTCTGCAGCTCTCTGGGGGATATATATATACGTATATATATATATATATAGTCAGGGGAAAAATCGGAGGGCCAGCGAGCGAGCGAACCCATGCGAACGACAATATGAAGCAGAACGATTTAATGATGCATATGACATTTTTGCACTCTCTAAATGGGCTGCCTGGGCAGCACCAAGCACCAGCCTTGGGTGTGCAGAGAAAAAAAAACTCTATATATATATATATATATATAACAACAATGGAGCCAACGTCTTGACTTTAGTAGAATATGCATTCCAAGGCAAATGCCAGCCAGCAGCAGCGGCAACCTTGACGCTGATCATGATGAGGCAGAGATCTTCGAGGAGCATTATTATAGTTTAGGGGAAACGGGAACTCATGCTAATCTGCCAAAGGGAAATGATCGTTAAAAGAGCATCGAGATTTTGAGCACTCAGATAGAAGGATTGGTCAGAAATAAAGAAACCGAAATGAGTCAGAGTGCACTGGGAAATAAGGAAACATTAAGCGGGAAGAGCCAAAGTTATAAAAACTAAATGAGAAATTGAATAAATGATTTTTAAAAGTTGGTAAAATAAAGCAGTTAAAAGATACAAGACTTTATATTAAGATTTACATATCTAAACTTTATTTATTGATTTAATTAATCTTCCTTCTAGTTTCACTTATGATCTCATTATTTGTCAAGGTGTAGCAAGCATACTTAAGCCACAAATACCTCCACATAGCACATTAATCCAACTGACCCGACAGATCCTTCTTCTTTGGCAGTCTTCTCCTTACTTCTTTGACTCTTTCCTCTTCTTTTTGTATTCCTCCTGGCATTCCGAGTCATAACAATTTTTACGACCAAAAAGAGATCATTTCGGCTGCCCAGCCACAGCATCCAGCAGAATGTAAATCAAGACGGAAATGCCGCGTGCAAAAAAAAATACAAAACGAGCCGTGCAATTGGGTAGCAGCTAAGCCAAAGTCGGCGGATAAATATAAAAAAGGAGTATATATATAGTGGAGCAAAGTCTGGCAGAGTATAAAGAGATTATGGGCAAAACTAATTTTAATTGCCGGCAGTCGTAAATGTGTCACTTACCCACTCGCTGCCGGCCGAGTTGCAGCCTCTGGTGGCCCTAATTTTATGCACTTGCAGATTAGTTTATTAGTTGTAGTACAAAATCACTGAAGGCCTCCCTGAGACTCCCCTCAATTCCCCCCATTTCCCTTGCCTTTTTCCTAGATCTTCGTCTCTTGGCCATGGCCCTGTGCCTGAGTGTGTGTTTGTGTCTATCTTTTGGCCCGCTCGCGTCTGCGTACTTTGGCCATAAATCATTTTGGCATGCCAGCCTGTGGTTGCCACTCCCCCTTTATCCGCTATCGTGTTTGAACATTTAAAAGTGCATTTAGTAACACTCACTTAAAGGAAGAGAAGAAAATAAAAAGAAAAAAAATAAAAACACGGGAGAGAAAACCCCTTTGCTATAAAAATGTTTATGGCATGTCTTGGGTTTAAATGGAATTCCTGTTGCAGTAGCAAAGCCAAACGCAGGCCACACAGCGGCAGTTAGCAGCATCGTAAAAATGTCAAATGTCAAGCTGATGTTTTAATTAGCGGTCTGGTCACACCATCAACGAAAAATCCAGTAGTTGTGCGTTTATGGGGGGCCAAAAGGGAAGTGTTGCATTAATAATTATAGATTAATTGGGCATTTAGGGAAGATTACTAGTACTTTAGATCTCTAAAAGGTCATACTAGATGCTTTAATAACAGCATTGGTCACTCTAAATATGCAAACTAATTAATTTTATATTTTTTTCTCTTTTTCCAGATGGTGCAAGCAATACAAGTACTTCGGTTTCACCTTTTAGAATTAGAAAAAGTAAGTAACATCTTTAATTTCCCCCAAAAAAACTAAGTTAAGTTACAACGCTTTAAGCAAGCTTAAACATTGCCATTGCCTTTAGCTTTAATATTAAGGGGAAAAGCCATTTATGCAACATCATCAAAGGCAGCATTTGTTTAGTCATTGCAATTAACTGAAAAAGCCAGAGAGCCAGCCAGCGTGGCAGCCCAGCCAAGTTGCCGGCAATCATTTATCAACGCCCCAAAAAGACCACCCAAAATGTTTAACCAGGAACCCGGGGCAGGACCCAAAACACAGTCTCCAGCCAGCAGGCCCATAAATATAAAGTCCCGAGCCCAAAACGCGAAAAAAGAGCAGGCAAAATAGTTGCCAACGGGCGCGCATTTCAATTACCAACATTTGTGTTGACATTTTATTGAGCCATGTTCCAAGGGGGCCTAGAGTTGGGGTTCGGGCATAGAGTCCCACAGCAGGCGACCATATATCTGCAGCTTGTCTAATACACTTGCAAAATGTCTAAATTAAAGGAGAAACACACACGCAGCTGAAAATTGAATTAATTGGCAATCAGAGTGAAATATTTGTTAGGCATACGTACGTACAGGATGTGGCCTAAACCACAAATATTTGGCCCCAGCGGCAGGTGTTTTTTGTAGTTTTGGTTACAGTTTCATGCGTAAGATAAAAAAATGCAACATTTCAAGTTGAACAATGGAATGCATTCAGTTTTATTTTGTATTTTTCGGTCTCCGTCTTTGTTGTTGATACATGAGGTGTGATGACTGCAGAACTTCCCCTCGATTTTCTAACTCTGAAATTCCTAGATAACATAAATTATATTCCCAAAGTGGGGGAGGTTTTTCTGTTATGTTTTTAAAATGCCGCAAGAGGGAGTGAGGGGGGTGAGGGTTACCAACACCTACTTGATTATTAGACACTTTATTGTCTAAATGGAAAAATTACAGGTTGCCTAATTTGTTTTAATTTCAAATAATATGCAAGCAAGCGGTGCTAGCTTCGGGTGCGTGTCAGTCCCTCTCTCACTTTGAGACTTAATGGAAGTTGTTCCTCAAACGTGGTCGTAATTAATGCCGGTCTGCCTTTCAGTATTGTATTTTATTTTTGTTGCTGCTGCTGTGCTGAGAAAATTAATTAGGCAAATGCGCAACGAAGCGTGGAGCGAACCTAAACCGAAACCGAAACTGAAACCGAAACCCAGAGACGGAGTTTAAGTCTAAGCCAGCAGCAGCAGCAAAACCCGTCTCTTACTCTTTTTTTTCAATTAAGTCTTAAGTAAGAAATTATGCAAAACACTGGACAGAACACACTGAGAAAATAGCTAATCAAGAACAAATCTTGGCCCAAGAACATGACTTATAAATGGATATTAGGCATGCCTCGGTTGCCATCAGATACCATTAAAACTTCAGTGCTTATAGTAAGCCGATATCTTTAGAGTTCATTGCTGATCGAAGCAGGTTTTTGAAGCATTAAACTATATAATGGGAATAATCTATAAATCTTTTCTGGCTTAATAGAACCTTTAAATACTATAAAAGCTTTCCAAGCCTGGGAAAACCTTTTCCTTTACTTTCTAATAATTATTTTAGAGCTGCAAAGCTTAAGAATACTTTTTCAAACTTAAAACAATTCAGTTTCTTTGGGAATTTATTTTCCTATGTGCACAAAAAGATACAAGCTGAACGCTCAGGGAATATATAGTAGAGTTTAAGTCATTTGCTGTGGAATGCGATGTCCGTTTCGGTTTCTTTTTATTTTCTTTTGGCCTCAGAGAGTACCTTTTTCCACCCAGATATAGGCTAATGACAAGTAATCGAACATCCGAGAAGAAGAGTCAATCAAGGTGCAATTAGCCTGGCAAAACGCTTTCTAAGCCCAACGCAAAACAAACGCACAAAACTAGTGCAGTAAGCCAAGTTAGTCAGTCAGTTGGCCAGCTGCAATTTGTTGCAGCACCCTGTATAGAAAGCCAGAAAAAAATAAAATAAAAAAAAGGAGAAAAAAGAAAAATATATAAAACAAAACAAGTCAAGATCTTTATCAACATCACAGCAGCAGCAGCAGCAAAGGCAACGGCGGCGGCGCAGACCACGACAGGTTTTTGTTTTGTCATTTGTCACTCACACAGCTTGCGACACACAACACGAAACCAACAAAGAACTGTAGCAACTTGTACAAAAAACCCAAATATATATATATAAAAAAAGGATACAAAAAACTTTGCGAGAAAATCGAACAAAAAATAAAGCACATTCATTTATATGCAGCCAACAAAATGCAGCGGTCGATTTTTTGGTGTATAAAATAAATATAAATGCAAAGAACAAAAAAACAACAAATAATACTTAAATAAAATGTGCGGGCTGGAAAAAAAGTAAAAAAAAAAATAATACATCTATATGTATATATATCTGTATCTGTGCATATTTGTTGCTACAGCGAACAGAATCAGTTAAAAAGACGTTTTCAAGACTTGTGTCTGTCAAAACTGGTTTGGCTGTCTCAGTTTCTCAGTCGCAGGTCTGGGCCTCAGTCACACAGCTCCCAGTCTCTCCAGCTTTTTAGCTCCCCAGTCATGCAAAAAATACAAAATACAAAAAATAAAAATACAGCAAAAAATATAAGGGGAGAAACAAAAAACTAAACAAAAAATATATAAAAAAAAAGAGTCGAGCTGGCAGGCAGGCAGGCATTGCAATTGACAAACAGACGACGGGACGGTGGGACTAACCGCCTGATGGACAGTGGGACAAAAAGACACACAGCACAGAGACCGAGATGGAGCCCGGAGTCGGAGACGGAGACACAACACGTTGGGTCAGTCAGTTGCACACGCTCCTCCGCCGGCAGGGGGTATCAGAGAATCGGAGAATCGGAATCGGCATGGGGGCACACACACTCTATACACACACACACAACAATTTGGGGGCCTTGTTTTGATGGCCTGGCCAAGATCGCTTCGGGATCGCTCTTACCAACAGCAACATTGCCAGCGACAGCTGTATACGTTTTTGTTGCCTCCAACCGATGATGCAAGCTGAGGGATCTGCCAAAAACCCAACTCGAAATGATATTCTCAATGATTTTTACTAGCTTAATAGCTAACATTCTTGAGAGATAATAAGCTTTGTGCTATCCTAGACTTGTGCATTCCATATTACCATTAATTACATTTCATTTAAATGTCAGAGCAACACCGAGGCAAAAGAGTTAACTCTAGAAACTTGTTAGAACCAGAGCCAGAGTGTGTTGGAGGCTGGGTTGCGTGCCGGGGGACTTGACTTTAAACGGTTCGAGCTATCTATGAACGGAAATCGAGAATTACTACTGCGCAGATTGGAGCGATTTGCATTGAGATTAGAATTACATAGAGAGGAGAGAGAGGAAGCTGTGAGGGGCAACTAGAGGGGGCAACTACTGCTGCTGCTGTGAAAAGTTTTGCTTAACAGGATGTACAAATGTACATGTACCATGTCCGCATGTCGAAAGCCCACCCAATGTGCAACAGGAACAGGGAATGTGCAACAGCAACATGGGGGCCCTTGTGTGACAGTCATAAATATCGCAATGAGCCGTTCGAATATGTCACATACAATGCTGACAAATTAATCAAAAGTTATCTGCCAGCCGGCATCGAAAGTTGAGTCTCCAAAGGGTCTTGCCACGGCATCTGCCGGCATCATAAACATATCAATTTGGTGGGAGCGCACAGCGGCAGCAACATGTTGCTGGCGTGCTAATTGCAAGCTTTATGGATATTGTTATGGTCGCTTTGACAGCTACAAATGCAATCATAAAACTGATACACTGGCAAAAGCAACATGTTGCTGCTGTTGCTTATCAGCGGTGGCGGCGGCGGTGACAAATTTGACATTGTCCTGTCATAAACCAGTTGCAACCCGCCGTTGCTTTTTATCATCTCTTTTTTTTTTGAGCTTTTTGCGTACGTTTTTTTTTTGGTGACAATAACATTGAAAGCAGCCTGCAAACGAGTTTGACAAGTTTGGGCAATGGGCAACAAGTTAATAGCCGCCGTTGGCCGACGTTGCAGCTTTCGCAGTACAACAAAAAATGAAGTCAAGAAGCAGCAACACAGGAGCAACACACACGGCACAGCAACAACAAACAATTTGCATAAGCAACGCGCACTTTTTCGTAAATTAAATGCCAGGCATCGGTTAAATGGAGCACCCTGTTGTTGCTGTTGCTGCTGCTGCTGCTGCTGCTGCTGCTGCTGCCATGTCTGCCAGCCATGGCCCAGTGCAATTAATTTCTTTTTAGCCGTGGCGGCGGCTGCATTCCTCTCTTTGTTGCCAGCATATTTGCATATAGTATGCCTGACTCACACTCACTTTGGCCTTATCGCATTTGTTTTATCACACACACTCAAACACTCGCACACTCGAGGCACACACAGCAACAACAACAAGGCTTTAAAAACGCATTCTGTTGGCCAAAGTCTGCTGACGCCACAGCGATCTTTCAGGCACTGAAAGAAAAGAAAAACCTTTGGAAACTTTAGAACATTTATTAAATCCAAATAAAAATTAAGCCTTTTCTTTTGGAGATACTTAATTTCCTCAGTGTAACATCATCTCCATGTTGCTAATGCGAGTGTTGCACGTGCTGCCTGATGTTGCTGCTTGGTTGGTTGCCTGTTTGTTGCCTCGCTTATTTTAGCTGAAAGTGTGCCCCGAGGCACTGAGCTTGCCCGCCTTCCTTCCATTTCCTTCCACTTCCTTTTCGGCCAGTGCATTATTTCGGACCTCTCTCTATGCATATTTATGGGCCTTGGTTAGGAGAGAGGCTTTGTCCCTCAGCCATTTTTGAGTGCCATCATCATGGCCATGGGTATGGGTCTGGGTCTGGCTCTGGGTTCTCCTTCGTCTGGAGTTTGCAGATGGAGTTTAGCACAGGTAACGCATCAAAAGCAATTTGCATGCCATTTTGCGGGGGCGGGGATCGCGCGGAAAGTGCCGGGATGAGCCGGTTTTTTGTGGCAAGAATGCGATGGCGCTAAAGTATGGCAATGTTTAAGCTTGCTTTAAGTGTAGATATAAGAACTTAAATAGGCAGTGAAAAATTACATTGATCCTTTAAATTTGAAACTGAAATATTTAATAATCACTGACCTTGCTAAAAATAAAGTATTTCCAACAGATAGATGATCGAAAGGGTAACTAGAATTATTAAAAAAGTTAAAGTAATGATGAACTTACCTTAAAAAGAACTTAATTTAAGCTCTCATAAAAATAAAGTAAAAAGAAAATATAATTTCTCAAGCAACAAAAAAAAAGGGTAGCATTTACTAAGAATATATTTCATAGAAAAATATATTATTATATATTATAGAACCCATTCGATCACCTATGCTGCTTTCGTTACTATTCCACATGATCATATTTCTTAATTTAATATTTAGTCACTAAGAAACCCCTTTAGACTAAGTTAGCCCCTGTAAAATATAAATCTTTAGCATTTTTAGACTACCCCCCTTTTTATAGAGTAGCACCACCCAATAAAAACACCGCACCCCCTTCGTTAGAACCGCCGACCCTTTACCCTCTGGAGATGACCAAAAATCTCAAGAGAACTAAATGTAACAAAATCGACAACACAACTGATGATCTCTTCTCTTCTCTCTTCTCTTCTCTCTCCCCCAAAAAAACAAAAAAACAACAAAACGAAACCCTCGTTCTCCGACAGGTGCACGAATTATGCGATAACTTCTGTCATCGGTATATATCGTGTTTAAAGGGTAAAATGCCAATAGATTTAGTGATCGACGAACGGGACACCACCAAGCCACCGGAGCTGGGATCGGCGAACGGAGAAGGGCGCAGCAATGCCGACTCCACGTCGCACACCGATGGAGCTAGTACACCAGACGTTGTGAGTACCCCCTTCGCGGGAGCACATGGTCCTATATTGGCGAGCTACAATGCGGTGGTGCACCCATGTTCGTAGTACGATAACGACCTTCTTGCAAAAACGAAGCGGGTGCTCACAATGCCCTGGGATTAAAATGAATCAATAATAATAATAAAATTGCAATGCGATCAATCAGTACGAAATCGAAAGCGAACAAATCGAATCGAATCGAATCGAGTTGGAGTGCGAATCGAATGCCAAATCGAGAATGCCACATCCCGATAATCGATGAACGATAACCGATAACTGTTAAGAACATGTTGCCCCTTGTTGCGGCATACAAAAATCTTACAAAAAAAAAAATAAAAACAAACATAATATTAATATTGATGAATTCAAATCCAAATCCGAACGCAGAAGAAGTTGTACGTCATTATGAACAAATCCAAAAAAATACAAAACACACACACCCATAGTATACACACACACACATTGTAAATTAGAATCAAAATCCGAAATCTAAGCAAAGAAAGCTTATTACAAATTAAAAGAAACCAACAGTAATAATTCCAAAACAAAAGCGAAAAAATAAATAAAAGGAGAGCAGAGGAGTTTTACGAGCCGGCGAGTAGCAGCAGCAGCAGCAACATCCACGGCAGCAACATTGCAACGCGACAGCGGCAACATACACACACTCACACACACGCGGCAGCAACATACATCGGCTGGCGGCACAGCGAGGACGAGGACAGTAACCGACATGAGTAACGTACCAGCGACAAACGAGCTTCCAAAACCGAGGCTTCGGCCACGAAAACCGAACTGATAACCGACTCGAAACCGACTGAACTACGAACGTATATCTATATATATACATATAGATACAAATATATATAGAGAACCCATTAATGTTGCTGCCGTTGCTGCCACGGCCAAAAAAATTTGTTTGCTCTCCTCCTTCTGTGTACAGTAAATGCCATAAATTTAAGTTCCAAAAGCTGTGGACAACAAAGAGTAGTAACGAAAGACAAAAACTATGCACTTTTTGAGTGGATTTCTTTTTGGATTTCGCTCCTGCTCTTTTCTGCCCATCAGCCAATCTCAATTCCTCTCAAAAAAAAGTAAAGAAAACAAATACAAACATCAGTTTATATATCTCAAGCAGATTGTAAATGATAAAAGATAAACAAAAAGCAACTGAGCAACAATAATTAGAGCAACAAACAATTTCGCTTAATTTGTAAAAAGTACCAACAACTAAAGAAACAACAACAGAAAACAAAGAAAATATAATGAAAAGCATAAAGTAATTGAGAAAACTAAATTACAACAATATGAAAAATGTTCGAGAACTTCGTTTTTGCAAGAGGCCCATATAGCTCGCCAATATATTATTAATTATTATTAACAACACTCACACACACCATTAACCAACCAACCAACCAACTATTTTTGATTATTTTCCCTCCTTGAAAAAAGCAAAAAACAAAAAAACGTCCCCCCCTAAATATAAAAATTCAAGTAATAGTCTTATATTATGAGAAAGTTTACTAACCCCCCAAAAATCTAACCAATTTTTAACATTTTTACATATGCACACATATAACTCTATATAGAGTTCTATATAGAAACTATATATATATATAATACCCAAGCATACGCATATATTATATATGTATACTGATTATATGATATACGAAAGCCTGGCCTCTGACTCTTCTGTCCCCGATATCTCGCGGGCCTGGTCAGTTAGTCGGCGGGTATCGATAGCCTAATCGGTTATCGGTTTAAGTTTTGTTGAGTTTGTAAACTTGTAAATATATATTTGAAATATTCCCCCAAAAGTCCCTCCTCTTTGGTAACAACAACAGCAACAAGCAGACAGACACACAGTCCACAAAAACAGTTTCTAAAATCTCTCTATCTATCCAACCATTAAATCCCCAATTCTTTTACGTAATTCTGTGCCAATTACTTGGAAAAAACAAAAACAACAAACGAATGATCACACAAACAGCCCAGCACCCAAGACTTTTCACCGCTGGAGGAGACCTATGCCAGCTATCGCATCAAGCACGAGGCGGACTTCTAGTCCCGCCCCGATTTTAACCCTATCCCCCCCATCAGTTCTCTATAAAAATACGGAAAAATCGATCTAATATAGAGGATAAAGCTTAGCCATGTAGTTTGTAACTAAAATCCAGTCTAGGCTGCGCTTAAAAAAAGAAGGATATAGAGAGTATAGTTAATTCCTAGAAACTTCTATCCCCACATATATATATTTTCTAATGCTTAGTTTGAAATTTTTTAATTTCCTTTATTATTTCGGGAATTCTTCAATTTAGCAAACGTGTATACGATTTTTCTAAAAACAAAAACGTCCTTTTTCCCTTCGTGTGTTTTACAACACTGGAGCGAAACTTGCCAAATAATACGAGAAAGAAAAATAAAATGGAGGAAGAGAAAGTTTAAGAAGATATAAGGATATTTTCGTTAATCACTTTTTATTTTTTGTTTTGTTTTCAACTCTCATCATGCAACGCATATACGTAAAAAAAGAGATACCAGAAAAGCAAAAAAGAAACCCAAAACCTGAGTTCAAATGCAAAGTATACGAATATAAAACATTATTGTTTATTACCTAGAGAAAACAAACAAACAAAAAAATATACGAAAAACAACTAAGAAACTTAAAGTTAATTTAATTGAGGATACATTTTAAATGAGCCGAGGAACTTTCAAGAACAATTGATATACGTAAAGCAAACAGCAAACCAACTAAAACTAAACAAACTTTAAGCATTTACTAAACGAAGCAAATCGAAAACTACGCGATACTATTATTATTAAATAAATATAACGATGAGGAGGACGAAAGCTAAATGTAATTTAATTGAATTAGAAACAGAGACGGAGCAGCCGAGAAACTTAGAGAACCCTCGCTACCCTCCAATCCCCCCAATTGTATACTATAGCGTACGTTATATAGTTCTTAGTCAGGACCCTTGAACCCTTAACCCCTAACTTGCAATACGAAAGGATATACGAGAGTTAGCGGCGCAGACCCCATTCTTCTCTAGCTACCAAAACACTCTTTCTACTGCTAACTTCTACTACTATTTTGAGTTGTAGAACACTACTACTAAACAAAACTACAAAATACAAAAAAAAAAGTAAAGAAAAGTAATAAAAATGTACTTAAATCGAGCTGCGGTCAGTCGATCCAGCAGCTCCTTCAGCTATATGGGCAGTCATTTGTATACTTAGACTATAGTCAAACCGATTTCCCAGCGGTTTATTATAGCCAACTAACTAAGCAACAACAAGAAAAAGAAACAACAACAAGAAAGCTTTTGTACTATTTTTTCAAAACTACCAAGAAAACGAGGGAAACTTTCTTGCAAAATTATTGAAAATTTAAAATAGTTGTTGTACTTTGTCTCAAACCCTTAAAAACAAAAAAAAACTAAAACCTTGTATGTAAGAAACTAAATTTAAACTCGAAAAATTGCTGTAATTATGTAATAATTTTTCTGTTAGCATAATTCGCCGCTTTTTAGTTAAAAACAAAAAATATACTGTTGCAAAAAAAAGGAGAGAAAAACTTTGTTTCCTATGATTTATTGTGTGAGCTTTTTGCATTTTCGTTGAACCATTTATACTTTAATGATAATTTTCTGTATTAAATGTTTTGCTAAAAAATATATTATAAAAACCAAGCAAAAATTTTTTATTGTTGCATTGTATAAATAAACTTAAAATACACACACACAAAATACTGAAACTGAAATACGTAATTGCTTTAGGTGATATTTTATAAAAATATAACGCAAGTAAAAATAATAATAAAAACATAAAAATACGAAAAAAAAACAACAAAAACTAAATTTAAAAAATGATGCAAAATATATACGTAAATATGTTTTAAAAATCGAAAGAAGGCGCTTTTTTGCTTTTTACTATTTTTAAAATATATGTAAAACAAGAAAGAAATACAAAATAAAACAAATTAACAATAATTTGAGCATACATTTTTTAATAATTATTATTATTATCATTATTATTATTGTTTTTACAAACAAAACATTTTATTTAGTTTTTAGCAAAATTGTAAAATGAAAGTAAATGTTATAAGAACGAAGATGACGATGACGAGAAAACGCAATCAAAAATTATGAAAAGAAAAAGTAAAATATACATAAAGAAAATCCAACAACAAACAAAAACAACCAGCAACTTCTATACGATATACGAATACATTTTAATGTAATATTTTTAATTATTTATATTGTATACTAATAATATAATTAAAGCAAGGAAGGATTAAGAGTAAAAGCAAAACAAAAAAGAACTACAGAGTAACGTTTAAAGAGTTAGCCAATAAATATATGAAAACAAAACGAAAAAACAAAAAAACGAAAACAAACAACAACAAAAAACAAGAAAAAAACCAAAATATATTTGAAAAGTATAAAACAAAAACAACGAAATGGATTTTTTTCTCTGACCTAAACTTAGTTATTTAAGCATTTTGGAGGACAATTAAAGGAACTGGGAGCCGAAGAAGATGCATCAAGCAGCCCTAGAAGGATGACCTTTCAAACTGGATTCCAAAATTTTTTTTCCAGTTATTTTCCAGATTTTCAGGAATTTTTAGGTGCTGGTGCTGCTTTACAATGGATTTATTTGTATCATTTAGGGACTCTTTCTACTTTTCAGCCGCGTTTCTAAGCTACTTTTTAGCCTGGAAAAGTCTTTCCTAAGTGTTTGGTATGACCTTCTTTTAGGTTTTCATGGAATTTTCGTTCTGTGAAATTCCCTCAAGAAAGTTGTATTTAATTTCTTGGACTTAACTTCATTTAAAAAGTATTTAAAACAAGTGCTTAAAATATTAGTTATACCCATATTTTGTGACTTTCAATGCAGAATAGGAAAAGTTTAAAACAGAATCCTCTTAAAGTAAACCTATATCAATTATAAATATTTGCCACAAAGTTAATTTATATTTATAACATTTATTTAAATACTATATTATAATATTGCTAATATATTAATATCCTTTAAATATGATTATAATATTTCCTATATCTTATAGAAACTTTTTCTACAAACTCCTCTTGTATATAAAATATATTACTGACCCAATTTTTGTGATGAACTGGACACAAGGTCCCAAACTCCTGTTCCATTAACATCGGCTGTAAATTGAGAACGGCTTGGCTCGTATTACCAACAAAAACAAAAATCCCAAGGCACGTGTAAGCCTCTTACTAAGTAGAGGCAGGATTTCAATGCAGAATTTTTGCTTTTTGGGGGTGCTGCCACAAGGATCACGCCAGGATAAGTGCGTTTGAATCTCAGGAATTTCATGAAATTCGAGCAGTTCATCCGATCGTTTTTGGACAGCTGCCAGCCGACACACGAGGGTAACGAACGCGTGTAAGAAACACCTTAAATGACTCTTTTTTTTTTTTGGTGTTTTCCCTTCTGGGTGCGTGTTAGATGAGTCCGAGTTTGAGTTCGAGTTTGTGTTCGAGTTCGTTCTCTTAATGGTGGCTACATGTAATTTGGCATTTTGCGTGATTGCCCGGGGCGTGTTTCTGGGTTTCTTCAAAGTCAAACCAATTCAAAGGCATTTTCTTCCAGCAAGTGGGGAAAATGCTCTTTCGTGATGGCTCAGTTTTTTTCTTTTTCTTTGTATTAATTTCTGGAGCAACGCCCCAAAACAAACGCTTGCACACAATTTTCCAAGCGGTTTCGTCCCAGAAGAAACCTATAATTTTATAGGCATTAAGTCAATCCACTCCCTTTTACCGAAAAAACTCTGCCAACTGGTTTTCTGAAATCGAAGACCGAGCTCCAGATAAAAAATAAGAAGAAGAAGGATCCAAGACTTGGCTTTGGCTCATTAGCCGCACTCTCACCTCAAAAAGAGAAACACGAGTTAGCCAAAAAGGATTTCTTTCTTATAATTTACTTTTATGTTTCAGACTTTTTTTTTGTATTTGTTTGTTTTTCGGCTCTTGCGGCTTTCAACGTCGTCATACTGTCTGCGTTTTGTGGCCCCAAAAGAAACCGCAGCACAACAGACTTGTCCCGAAAATTTTGTGCATTCATTTGTGAAACAAAGACGGACCCATCGCCAAGTCCAAGGCTACAATTAATAAACCAACAGGCATCGAAAAGCCCTACAAATGCTATAAAAAAAAAAAACAGAGAACTGAAAGCTTGATGGGTTTTTTGGTTTAGAGGCAACGAAGGTCGGAATACCCTCGGGTGATGCGATTATTAAATGAGTTCATTATGACGGGTTTGGTGTGTATCTTGATGAGGTTTTTAGGGAATTAGGTGAATTTATTATTAGAAGAAGCTTAGAAATAGAGGAATTTTTAGAAAAATGGGTAATACTTATGGGAAACATTTACAGGGTATCCCGTAAGCTTTATAGCTTCGTGAAGTTGACGATTTTTTGACTTTTTTTGATCCCTGCGATCTTTTGTTATTATGTATGAAGTGTCGCGTTGGCAGGAATTTCTCTCGAACAGCAAAAGCAACAAGTCCAGACGATCCCCAGACATTTTGGAGGGTGGATTCGGGGGGTTGGACTGACCGCAAAAATGTCATCACTGCTAATGTTTCAATGCAGTTTGCCACAAGATTTCGTTGTCTGCGGCTGATCTTTTCGACTTTTTTTCCTCCTGCTTTTTTGAGTGTTAGTTTCGGATTTTTGATCAGAATTTGGTTTCGTCGGGGGAATTGCAAGGCTTGTAGATGAAGCGTTGAATGCGATACCTTGGGCTTTGGGCGTGAAGAGACATGCCACACTCACGGCTCTTTGATTTTAAGCCTGAAAAAAATAAAGAAGAAAGAAATCTAATTTAAAAACTTAATTTCTAGTCGTAAATATTTTATAGAATATTTCCATTTTAGCTTCTTTTTTAGGCAATTCCAGGAAATCGATCGTAGCAAAAAGCATTTTTGAAATCTTAATGAAATTTTGTGGCTCAAGTGTGGTGGTGTTGCCTTCAAAGGACAGCGGCCGACAGGAGGAAATACTCTACCTGATTGTGTCAACCCTTTTTTTTTCTTCTTGTTGTTTTTAGAGGTTTTGGTAGAGATCCGAAAAAAGTATCAATTCAATGGAAATTTATGCCGTAAAAATGCCACAAGACAAGCCACCAAACAAAAACCAAAAAACACACACACACCGTCTTTGTCTTGCCCTAAGGCATTTTTTCCAATGAACACACCACAAAGTTTCGGTTTCATTTTTTTTTGCGTTTTTTTTGGGCTTTGTGAAATATTTGCACTGATGTCGCGCTCCTCTATCTCCTGGCCATTCAACTAAGCTGCAAATCGGTTTAAGAGCTTAACGAAAAGGCGGTGGAAATTATACAAAGTCGCTGCCGGACGGTTTACTTTTGTGTCATTAGGCAAATGCAGTGCACCTTTCCTTCCCTTCCCTCTTGGGCCCTCGATATATATATATTTTTTATGCTTTGCTCACCTGAGGGAAGCCCTATGTGGGTTCAGCTGAGCTCAGCTTTGGACAATTACCATTAATTACCCGGCGTATTCGCTGCACTTGGCACCGCAAGTGAACGCCACTGAAGTCCGGTCGAATATCAAAAGGAAAGGCCAGGACAATTTACGCTTGTTTTAAACTCGATTAGTCAGCAGTTGATCCTATCTCCACCCCGATACCAAGTCCCACTACGACTCCCGATCCCTATCCCTTTGACCCCATTGAGTGCTTTTCAATTACCCAACACGCAACTGACCACAGAGAGAAAAAAATAAATATAAAAGGGGGCCTTAAGCCCGCTTAGCCGGTATTGACCACTTGTAACTTGTAATTGAATCCAGCATGAAGGGCATCTATTTCCTATGATTCAAATATCTCAAAGGGTAGCCACTGACCGCTGCTAATTGAATTTGTTTTCAGTTGTTCCTGCTCGCTTTAACCCTTTTTTTCCACAGCACAAATATTTGCTAAGTGCACAAGGAGAAAGTTTTGTATTTTGGGATTAAAACAAGTCATAGATGAGGGATTAATTTCTCATATTAAAGTACATTGGTGAAATGTTGTAATGTCGTTGTTGAATTTAGTTTAATTGTTGGAATTTTGTATATATTTATTGTTGAACATTTTTGGTGGTCTTGGTGAATATTTATAGGAAAACATTAATGTTGAATTGGTGAAAACGATTGTTACTTTTAAAGTTGTGGAATAATTATTAGAAAACATTCATTCTTGAATTGAATCACCTTAACAACATTTATTGTTGAATTGGTGAAAACGATTGTTCATTGTTAAATATTTATTGGAGAACATTCATTGTTGAATTGGTGAATCACCCTAACAACATTAGTTGTTGAATAGGTGAAGCACCTTAACAACATTAGTTTTTGAATTGGTGAACACGATTGTTCATTGTTTAATTGTTAAATATTTATTTGAAAACATTTATTGTCCAATTGGTAAATCGCCTTAATAACTCTAACAATTTATTGGTGAATGTTTACTGTTGAATATCCTTTGGTGAATATCATTGGTGAACATCTATTGAGCATTGAACATTGTAATTTTTCCCAGTGTTCCCTCTTGCATTTCTTATACATTCTCCGCTGATTTTTCGTCATTGAACTTTTGATTGATTTTTTCCTTTTTCTTACCAAAAATTGCAATTTGGCTCTGACTTTCGCTGGACCCTCTTCTTGGCTAATTTCTAGCCTCGACTCAGACCACTGACTTTCGCCCACATCTTCGAGGACATAAATCACTTGCACTTAAATCCGCTGCTGGCGACGTCTCCGTTTCTATATCTGTATTTGTCTGTCTGTCTGTCTGTCTGTTTGCCTTGGCCATTAGGCCCAGTCCCAGGATTTGGGGGTCCCGTTCTGGAAGGGTGGCTGGGATCTCTTGGATTTTTGGCCTTTTGTTGTTGAACGCTCTGGCATTTCTATTGGCCCGGAAGCTGTGCGGCCAGCATCTACAAAATAGTCATCGTCCTGTATGTGTGGGGGGCAGCAGCAATTTTTATTGCCTTTTTGTGCTTTATTTCCTGCGCACTATTTTTGGGCCTAAGAAGTTTTCCATGAAGGAGGAACGGAGGAGAATGTGGAAAGGAGGCTTTATGCCTGAATGGCGCGACGGGCATTAGATAATGGTGTTCCTGCTTATTGCTTACATTGGCTTTTTCTTTATCCCCACATCTCTGAGTTTGGGGCGTCTTTGGGGGATTTTCTATAATTTGCAGGCAGCTTAGCGAATTTCGCAGAGAAGGAGGCAACCAGAAACTAGCAAAAATAATTTATTGCATATTTAATAGCGCACGTGCCACGGCAGGAACCCAAGTTCTTTATTTATTTTTATTTTTTTGCCTTGGCCTATTAAGGCGGGTTTTCAGAATGGCATTTCATATGCCCTAATTGGCTTTGTGCCTTTTTTAAAGTCGTTTTTTTTAGAGATCTTTATGTGCTCCGATTGGTTTTCAATGCAGTTTTTAACATAACATTTTATTAAGGCAAATGTTCTAAAATATATTTCTTATATGGATAATTAGTAGCTCCAAATAAGCTTTACATTTGCATTTATAAAGGATGAACACCTTATAATTTAAATAATTAGTTATATATTTTTAAAATAGCTTTCTTTTTAAACTTAATGGTTTATTGCTGCGTAAACAACCCTTTAAGTTCACTTAAAATAAACCTTTCCCTATATAAACTCTCCTTTAAGTTCCTTTTATTTCTTAGCTTCAACTTTTAATTAACCAAAAAGTTTGGAGAGCTGCTAAGTGCAGCTTAACACACACACCAAAATTTTCAATGGAACAAATGCCGCATAAATCTCTAAGCTACTTTTACTTGCCAAGGCACTCAGCGAACTTGCTCTGGGAATTTTTTCCTTAGACTTCTCGGAGCTCTACTGTGAGTGCCTCAGTGTGCGCCTCAATGCTTATCCGGCGCGAGGCAATTCCCATTTGGGCCACATATGCCCGGCATTATGGGGCATAAATAAAAATGCCTGCCACGCTCGCTGCTAATAAATGAAATATGATGCTGCTTCGGGTTGTGCCACCACCCCCTTGGAAATTGTCGTAGCTCCTGTTTTCAATATATATCAGTATATATCTCTGCATATTTCTGCACGGCGACACAATTTCTATATTTTGGCAAATTATTTTCTCGGTCTCGGGGTATTGGATTTCCCCCCGGGGCGGTGATGGGATAAGACAAGACCGGCAGCCCTCTTTTCCTGGGCTTTTATTTATATTTTCCTCCTCTGTTCACTGTTCACTGTTGCTTTTCTTTTGGTATGCGCGGTGCGAAAACAAAATTGACGTCAATTACGCAATGCACACGGGGCATTGGCGGGGTACCCTTCGCGGCTTTACCAGTCAGACACCAGCTTTAGTCCTCGAGTCCTGGAGTTTTCCCTTCGTTCGACTGCTTTTACTAATCCGCTTCGGGGATTTGGGGAATTCTCTTGCCGCGCTCTCTCTCCAGCCGGAGCATAGCATACTTTTCCGGGAAACCCTTTGCGTCAGATGCTCTCAGGTTGCTGGTTTTCGCACCCTCGGCAACATGGTGGCATTGCCTACTTTTGCTGCTTGCCGCTGGGCGCTAATTAACGCATTAAATCATATTAATGTCGCCAAATGTTTCAAAGTCAGCCTGTCGTCCCGGTCTGCTTTCGTATGCTTATTGGGTTTCCTTGGCGCGCGGACTTTTGGTCCTGTCAATAAGCCGGCATAAATTGCCTCTAATGCAACAAGGACATACTGAGCGGGAGGGTGGGTTTTTGCCTACCGTTAATGCTGATGTCGTGTCCTTGGGAGTTGCTGGTGGTAATGGCTTTAATTCCTCTATTTGGGATTATATTTGAAGTGTTGTTAATTTTATATTTGAGTTTTGAGGTGTTTTTAATTAAAATGGAACAGTTTAGCAATTTAATTACAAAGTTCTTAGATTGTAACTGCATTTTCTTCTGAAGATTTTCCTGTTATTCATACTGTTCCTCTTGATACTACTGGAAATTGATTCTCTGCTGTCACATTTCCTGTTCAAAGTTGCCTATATTGCAGCTTATGTTGCTTTGCTACTTTCTGGTCTGTAATCTTTTCTTCTTAAGTTGATTAGAGCTGAGTAGAAATGTTGTTGAGGCAGAAAAATCACAAATTAATTAAGGAGTCTCTGCCGAGCTCTCTACCGTTCTCGGACGCTTTGCTAATAAAACTTATATAATAATTGTTCATAAAGTGTACGATATTATGTGTTTTCAAATGAGCTTTGGCTTGGCTGGCGGATGAGCCGGCTGGACTTCGTGTTGCATGTTGCTTGTTGCATGCAACGCTCATGGCAGACGAGACAGAGACGGGAAGCAAAGCGAAGCGATGCCGTGTTGTCAACTATTTCTTCGGTTCATAAAAATTGTTATTAATTGGCACTTAAATGCTCAAACGCAAAAGTTGAGAGACGACGACGACGACGACACCGACAACGAGGAACGTTGATGCTGTGTGTTTGTCTGTCTCTTGTAGATTTGCTGTTGCTTTTGTTGCTTTTGTTGTTGTTTTTGTTGCTGTTCCTGTTGCTGCCTCCGAAGCGTGTTGTGAAATTTAAGCTTTTTAGCAGTTGTTGCCTTCGTTCGCTGGTTCGTTCGTTGCATGTTAACCTTTGGCTCGCTTGTAATGAATGCAACCGAAACGAGGAGCAGCCCCGAGAGGAGACCCCAGAAGTAAAGACTCTTCGGAGTCTTTTTGGAAGAAAGAAGGAGGCGGCAGAAGACAGCAGCAGTGGCAGCTGGAGACTTACTTAAAGCTCTCCACATATAAATTTCCCCACTTCATGTGGCACTTGTTTAAAGTCCATTTTGTGCACTGCGTGAGTGTTTATTGAATGTTTTTCTTTTTCCTTTTTTTGCACCAAAGAAAGTCGAGAAATATTAATAAAATGCCATAAAATGGCAATAAAAACTGTAGGATTCAAGTACATTTGTATGAAATCAGAGATTGAAGAGGCTGACTCAACAGTTGAACTTCCTGAAGTTATATTTATTAGACATTTATTGGAGTAATAAATCATTATTTATATTATCATATTTAAAAGATTATTATTTCATTATTTAGTGGAAAAAGTGTGACTAAAAAATCTCTAAAATATTATACAAAAAATTAAAGAGAGATGATCTTAAAGGTATTTTCCTAAAGCAACAATTTCCTCAAGTGCAACCTCAAGAAATGTTGTACTTTAAAAGGGAAAACAAGCCTCACAAATGTCTAAAATTAACCCAAACTTCTATTAAATTTCTCACTATTTTTCTTAATATTAACTCAACTCTATCACAAGTTTCTCTTAAACAAGTTCCACTGTATTTAATTTCAACATTCCCCTTTTCCCTGTGTTAAAATCACATTGCAAGCGCCGCAGCAATGTTAATTAAAATTATAAAAATACGAGAAAATTAAGGCACCTGGAGAACACCTTGAAAATATAATTTCTGTTTGAGCCAGCAGGCTCCCCACCTAGCGGGCCCCTCCCCAGAAATTGGATGTGCTTCGGGAGGGGATATATGTATCTCGTTGTATGTCTGAAGGAAGGGAGGGAGGGAGGTTGAAGGGGAAACCATGGCAAGATGCTGTGATGCTTCTGCCCCGTTGCCATTTTTGGCCGACCGACCGCTGTGAACTGACTGAATGTCTGAGTCTGAGCCCGGGTCCGCAGCTCGAATTCGAATTCGATTCCGATTCCGTTTCCAATTGCCAGCTCTGCAACCTGGCCGAGTGTAAATGATATATGTGGGCTGGAGGGAAGCGGACAGCGGACGAGAGACCCAACCGTCTTGTCTGTCATTTTTGGAGCCACACAAAAGTCCCAGGCCCGAGAGCTCCGGGCTCTGGGACTCGAAACCCCAAGCCCCAGCCCCAGTCCAAGTCCAAGCCCAAGCCGAGTGCAAATGACTTATAAGAATTTAATATTTAACAACACAAATCAATTCAAAAATCATCAGAGGGGTGCAGCAAAAAAGTACAGAAAAAAATCTCATTTGTTGCAGCTTTTACACGGGAAGAAAAAGTATTGCTAATTGGGGATTATAATAAAATAAACAAGACACTTTATTTTAATCCAACAAATTATATATCTTTTAAAACTCTAAAGTAAACACTTTAAACTTAATAGAATCTTGGTAAAAAAAATAGGTTTTAGATGTATGTTTTTTATATTATTTTATGAAATATTTTTGATATAAATTTCTATAATTATTTCTGTGTGTAGCATTTCGTTTTTCTGAACAAAGTTTCATTTCGGGCCTGGTCTTGTGTTGTGTTGTTCCTGGCCTTTTGGTATCACTGCAAAGGCAACGAAAATGAAACTTTAACGTTAACGTTAAGGAAACGATCCGGCAGACAATGTACTATATTATGGCCAAGAGCCAGGGGTGCGGGGGGAGGTGGTCCAGCCAAGATGATGATGATGATGATGATGCCGAGGTCTGAAAGCTAAAGTCGTTAACATGGTGGTCGTTGCTGTTGTTGTTGCAGCAGCCTTTTTGTGGTCAGCGCAAAAATTATGAAAAATCTCAAAAAAAAAAAAAAAGAAAAAAGAAAAACAACGAAAAGAGCCGGCTTTTGGCCATGGCCTTTGTATGATTTCTTTCTTGGCTTCACTTTGATTTCGAATTTTTCGTATTTTAAAATTGTGTATTTTTAGTGTCAGCTCCAAAAAGTCTTCCCCACAACCATTCCCCCCTTTCGCCAAGGCCAGACATAAAATTAAAAAGACACACAAAGCGATCAAGAAGCAGCACAAAAGATGCATCTCCCGCTGCGACCCGAAAAGAATCGAAAAACAGAGAAAAATAAAAATACAAATAATAATAAAATAAGGAACTGAACAAAAGTTTTGCAACCCAAAAAAAGCGCAATTTAACAAAATAAATTTAAGCAATAATTATACAGCAAAAATAAAACATAATAAATGCACAGAAATTATAAGATAATTAAGAAAACCATTAGCAAGGGGAAGGAGTTTTATTGGAGATTTAATTTATTGAACATTATATTTTAAATATAATTTCATATATAAAATGTATTTAAATACATTTCAAAATCAAGTTAATTAAATTACTTTGACTTTTGAGACTCTAAAGACACAGAAAATCATATAACAAATTGCCTTAAAATAAAAATAAAACCAAAATTCACAGTCAAATAAAAAGAAAAAACCTAAATTCGATTGGGCGACAAATCCCCCAAGGCGGAAAGTATGCACATCGAAATTATCGAGCATTTAACACGGTCGGGCCAAAGATTCCGATACGGATTCAGATACATAGGCAGAGCCAGAGGCAGATGCAGATGCAGATACAGATGCCGATGCAGATGCAGAATCGAGATCTCGAAGATCGAGACCATATTGCACTCGCTATAGAGTGGGGTTCGAATGGGGTTTATTCCGTGGGATTTGGCGGTGTTGAACGGGGCAACGGGAATCTGTGGCAATACAAACACTTTGCACTCAACACCCATTTAGCTAGGCCGCCTGGCTGATGATGATGATGATGATGTGGCCGCCAGCCGCCAACAGAATTGTTTACAATACTACAAAAAAAGAAAAGGAAAATACAAAAAGAAAAAAAGAAGAAAAATACAAAAAAAGAAAAGCCAAAGTGGGGGGAAAATTTTGCGATCGATTGCAGAGGAACCGCAGAGAGAGAGAACTGTAAACTATTTACAGCCTAGCAGGCTCAATGATTGTTTTGCTTGGGTTTTGCTTGCTGCTTTTATACAATAAAATTTATTTGATTTTCTTACGCCGCTTTCATGCCTCAGGATTTTCCTTCAATTTTCCCCCTTGCTGCACTTTTGAACGTGATCGTTGTTGTTGTTGCTGTTGGAAAATGCAGCAGGGAAAAGCGACTGAGGATGATGATGATGATGACGCCAACTTTGGACTGGCGGCGGTCGCTTCGCTTTTATAAAAATAAATTGTTCGCAGACGTAATGATGCGAAAGCAATTGAGAATTCTATATATGCAACTGTCTGTATGTTTGTCTCAGTGTGTGTTACTATGAGAGTGTGTGTTCTCTCTGTGTGTGTGTGTGTGCCGCCTGCATTTGTTTGTTGTTTGTTGGAATGAGTAGAATTTCAATTGACTGTGGGCAGAGCGAGAGCCCAACTAGCGGAGATAAAGACAGAGCTACTAGTAAAAAATACACTAAAAAAAGATCGATTTAGAATAGTAAAAATACATAAATTCCACAAGTTTAGAATGCTCTTATTTTATTAAAAATTAAATTAAAAAAGTTAAATAGCTATTATTTTACTTAAAAGAACTTTTAAGTTGTACAAAATAATGACTTGGGAATTATAAGAGCACAAAAAGAACAGCTTTCAGTATCAAAAGTGGACTAAAACCTCTTAAATTCAGTTTTAGCTTTTAAAATTAGACAAACTTAAAGAAATGAATCACAAATCAAGAATTAAAATAATAATAATAAGAACTTTTAAATTCTGCAAAATTATGACTTGGGAATTATAAGAACACAAAAACGAATACTTGCAGTACCAGACGTTAACAAAAATCTCTTAAATCTAGTTTTAGTGTTCATTATTTTACAAATTTAACGAAAAAGATCACAAAACAAGAATTAGTAATAATAACAAGAACTTTTAAACTCTACAAAATAATGCCTTGGGAATCATAAGAAAACAAAAATGAATACTTGCAGTACCAGAAGTGAGCGAAATTCCCTTAAATTCTGGTTTTAGGTTGACAAATTTAACGATTTTATTGAAATTAATCATAAATCAAGAATTAACACATTCATTATTTGACAGTGCATAGTTTTTGTATTTAAAACCCGTCCAAAGTAAAATCTCAGCCCCGACAACCTTTGCCACCTCAAAATCTAGCATCGACAATCGCCAAAACACCGCACAGCAGCGATCCTCGCTGGCATCGTGATCTCTTCCTTATCGGCGGTGGACCATCGATAATGATTATTTTGACAGCCAACTGACACGACCGCGTGATCTCCCCTTCATTTCTTCCATTTCTCTTCCCCCTTGATTGCAGTGTAGTGTTGGCTAACGATCAACAAACGCAGCTGGAACCGAGATTCCGATCTGTGAGAGAGATGATTGCTCGTTTTTGGGAATCTAGTTTTAGGGATGGACGGACACGCCCCGTCGAACAGTTGAAAGAAAGAAAGAAAAAAAACCTCAACAAAAAAGTTAATTGTTATGTGAACTACCCCTAACTCATGCAAACTCGGAATCAGCCTCAGATATAGTATGTAGAGCTGAGGAATCAGAATTCAGAGCTCGGGCATCCTTGAAATGCGCCTGCGTGGATTTCGGTACAGTCTGGCGGAGTTAATCCGATTTGTTGCGCCCCCTAACTGAAAAAAGGTCCTGGACAAGGGTGAGTTATGCGGCGGTCCTGTGATTGATTGCCTGATTTCGTCGGGGTGGTTTCCACACAGACACATACATACACTCAGAGTCCTGTGGACAACCCTCTGCCAAAGTGAAATTGTTTGAAAACGCATTTAATTGCATCTCATTGCCATCTGACTTCCCAGTGTTATATTTTTGGTAGGTGAAAATTTGATTAAGAGAAATCGTGTGGCAGGAGATCGAGATTGGGATCAGGAAACGGTAACGTCTTGCGTCCAAAGGGGGCAACATTTTAATTATGGCAATTACAAATTGCAATGGCAAGCGCAGAAATTGCAAAAATCACGCATTTTATTGATTTTTAATTGCAACTCGTTGCATACCAAAGGAGGATCGCTGCTGCAAGCTAAAAGGAGAAAAAAATACAAAAAAAAAGTGAAAAAGAAAGAAAGATCCGGAGAGCCTGAGCATTTGTTGTCTTTAATTATGTTGTTGATTGCCCCGACATGTCCGTCCATCTTGGCCAGACGTTTTCCGTCCGTCATTCTGGCCATTTAGGTGCGAACAACTAGCTGCCTCTCTCTCTCTCTCTCTCTCTCTGCCACCAGCCACACACCAGTTAGTCAAGTTAAGTTGTCATAATTTTTGTCGTTCAACAACACCTGCAACATACATATGCACTGAGGGGAAAATGGGGTATTAAGTCGAGAATATTATATAAAAATATGTAAAGGTTCTTTATAAAATGGTTTGAGGGACAATAACTTATAAGTTAAATATTAACATTAACCAACAATTTCTATTTTATTTTGTAACCAAACAAGTACAGAATTTCCTGAAGAGTTAAGCCTCTTTAATATTCTCTTAATTATATTATTACTTAATATTAAATCGACTTTTCTTATCTCGTTTTTTGTCCCTGTGCAAAAAAGCCACTCTCGAGGGCCGAAGCCCGAGTCGCAGAGCGCGCCAAATGCCGCAAATAACTCAGTTAATATAATTAAGTTTTGCACGAAATGTGCAGCAGAAATATGCGAAAAATGCCACGCAATCTCCACACAAAAACAACAACAACAAGGGAAGGACCTCTCCAAAGGGGGGGTGAGGCAGAGAATGAAACGAAAGTTTATGAACTTGTCCAAGTGTATATTAGCTTAGTACATGTTCTTTTTCTTGTTTTTCTTTTTTTGTGTAATGGCCCCAATGACGCTGCGTATATGTGCATGCAAATGACGTAATGACAATGTGGGCAGCACTAGGATTTATTAACTTGGCGATAGTTCAACTAGAAAAATAAAAAAACAAAAAAAAGAAACAAAAAAAAAAGGTACACAAAGAACCCATGAAATGTCGACCAAAGTAATTTAGTAGTTAAAGGAAAATGGGGAAAATTAAAAAGGGAATAAAGGAAAGTCAAGAAACACCTTTAAGGTACATAGATCTATATTTTAGGTAAAGGTTAATGTTTAAAGAATATTTCAAGCAATCCTTTAAGAAAATATGTCATTAAATAAATACCACATTTATTAATATAACATAGTAAGCTGAATGCAAGACTGAACAAGAAAGGAAGCTAACTTCGGCACGCCGAAGTTGGTATACCCTTGCAGATTCCAATTGTATAAATTATAATCTATCCCAATATACATAATATAATTTGAATTACTTTCATATACATACAATTTTAACAGTTTTACATTTTTTCACATTTTTACATGTAAAGTAAAATGTAATTTTTCTCCACGTTTACCGATCGTTTGTATGGCAGCTATATGATATAGTCGTCCGATTCTTATGAAATTTTCAGCAAAACTCTGAAAAAATATGAAATACTAGTATCTCAAAGTAGAGGAATTTATGTAGAAAACTGACAAAGCTATAATTTTTTTTCTGAAATTTTCACGACCGTTCCTATGGAAGCTATATGATATAGTAGTCCGATTTTTATAAAATTAAATGTAAAAATCTGAAACAATATAGAAAGCTCATAACCGAGAGTTGATCAAGATATGTTAAAAAACAGTGAAGTTATAATTTTTTTTCAACAAATTTACGGATCGGTTGTATGGCAGCTATATGATATAGTTGACCGATCCGGCTCGTTCCGACTTATGTACGAGTGAGAGTATATAGAAGACTATCTGCAAAGTTTCATTCAGATAGCTTTAAAACTGAGGGACTAGTTCGCGTATAATCGGACAGACGGACAGACGGACAGACGGACAGACGGACAGACGGACAGACGGACATGGCTAGATCGACTCGGCTGTTGATGCTGATCAAGAATATATATACTTTATAGGGTCGGAGATGACTCCTTCACTGCGTTGCAAACTTCTGACTGAAATTATAATACCCTGCAAGGGTATAAAAAGGTATAAAATAAAACCGAAGCTTTGCTGGTAAGCAAAATAAATCTCTATAAACAACAGCATTCTTCAAATATTATTAAACAAATGTAATTTAATTTCCCTTCCTTATTTAAAGACTTTTATATACACCCCTTAAATTTCCTTAACTTTTCCCATATGTTTCATAATGTGACTTTTCATTCGTCTAAAAATCTAACTTTATATGGTTTTCCCGCCTAATTTAATTACGCTTTATAATCGGCTTACTGGCAGAGGGGCATCACCCCGTCTGGCACCTGTTTTCCACGAAATGGAAAATCAAATTTCATGCCAGCCAGCCAAAAACATTTGCATACAAATCAGAGACAGAGCCAGAGCCCGAGCAACCCTTCAAATGCCCAGACAGCAGCAGGAAAAAAAGCAAGACCGTCTAATGATATTTTGATGTTGTCTCGATGGGTCTTCAATGGGTGATGGCTGCGTTGGAAACCCGCAAAATGCGTGTTTTAAATCCAATTTAGACATTATCTAATTTAGGGCATCTCTCTGACTGCTGACTCTGCCGAGTCGCGTTGAGTCGTTGCTTTATGCAAATTTATGGAAATTTCATTATCGCGCACCCCTTTTTTCTACCCCCAAACTCTAAATGCTGCAAAAAGGCGCCAAAAGATGTAATAAACTCATTTAAACTCATAGCTACCGGTGGAATGATTTTGTTTTTGTGGGGGGGCAGGGTTTGGGTAATGAAATTTTTGTTAGAGCATCTTTCAAGCCCACCATGATAATATGCAAATGGCCCGGCCCAGTGGGACGTCCTTCCAGCGAAACCCCCAAAAAACTAAAGTGAATCTCGGGCAGCGTTTCGTGTTGCAATAATCAAATTTTCTAATTTTTATGGCCCTCTGCGGGGCCAGACAAACGGCGGGTAATGGCCAAAAAGTGAGGCTCACGACCAGGTCTAATTGATTTGGCAGTGGCCGGCATGATTCAACCTTAAGTACTCTTTTTCTGGAGAGGCTTTTCGGGGGAAATGCTGGGGAGAAGAGGAGTGTGTGTGTGATGGAAATGGGTGTCCAGGGGCGGAACTTGTGCCATGTCATGGCCATGGCGACGTCGTCTTCCAGTCTGCTGCTCGCACTGGCCATGATGCGACAGTTTTGGCCTCATACCACAGAGCCATAGTCAGAGCCAGGCTTTTAAAGAGTCGGGCCGCACCGCCCCTCTATTCAAAAGACTATCTCAAAAGTGGGAAAAAAACAAGAAGAATGAAATAATACAGAGAACTCAAAAGCGCCGTGCTGAAGTTCGCGGCAAAGATGACTTGGCGAAAAATTCAAAACAAGAGTGTTTGGATCGCATTGAGATGCGGATTTCAAGGCACTGAGGGAAATAATAATAAAGTATTTAAATTTGAAAATAAGGAAAATATTTATTAAATTTAGAATTTAGCGAAAATATTTATAATAAAATATTCCTTTTAAACATTATTCTTGATATGTTGGTTGCAGTTAATTCAAACTCTTTAAATTATTATTTTGCTTGATGTTCGAATTCTCAAGTCGTAACTTCAAAGGTTTTAAGACTTGAATCTTCAACAGAAATAATGTTTATTTATTTTAGAATGTTGTTCAAATTTATGTATAGTTCTAAATATTATTTTGTACTAAATCCTAGAAAAAATCTAAGTTTCTTAAACAGAAATCTACCAATTTATGAAAAAGTGTGACCATATAAGTAAAAGAAAACTGATACCTAGAAAAGATCTCATTTTCTTAAACCGATATATAATTATTTCTGAATAAGTGTGATATATATAAAAGAAAACAGGAGTTTTAATAGATTTTCTTGTTCTTTAAACAACAATTGAAATATTTTTCCCTCTGTTTCCCTGTTCTAGTGAAGGGAAGTGCAGAGGTAACGGGGGAGTTTATTTGGAATGCGTAGCTCGCGCGAATCTTTGATCTACATTTGAGTCACTCTGGGCCATTTATCAGAGTGTTCATATCAATAATACTGTATGAATTTCGTATTATCCAGCCCGCTGCAGTGACTTGACAATTTTCGGGGACCTTTCATAGTAAAAACCCCTCCAACAACAACACTCCACCCCTTCTGTTTTTCTTGTTTTTTTTCGAGTCATGACTCGCCAGACAGCGACAAATCCTTGTAATGCCTCGTCTCTGGGCATGTTTCCTCTTTGGCCGGGCTAATTTCAGCTGTCAGCTTATCGGCTGGAGTTCCAAAAGGAACTGGCCAACACCTTGTGCCAAATGCAATCTATGAAATCTCTCTGACTATGGCCATAGCTCTCTGGCATTCGAAATGGAAATGTTTCGGGGCTGTCTTGGGCTATCTGTTTGGTTTTTCCTGCTGTTCCGGGGGATTTGCGTTAGTCGCTGACAGGGAAACGTCCACGAAGTGTCCGCTCTGAGGGGATCGGGGATAACCCGGGATCCTGTCCGCCGCCGGCTAATCTCTGGGCCAGGTTGTGTCGTCTCTATCGCCTTGCGGAATCTATTTGACACTGTCTGGGGTCTTGGCTTCGGTTCGGTTTGGTTTTCTTGTCTTTCTGCTGGATTTTCGTCTGTCCCGCGGGGACTTTTTAGCACGCCACAAAATGCGGGGCAGACTGGCAAAGGAGGGGCGGACGGGGCGTGACAGTTTACATGAAATTACTTTGCATACACATGCATCAAATTAATTACACGATTAATGTTCTCACATGCAAGTCTCTCTCCAGCGAGGCTCTTATGCAAATCTATTTCTCGCGATCACTGCAGCATTTGCATGTGGCTATCTTGATATCTTTTGCCGGCAAGAAAATGATTCCATTGCCTTTCGTGATTTAACCCCCCTCCCCCTTTCCTCTCCCACCAAACACACATACACTCAGCCCGTTTCTTCCCCCAGGAATTTGTGTTGGAATTGTGTGAAACATGCCATTTGAATAATTATCTTATTTGCATGGCAGCCACAGCGAGAAATGCACTCAAGTGCAAATTAAAAAGGCAGCAACAGAAAATACAAAATAAAAAAGAAAATACAAATGGGAAAAAATCTACAAACTAGAGTCCAAAGTTCTGCAGTTAATCTCGGGCTGTGTGTGAGCGAAAAGTTCAAATTGATAGCTCCGAGATTTGTGGAGCAGATAAACCCGATCTGCTCTGCTCTGCTCTGCGAAATGCAAAATCGCGTGCAGCTCCATTTGCTCCATTTCCGTTTGCTTTATTTTCCCTGCCTCTTAGCATGGGATTTTTTTCTCCTGATTTGATTCAGATTGCTTTATTTTAAGTTTAATCTGGTATTTACATATTTTGATAAAGGAGAAAAGAAACATTTTCTGATGTCTGAATGGTCACACTGTGGAGTAGCGGTGTGACCAAGTCACTATTTGATTAATTTTAACAAGTTTGCATTTAAAACTTGCACATTTATTTAAAATTTGGTACTAACATATTTTTCTGCCATAAGAAATAATAATATTTAAACACTTTCTAATGTCTGAATGGTCACACTGTAATGTTAACTAGGGTAGCAATGTGACCAAGTCACTATTGGATTCATTTTCACAACCTTTTCCTGCATCTTTTAATGGCATTCATTTAAGATTGGATTTCCTGAAATCAAACTGTATCTTACATTTTTGTTCACAATTAATAAAAATACTTATCTGAAGCCTGCATGGTCACACTGCTTTTTTATAGCATTTTAAAAGTGTGACCAATTCCTTAAAGAAAGCATTTTCGATGCTAAATTTATTAAGGCTCAAATTGCTATTCGAATGAATCTTTCAAATTGATAACTCCAAGATTTATCTGTTTTGAAAAGATACAGGTCCGATCTCGGATGCCCCATTTCCGCTCTCTTTTCCCTCTCTGCTAGCCGGGATTTCTCCCTGTTTATTTTTGGGGCATGGCCTGGCATGCTGTCTCAACGTTTCCACTGTTTGTGTAACATAATAACACAAAGGCAAACAAATGATAAGTTTGATAGAGTCACAATTGCGCGCCACCGGTTCGCCTTTGCGTGCTGCCTCGCTGCCTGGGCAGCCTTATCTATTTATTATTTTACCTTACTTATTCTTGACTTTTTGTGTGTTTGCTTGATTCTGGAGTAGTTTCCTTTCAGGTAGCTTCTGAATTTTTATTATCAAAATACTAATTTCATTGTTTGCACAAGATTTCCAAATTTTTGTTTCTTTCTTGCACGTTGTGGCTGCCTACTTCAATTTCGCTGTTATCGCTTATAAATATTTAATCACAGACCTGTACTTTAGGCATTCATCGTCGTTCATTCTTTATTGTTATTCGGGGCTTTCAGTTTTCTGGCTGCTGATAGCAGCGCGTAGCATAGGAAGATTTGTCCATTTGCTTTTTTATTTTTCATTTTTTTTTCGGTTAGATAATGGTCACAAGGGAGCTGCTGCTGCGTATGAGTAATATCCCCCTGATAGTATCTGAAAAAAAATGTATGGGTTTTTCTGTCTGGTTTAGTTTTAATTATGTCAAGTGTTTCGACATGAAATTAAAATGTTACCCACTAGAAAATTAATTTGTCGTCCGGTTGAAATTCTTTAGATATGATTAGCACACAGAAATGTGCGTAATTATTGATGTTTAATTAAAAGCACTGATAGCCGATGACTTGTGAAAAGTGAAGCACTTGAAGTTTATGTAAATGTAAATATCAATTTATAAAACTCTTTTGTCAAGAGCTTAGCTCGTGATGTGTTTAAGTAATGCCTAAAAACCTTTTGTTTATGTATCAAGAGTGTGTATTTAATTATTGGCTTACAAAATTAATAATAGAATTGAACGAAAAACTTAATTACTGAAAGCCAAGAAAAGTATTTCGCCAACACCTTTAATTTCCTGTAGCGTTTAAAGCCCTTTTTTGTCTCTCTGTCTGTGTGTGCACAATAATTGTGTGTAATTAACTTGCCATTTGATTGAAATTATACCTCCTTCGGGTGTGTGTGTGTGTTTTTCTAAGTAAAGCAATTTGCCTGCCAAAAGTGATGGCTGCTAACGTAGCGAAAATAGAGAGATGGAGCTGGGGAACCTTCAGTCAGCCATATTGAATTGTTCGGGTTATATTCCAAGGAGTTTTGCACCTCCGCAACGGCTTTAATTAAAAATTCAACCCCCTAACAAAATGGCTCATACACTACACATACACACACTTGACACAACTTGAGCAAATTTGAAAAACAATTAAATGCCATGCGCGCAATTAAATACACAAAAGGTGGCAACAGCAAAAGCTGGGGAAAAACAATGGGGGAAGAGGAAAATTTGAGGGGAAAAAAAGGGTGGAGCAGCTGCTGCTTCTACTCAAGTGCAGGGGTTGTTATATACCGTTAATTAAGCAGCCGGCTAACAGAGAGTCTTCAGCCTAAGCATTCCAAAGGGCTCAATGGCTCGAGGGGCGCCGCCTGGCTAAAACCAAAACCAAAGCCAGAAGCAAAGCTAAAACCAAAACCAAAACAACAAACATGACACAAACAGACAAACAAAAGCTTTTGTACGGGGCAAATCCATCAAAACAAACAGCCAGGAGGGATTGTTCCGAGGATTGTGTTTTTGCGGGGGGTTTGGGCTCAACTTCCACTCGCTGCCACTCACTTTTCCACATCGAGGCCATTGAGCCATTTCCTCCCATTTTTCCCATCATATCCCAGAAAATCCTGCGAAACCAGAAACCGCATAGAAAAACTTTCATTCGCAGCGGCCGTGTAAAAAGGATTTAATTATTTGCTCTAAGGATGTGCTCATCAAATGAGGGAGAGAAATTTGTTCACGAGTGTTTGCAGACAAATAGAAAAAATATGTTTCACGTCCACTTGGCAAAGCGTTGGATAAACAAACTCAGGCCATAATAACAGGGCAAAGTTACACGGAGGGAAAGTTTTGTTATTTCACTTAAAAATAAAATAAAATAAAAAAAGTCTTTCTCCGGCACACAGCATGTCCACATTGCGCTTTAATGCTGAAAACAGTGTGACCAGGTCAGCATTAGAAGCAAACGAAAAGCTAAAGTTTTGAATTTAATCTTTAAAAATATAAAACTGTTCTAGTTTTTCCCCAGTGTGTATGATTCTTGTAGTTATTTTTTTTTATAATAACCTTCGCTCGCTGTAGTTTGTATTTTTAATTGTGAAATGAGCCTGAAGCATAGGCTTAATCCCAGACTCGAATTCAGATTCGGATTTGAGTTTGGCCGCGGGTTAGGCTTCGAGTTACCCCCTGGAAATCTCTCTCCTGCCTCTCCTTCAATCCTGTCAAATACACGACAATCGCCGGCGGGCAATTACGGCTGGAATGGAAAAAGGGAGGGAAATCTCTGCGAGTGCCACGCCCCTTAGCAAAGAGGAAAAACTTCCCACGCACCAAAAACACACAGAGTTAGAGCCATAATTTGATTGTTTTGCTTTAGTTTTTCGAGAGCAGGAGGGTCCTGAAACTGTTGATTGTAGTGATTAGCAGGTCAGGAGCTGTGACAGAGATTTTTACTGAAATTACAGGGCTCGGTGAAAATTGCATGTTTTGACTTTTGGGTGGAACGCAGCGCGACACGCGTCGATATTTGCTTGAATCCCCTAACCATTGGCAATTATCTGCCGCAGCTGAGCCGACTTAGCCAAGTCACTTGGAAAGTTCTCAGACTGACCGCAAGTCAAACTTTGCACCAGCGTAATGAAGTGAATGAGAGCCCTGAAAACAATCGAGGCAAGTTCTCTTCCACATTAACGATTTGTAATGTATACGGTGGGAAAAATCCTAATTGTAATATATTTTATAGAAGTTTTAATGAAATTTAAAGCATTTAAAATAAGAGTAGCAAGAGGTGGCATGGTCACACTGCCTTATTTGCTCGTATTAGTGTTACCAAGCTCATATACAAAGCAAAAAACTTGGTTCCTAACCTACAAACGATTTTTCTCCCTCTGTAAAGTTTGATGGTTTCGGTCGTAACTTTTTTTATGACTCACTTGGCCCTAGAAATTTGCGGTTGCGTTGTCTCGACCGTCCACCGCCTTTGCTCACTCACCCAATTGTCGCCGCTCCACTCCAGAAATCATCAAAAATTTAGCAAGACGAGACCGAGGGAAATGGGAGGCCGGGGAGATGGGCATTAAATAAATAATTTAGCTCCCGGCAGGTAAACGAAAATTGTTTCTTGATCATTTTAATGCACCCAAAGGGCCGCTCCCCCAAGCACCAAAAAAAGGTGAACAAAGTTTTTCACGATGAGAGGGAGCATTACGTGACGTGGAAATGGAATTTGGGGTTAGACGGGGTGAAGCCCCCTCGATTCGCTTTCATTAATATTAAAAGCAGAGGGCCAGGAGAGTCATCATTTAAATAAAACCGATATTCGTTAATAATTGTCGCAGGACATGCGAAAGGAATTCGATAGCTTAATTTGTGGAGCGGGCCGGGCCGTCCTGGCTAATTGAAAATGTAATTAAAGCACGCATCGCTGGCTCGTCCTCTTCAAGGAGCAGCAGCAGCAGGCCAACACTCGAGCGTGTTCCCTGGATTCTCTCTCTCCCAGTAACTCGATACACTTTCAAATGCCTCGGAAGCCGCCAAATAAAAAAAAAAAAACGGGCAAGCTTGTAAAAAATTAAGTTCAAGAAACAGAATCCTGGCAAAGTGTGCGGCAAGTGTGAAAGATGCGACTTTGCCGACCGACCGTCAAGCCTATCGAATTTCGAATAAAAAAGGAAAGTTTCTGGTTTTATTCCCGCTCCAACTCTGCCTTGTTTTTTATGACCATTTTATTTGATTTTGGGCCCCGGCTAATTAAATAGTTTCGTTTTTGGCCTGCGGTCAGTCTAAAGTCGGAGCCCCGGTGCTTTGTCTTTTGTTTATAAGCCATTAAAGCAACGACAATTGCTACAATTGCAGGCGTCCGTTTATGGTGGAAGTTGTTTATGCGACTATCAAGAGACACCTTATGGCTCATAAAAAAAAGGGGGAGGTGGTGTGGTGTGGTACTTAAAATGCAGACAGTGTTGTCTAATTATTAATAGATTGCTACGGCAACGAGTGTGTTTGAAATGGAAAGTAGGAACTTGGCCAACTCGCTTTGTGTTTATCTAACCAAGACTAGAAGATTAGCAAAGTATCTTGAGATACACTAAACAGTTCATTGCTCTTTCGAAAGCCATCACATTAATTCTATTAACAAATCACAATTCGGCAATAACAATTAAACTGAACAACCCACAAATTGTCTATAGCAGGGCGCTATTAATATGCGATTTAACAAATATTTAGCGAAAACACATGACTGATGTGCTCCGCATGCCAAATGAATCAAAAAACAAAAGAGTCAAAAAGAAATAAATATATGTATTTATCGTATTCGAAAGTCAAGAATTTTTACGAGCTTGGGAAAATAATAATTTTATGGCTAAAAATTGTGGTGCACGTGCATGAAATTAATGCGTATATATTTTTGTTATTAGCAGAATTTAAATTGCTCCGATCCGATCGATTTATATATATGTACTATATGAGTATCTGGACATTGACATTTTTGGTTTCTGCATAGGATTTTAGTATGCCGTCGTTGTCGTTGCCTGTTTTTCCTGGCTTGTCCGCCACAACCGATGATGATAATGATGATGATGGAGATGGAGACGAGTTGGTTCTACTCCTAGTTAGAAGACGGTCAGATCGCCAGAGCCAGTCGCTGCATATTAATTTGATAACTTATATATATATATATATAGCTATATTTATTTCTGCACACGATGTTGTCTGGCCGCTTGTCGGTTTTGGTTTGTATTTTGTTCTAGGCCTAGGCCACGACAATCTTGAACATTTGTTTGCCCACAATATGGCCAGGCCATGGCACTTTTGACAACTTGACAGTCGTGTCTGCACGTTCACAGGGAGGGGGAGAGGGGGCAACGGAGACCAATATTATGGCCAGGAAGAATCCGGCCAAGACGGACAGCCAGAGCGTAGCGTCTGGCTCATTTAATGGCCAGGCGTGTCAATTTAAAGCGACATTTATAACCAATTTGTAATCAATTCTAACAAACAGCTAACACACACACACTACCTACCTACAAATTCTTACCTGATATTCCATATTTCATAATTCATTTTTGTTTATTTTCAATATTTTTTAGCGGCCGCCAAGCTCATCGCTGTCCTATGGCGGCGCAATGAACGACGACGCCCGATCGCCGGGCGCTGGTAGTACTCCCGGTCCACTGTCACAGCAGCCACCTGCCCTAGATACATCAGACCCTGGTAAGTATTCGATATATATTTATATTCTTATAATAATAAATAGATTAAATTGAGTTAGATTGATTGGTGAATTTAGGGATTTTTTAAAACAGTTTTTATAAAGGTTTTTGCTTTTATTTGCTTATTAGATTGTATAAAGATTTATCCTACAAATTCCCACAGCTAAAAGTCATATTTACCTAAAAAATATATTTTTCTAACTTAATCTCACCTTTCTTTAAATAAAAAAGGTCTAACAATATAATAAACTGCCAGACTCTTAAACATTACCATTACCAGCAATTCGTAAAACCCATTTAACTGATTTTAGCCAGTTTTCGATCGGCTTTAATCCCTATTGAATGTGTTACACACTTCACACCTCTTGAGGCGGCTGTCTCCTCTATTGATTATGTTGTTTGCTTCAGTTTCAAGTGCCGCCAAAGCTTTTCGAATAAAGTACAACAACTTGACAAAAGAGTAACAACAACAACAAGTACACCAACAACAATAATAACAACTACAGAAATTACAAGCCTGAGAGACAGACTTACTGACTTCTCTGGGAAGAGGGACAGCCCTCAGATGTCCGGGGTCTTGAGACCCTAGACTGCCTGTCTTGGAGCATCGGAACTTGGAACTCGGAGCTCGGAGCTCGGAGCTCCACTCGAAACTCCACTTCAGGCTGCAACTTGAGGAAAGAGTTTTATGTGTATTTCTTGTAGGTTTTTGTTTTTTTTTTTCATCTTCTTCACTCGCTCAATATTTTTCGAGAGTGCGACTGACTTTGCACTTGGCGTTTCTTTTTGAAGATCTCTGGATCGGGGGCAAAGGGGGAGTCAGGTGAATTATTTATGGTGATAGGCAAAAATATTATTTTGTTTTCCTCGTTTTTTTTTTTTTTTTTCACTCGCAGAGCGCAGAGTGCGTTGTTTTCCCCTTTGTTTGTGCGGCGGCAGCAGCGAAAAAAAACAAAAGCCTGGCCAAAACAGCACTCGAAAAAGACACTCTGGGGCCACTCGTCGTCTGCTCTCAAAAATAAAAGAAAAAAAATGTACAAAAAAATAAGGGGAAAAAGATGAACAAAAATTGAGTGGGGGGAGGCCCCAAGGTGATAATGCAGTTTCACTGCTAGAAGAATTTGTGCACAGGAAAAAAAGAATTAGAAAGAAATGTTAACTAGAGAATTATTTAAAGCAAATAATATTCAGTTATTATTAAGCATCTTTAAAAATATGACTTAATTATTAAAATATTTTAGAGCTTTAAATGATTATTAAGTGCCTTTGATTTGCTAATTAAATCATTATTTTTTGTATAATTAAAAAATATAAAAACGAGGTTCAAAGCACCAACTTCAATGTACTTGTGGCCTTAGAATTCTCAACTATAGTTGTCTTTAACTGTTTGAAAAAAGAAACTTCAAATAATATTTCCTATTAAAAAATATATTAAAAATAAAGAAAGGAAAGGCGGACATGGCTAGATCGGCTCGACTGTTGTTGCTAATCGGAATATATATACTTTATAGACTCGGAAATTCCTCCGTTACTGCATTGCAAACTTCTGACTAAAATTATAGCACCTTGCAAAGGTATAAAAATTTATTAATATGCTTATTTTCTCTCTGTGCAAAAGGAAAGGGAAGGGGGTCTCTCTGAAAAGTAGGAGGCGTTCCGCAGCCAATCCATTGACGTTGACGTCAAATTTTTACAGAAACTTTAAAGCGCGCCGAACCGGGCAACTTTAACGATTTCGTGTGCGAGTTTCGCCAATGTATCTTTGTATCTATATATATTTGTATATATATTTTTATGTGACCGTGTGTGCGCGCCATTTTGATTGATTTATCTACACGTCGCTTGACTTTGTAGACAAATTAAATTTTGGCATAGTTCAAGTTTGTGCACTCAACTCTCCACTTCCCTCCGCCACTCAATGAAAATTATCTACAGTTGAATAATTTTCTGGCGGCGCGCGAAATTTTCATGTTAATTTCGGACTGCTTCTTCTTCTTGCTTGGCCCCGGCGATAAGAAAATGGCAAACCACCCATCGCCCATCCCTTGGCCTTTCTTCTCTGCGTATTTCGGGCGTAGAAAATAGATATTTTCCACATTTTAAGTAGACAGAAGGGGCAGCGGGAGGAGGAGCTGGTAGTGGTGGAATGCGGCGTTACCAAAGAATATTCTCCGGAGCTGCAGAAAATTCCATTGCAAAAAAAAAAGAAAGAAAGGGAGCGGAGAAGGGAGGGAATATTTTTCTGTCGTAATTTTATGCACGAATTCGTAAAATGTTATTCAAATGGAAAATGTGATTTTTATCAATTTTGACAGGAATTTCATGCCCCAGCCAGAGTCGAGAGAAAAAGTAGGAGGAAAAAGCGAAACCTCCAGTGCACAAGGATGCGCATCCTGGAAATTCCATGAATTTTGTGTGGAGAGGTCAGGGCAGTGTGGGAATATTTCTTAAAGAACATTTTGGAGAATAATTTAAGGCATAATTTGTGTGAATCCTTTGTGGCATTTTCTCTTAAACATTTAGTTACAAATTCAAAAGAAAATACCTTGTTAGTTATTATTATATAAATCAATTAACATTTTTTCTAAGCTGGGGCGTTTACCTGTCTATGAATTTCCCTATAAAAATAACCAAAAACTCCCGAAGCAGACACTGTAATTATCCACGACCCTCATCAACTTCAGAAAAACTCCGTGACTTTAATTATAAAAATATATATTTCAGGATGATGTTAATGCCTCGTTAAAGAGCCAAAGTCTATCCCGTTTATATGTTTTTTTTTAGAGCCCAATCTGTTTATTTACACGGCAACTCGTCAAGTGTTGCCGCTGCCTTAAATGCAAATCAAAACGAGATCAATTCCGGGGGTCAGGGAAATAAAAATAAAATTGAAAAAGCAAAATAAACAGAAGCGGCGGGGGGTCTGCGAGTGAGTGCAACCCCTTTGGTCCTGCAGGATTTTTGCCTACCCTTCGCTGACATTGATTGAAAATGCTGCGTGACGTAAATTAACTTTCATACGGGGGTTGGGCCGTCGAAAAGTGCGTGTTATCCTTTCCGCTCGGGAAGTTCGTCAAGCCGCAAGACCCACACAATTGCCAATTGTTACAGTTTTAAAACATCCTCGAGCGGGGATAAGGGATGTGTTATGCGTGGCAGCTTGTTTTTGTCACTGCGGCATTTAAGTCCTTCCTACCCCAGTCCCCCACCCTTTGACCTCTGAAGTGCAGTGTTTTTTTTTTTTTTGTTGCTGTTGTTAAATTTCCTACGACTAAGGCGATTATCTTGCGGCCGTCGCCGTTGTTCTAGCTTATTTACATTGATGAAATGTGTTACAGAAATAACAATAACAGGAAGCTCTAACTCTGCTTTGTTATCTTACCACGCACAATTAGACAATTTCCATTTGTGTTTTTGCGTTGACAGTTTTTCTCAGGGATTTCCATTCCCAGTATTTCCCTTGGACTTCTTGGGAGTTTTCTCTGTGTCTCTTTTGTGATGTGAAAGCATTTTCCATCACTTTTAGTTCACTTGCGCCCCGCCCCTCTTTTAATTGTATTGTATGGGGTTTTTCGGTTTGGGAAAGGAAGTGGAAAATGCTTTGAAGTTACCATGTTAATTGGGAATTATTTTCTGTGGCAAAAATCAAAGGAAAACAAAGAAAATTACTTCCATTAGCGAATTTAAAGTATACAAATCCAATTAAATATATCACTCCCAAAAAAACTTCCCCGCATAAATGATTTATGAAAACACCTAACGACATGCATAATCCTTTTCCAATCAATCACATAAAAATATTCGCCCAACACCCTTTTTAAATATTCATACAGGAATCCCCCTTGATAATTCACACCTCGCCAGCATCTGCTGATCCATCTTTTTATGGTTCCCACAACTTTTTAACTCTTTTGTCAAAATGCTGTCACAATTTTCCCAAAGCAGACGCCGATCGACACAACAACAACAAAAAAAAAAAAATGAAATTAAAATTTTACGCATTAACAAAAACGAATGAATGGTGAACGGGGAGAACCTTTTCAAAGGTTGGGTTCTGCCAGAAATTGCCCGTATCTGTTCGGGGGTATCTCCTCGTATATATGGAATACCTAACCCTGAAAACAAAACGTGCCCGACCAGCTGCTGCACGTTTCTTATATTTTTTGGGATTCCACTCGGGTTGATTCGGAATCGCAATCGTAAAAATTGAAACACAAATGCGATGTTCCATAATGAGGAATGGGAGGAAGAGTGCAGAGAGCTTATGTAACATTACGTCAAATGGCTCACACAAAGGCAATACATCTTCATCCCCTAAAGAGCCCGAAGTCCCGGAGACTTGTTCTTATTTTACAATGAAAATTTACGAACTGACTGTTGCTTTTTTTTCCCGTACGCATTATCATATTTCTGGGCCGACACGCCAATGAATAGAATGCGCATCGAATTTCCCGGCAGCTCTTCTTCCCAGCTTTTTTTTTTTATATTCGTCGTAACCCTCACATCAACGGAATCATCAACACCAGCATCGGGTATATATATATTTTTATACTTTTTTTGTTGTTGGGAGGACGAGGCGGAAGGTCGCTGGGAGTTGACAAACAAGCAACACCAAAAAGGAGTCTTTGAGGGTTGCTCAGGAGTCTGACGAACAAAATGCAAACTTCCGTGTTTGACGTCCTCTCATTCGCACAGAGTGGGGAGAGGAGTGCCCCCGTCTCTTTCGTGCCTGGCATCGTGTTTCATGGGTGGTCGCTTTTGACTCGAAATTTGTCTAGCTTTACACTTATCGCCGTAATATAGTTATGGATCTGCCACACCGGTGGTTGCATAAATTTGACACAGCCGGACGAACACTCAGGCCATCAAGTGATAAGCTAAAGACAGAGAAGGCAGTACAAACTATGAGAGAGAGAGAGAGGGAGACGTAAAGAGATAAGAATTTTTTTAAATATCTGCACTGGAAAAATTATAATTTTGAAGAGCTTAAAATTAACGAAACGTAACATTCAATTTAAATCTCTAGAAATAAGCTTTCGTTTGAAAACAAGTTCTGACTTTATTTGCTGGCTTGGTCACACTTAAACTTAGTTATTCTTGTAAAGGTCACACCTAAGCTTTGCTTTTTATTGTTTTCCAGGTTGCAAATTCCTTAAAATATACAAATATCACCAATAACTATCTTAAGAAATTAACTTTATCATCAATTGCTAACTTCTTCTCCTTGGCTGGTCACATTAAAGCAAAGCTCTCTTATGCTGGCCACACTGTTATTATATTTCGCCAGCAAATCCTTTGCTATCAATAACTTTTGACTTCCCGCAATTTATTTCTCTCGGTGCTATCTCTGGCGTTAACCTCGGAATGCTATTCATTCTCGAGGAAACATTAAATGCCATGTACTCCCGACTTTTATTATTCATTATTTTCGCATTCATTTCGGTCTGTCTTTCAACTGCAACCGAGCGGAGAAAGAGATGGTAATATGGGTGGCAAGACACACAGAGAGAGAAAGAGAGGTCGCTATGTGCTGGTGGCGTGCCATTAATAGAGCTATCAAGTGCCGTATGCTGCTGCTGCCTCTGCTGCTGCTGCTGATGACAGTGGCGGAGCTTATCAAGCTGCCAGTTTTGCAGTTTCGCAGTTTAAAACTGCATTTCTCAACACACAAATCACAAATCACTGCGCGGCATGCAATCTCTCACACAAATCATTTCATTTTTGCCGGACGAACCAGGCGAAACCAAGTGTCATTAGCGTCACACGTCCCGATCCCAATCCCAATCCCGATCTGCCGTTCTCCGTTCCTCCTCCCTCATCGCTCCTCCTCCTCCTCTCGGGTGTTTATTAGTACGAAGCATTTATCAGCAATTATAATTATACGCCTGGCTCTCTCTCTCTGTCTCTCTCTTTCGAAACTCAAGTGTTTGTGTGTGCACTGAGCCCGGACGACCTCTTAAATATATATATATATATTCCGATTCGCTGAAATCTGAATCAATGACACACCAAAGAGATATGAATAAATAAGGAGAGAACAAGCGGAAAAAATCGGTTTAATTTCAATTGGAAATTATCGTTTAGCAAATATTCAAAATAAATGTTTTATGGTATTTTTTATAGAAAAATAAACCTTATAATAATGGGTTCAAAATAAACGTCTAATTAAAATATTAAATATTTTTATTTTTTAAGTTTCGGAATATATTTTTCTGGATATATTTGTGGTTATATTTCCCATAAACTCCCCACTGTGCCTTAAATGCTTTTTAAATGCTCCCGGACCACGCAAATTAAGCTGCTCGTGTTTTGGACAACAACCTCTTGACTTGCCACGCCCCCTACTGGTACCATCTACATGCCCGCCCCCTTTGTAGAGTCCTTGTATCCGTTTTGTTTTTGGGTTTTGGAAATGACAAAGCCACTGAAACACCTACTAGAAATGAATATTACAGAGGACGAAAAATTGCTCTTTTTTCAAGAATATTAAAATCTTAAAGCAATTAATTTAAAACCTTGTTTTACCCTTACAAAAATATGTTTAGAAAACAATTAAATTCCCTATTATTATTTTAAAAATTTAACTAAAATAAATATTAAATTCTTAAAAGCCTTTGAAGACATTCTCCAATATTTTTTTAAGTCATCTTAAAATAATAGAATTCTTTTAATATTCAAGACTAGAGTCTACACATTCTAAGACCCATTTCCCTGAAGCTATTCCCTTCCACCTTTAACAATTTATTTCCTGTGTAGTCTAACGCCCCCTAACGCACAGTGGGCGTGGCTGGAGCTCCCCCTCCGCCCAAAAAAAACACTGAAAGACTACGCAAACATTCAATGACAAATTATGCGCCTCGTGGCTGTGTGATGGGCGTGGCCGGTCGGTGGTTCTGTTCACCTGACCAGCTCACCGCCTATGCCACCTACTAACTTAGCTTAACTAACGGGGAATCACCCCTCGACCAGAAAATACCCAAAAATACCGTCCGCCCACCTGGTTGAGAGCGTGTCCGGGGGGGGGGGGGGGGGGGGGGGGGGGGGGGGGGGGAAATTTTTGACATTTTGTAATGCCAAAGAAATTATCAGGCGTCAACAGGAAGAAAATTGTACACAAAATTGTGTAGAAAATTGTGGTAAATATAGGTATACATTATATATACATTTTCTTGCTCAGCGAAATGGAAATTGTAGGTTAGCCTAATGATAAACGACATTAGTAAAGGGCGGGGGGTGAGAGAGGGAAGGTAAAAGCCGATGAAAATGATTTGAAAAAGTGAGGAAAGTGTGGAAAATTGATTATGAAGGGAGAGCTAGAGATGATTGGAGAGTAGTTTTGAATTAAGGGGAAGAAGTATCCAAAAATTGAACTTGAAATTTCATATGTTGCTTACTCATTCCGTTTTATTTTTATTCAAGTTAAACTGATCATTGAACCGTCTGCAATTTTGAGTCACTTCTCAGACAATTGTCTCCAGCCAAAAAAAATAAATAAAAATAAATTACAAGAACGAGCACAAAGAACGCAGAACCCAGAATGCAAAATGCGGAATTGCTTGACTTACAAGTAAGATCCACACCCACTGCAGGCAGAAGGAGATGTATACACATGTGTCTTGTGCTAAATTTAAACTTTTCTTTTTTTTTTTTGTTCGGGCCATATAATGCTTTCAATGGAAAAATATCTTTTGTAGCGCCAAATGGCGCCGTGGCACAAAAGTTCCATTTCGCCTGGTATTTTCCTTATACGTTTTTTTTTGCTCTGGTTCCGTATTGCCATTTGCCATTCGCCATTCGTTTGCTGGCTCTTCAAATATTCATTGAGTTTGACTAAAAGGCCGCTGCAACCCACTGCCATTTCATTAGCCAGGAGTTGGAGACGAAGGAACATATGGAGCAGGGCGAGGGCCAAGAGATCCAGGGCTCCTCTTCACATTTAAATGCGCACATAATTTCTAATTTGTGCGTCTAATTTATGGGCCTCGGAGTGGCAGCGTAAGAGAGAGAGACCCCGAAAAACTTAGCACAACAAACTTGCCAATTTAACGGGCGCCCAACCAGAAAACAGAAAAAAAAACACAACACACACACAAGACGAGGAGTGAAAATAAAAGAAAAGCGAGTAGTAGTACCGAAACTGAACTCAAGTGAAAGCGGGCGGCAAAAAAGTTTTTTCCTCATTTCGTTTCGCAAGAAATAAGAAATAAATAAAGCCATTTCTTCTAATATACAAAAAGCCTCGAACTTCGAGAGGAGTCGGAGGCAGAAAATGAGAAAATTACTTTTTTATAAGGCAAGAAGCACACACCCTCCGGAAAGTGGCAAGCAAGCACCCAACCACCCACAAAGGCCACACCTTGATGTACGGGGTGGGTGCGAGTCCTGCAAGTACATTGCCAAACATTGCCTAATTTGGAATTGCCTATGAAATGTGCATTAGAATAACTAGAATCTACTACCCAAGTGTCATCATCCCCCGTCCTGAAGGGAAAGCGAGAAAAACCCAAAGAAAAGCGACCCCAAAAAGGTGTGTAATAAAAATAAATGTCTGTCGTTTGTTTATATCAGCCAGGCGACAATTTCTGTCTAGCGAAAGTTGCTTCTTATTTTTTCTTCTCTTTAACGAAGAAAACCCTTTGCAAACACACCTGGTGTGGTCTTGCTGCACTAAAAAATACTACAAAAAAGAGCTAGGAAAAAAGTATGGAAAAACACGCACATTGATTGCTCAAAATCGAACTACATTTTACGACATAAACATAAATTTTATGACAGCAACAGAGAAGGAGTCTCGGGAAACCGGGAAAAGGAAATCAATTTTATGCGCTCTGGCCAAAAGTAAGAACAACAAATACCGGGGCCCCATCAAAGCTCGGGGAGCCGAGATCTATAAAATCTATGTGAGAACTATTAAAAAGTCGTAAAAAAAAGAGAAACTATTGAAGGGGTGGCAGTCCCTCATCAGTCTTTCGAGTTCTTCTTCGGTTTTTGCGGGCGAGTGTGTTCTGTGTGTGTGCTGGTTTTTACGGCGGCCTTTGGCTGTCGTAAAGTCGCCAAGGGAGATTTATTTCTGGCTTATCGCCTGGGAAATGGCGTAAAAACAATCGAGCCGAGGCGGCATTAATAATGCCATTACAAGTGTAATGTAATAATTGTCCTTGGTCATCACAGGCCCCAGCAATTAGGTCGACTTTCGAGTTGGAGTTCCATTGCATTACGTCTGTTTGTGTTACTTGTGTGTTATTTCTTTTTTTTTTTTGGGCCCTAATGTAAACGCATTTAAACGCAATTACTTTTCACCCGATGTGTGTCTTCTGGCCAACACGTACCAAAGCCATTTCTGTGGCTCTTTCCTGATGATGATGATTGCCGGCGTTGCTTCGAGTGTCGTCATAAAGATCTTTTATCAAAACGTTAATGGATTGACTCATACATGGCTCTCTATAGGCGTATATACACGGAGAGAAAATATATGAATGAGGGTCAAATTGAAAAGAGTGTTATATTTATTGATTTTAAATAGTTAGGTCTTCTTTTTAGCATTTTTCAGGGTTTAGCTTGAAGGAAGTTACTTGATAATAAAGTTTCAACTATTTAATTACAATGTAAATTGTCTGAAATCTCTTCTATAAATTCTATATAATTTCTATAGCATTCTCCCATAAAAACCCCATTATCTGTATAGTTTAAACCCATTTTTTCCGAACAGTGTACCTCTGCGTGCACTTCTGTGTGCATTTTGGACTTACACGTGTCGTTGGCCAAGTTTTTGGGACAATTGCAGCGGCCTCGGGTCTTCTCTCTCCGTTTTGTGTAATATGTAATGGGAAGTTAATGAAATGCCTGACACTACCACTACCCTCCCCCCCACACCTTATGCCCCGCTTATCTGCACCGAAAACTGTTATTAATTATAGGCACACCCTAATTTGTTGCTAGTCCGGGTATAATTTGGAGTCCCCAAAGTCATCAGAATGTGCTGAAAGCCTATATTAATTGCATTTTAATGAAACGGAGAGGCACAAACTTTTCCCCAAGAACCCTTTTTTGCCAGGGAATCTAGATCTATAATAAGATCCTAACGATACGATACGAGTGAGAGCCTAGAGCCTACAGCCTAAAGCTGTTAATGATATGGTAAATGCCAGTTGGGGCTCCTTGGAGAGTTTCGTGTTTTATTATTAAAAAGATTAACCGGCTTTCAAACTGACACTATGTCTATCCCCGGTTGGCTTTTATTGGTTGGACCACAAAATGAAATTAAATATTCGCAGGCGGCGGTGCAAAAAAATTGCATTAAAAAATATACAAAAAAATAATACGGAGGCTCTGCGGTTGGCGCATTTGTTGTTTTCATTGCATTATCAGGCGCCATGACAAGAAAAAATACACGAAAAAAATATACAACAAATAAATAAAACATGCATGTGGAGAGGCTTATATAGCACATCTGTCTCTGTGTGTGTGCGAGTGTAGGTGCATTGTTGCTGATAAAAAATTCATTAATTCATATACAAAATGCAATTAAGCGCAGTGGCTGCCACAATAAAAGCACGAAATCAGTGATGGCCAACTAAAAAAAATATATAAAGAGTAGCAACTAAGGGATTTGGAGTGTTAAAATACCCTCTAAGAATTTATGGAAAACTTATAGTAATTAAATATATATTTATATATATTTTAGACCCCCTTTTCCAACACATAATTCGCTTGGCATATTTTATTTAATTATTATAAACCTGCTATTTCCCAGGGTATTTTTAAAAAGCAAAGAGTTTCGCATAAATAAAATAGTAGTGGGTGGTGGGGCAGGACTCGCGGTGTTGGATAACAGCAAACGCAGCAGTTAAATTAACAAATTGCATGCATATTTTAATAAAATAAATATTTTAATAAGATTAAACTATAATGCAGCCAAATGTCACAGCGCATTCCCCAGCGGATAACAGAAAAAGAAATTTGAATACAACGAACGAAAAAAAATGGGAAAAGAAATGATTGCTCTGCTGTGTATATATACTTTTTTATTATTATTATTTGGTATTCGCTATGGTTGTTTAATTTATGCGGTTTTCAATTACCCTTTTGATATGAATTAATGACCGCATACAATGCATAATCCTCGGGGCAGCATATCTGCGTTGCTCACATAATTTAATTAAACATTTTGTGGCAGGTGAGTGGGTGGTTTGGGTGGCTATCATGTTGCACTTGTCTCTATGCCTTTCTCTTCTTTTTGCTGCCAAATGCACAGTCAGAAATTTTAGGATTTTTATTTTTTGATGTGATTTATTATAGTTTTTAATGCATAAATTGGATTTAAAAGTGATTTAAACTTAATTAAAAAATCACTTATGTAGTGGAATATATTTTCTTATTTTCAGAACTCTAAATCTAATGAAAAACTTAAATCTTGAGCAGTAAAAAGAAGTAAATATATTTTTACTTGAATTTAAATTAGAGCCAACTCATTTCTTATAATAGATATCATGATTCCCCTCCCCCTTTGCAACTTTGTGTTGCATGCACTGCCAGCTCTCAAATGTTAAATGTTGCTGCTGCATTCCGGCAACTACAAAACTGAAGCAACTGCCAGCAAATAATAACAACAACAACAACTTGGCCGAGAGCAACAACATTCTTTTGTTGCTCGCTGGGGCAGCAAAATTTCATGCCTGTGTAAACTATTTGTCGACAATTTTGTCTGCTACAAAAGTCCGCATGCCACAAGCTAGACTCCAATAGAGCCCGCCGAAGACCAGACTTTGGAATCGAGAGGAAAATCGCTGGCAAAACAACAGAAAAAAAAAAACAGAAGAAGGCAAAAAAAAAAAAGCGTTGAAGCGCGCGCCGCTGGCACGAACACGCTCAGCCTTTTGGCCCGGCCAATTGCCGCTCTAATGACTCCGCTCCTGAGCAGAGCCCAACTCCAGGCCAAAAACTCCCTGCCAATCAAGTGCAGAGCGGAGAGCACCCGGAGGAGCATGCAAAGTACATAAACAATGATGCAAATCAATGGTTGCACTTGGGGAAAAATTAAGGGAATTATAAATATTTATTTCTAGAAAAGAATATACACTTTCAAAGGAAAAGTTTTATGGGAATATTATTTCTTCTATAGGAATTTATTTAAGAACTTTAAATCTTAGCTTTCCAGTTTAATTTGGAGAATACCGAAAATTCTTGTTTAGTGGAATAGTTAAAGCCCTTGTGGAATACCTTCCTGTATGTAGCATTCAGATTATGAGAGAAAGATCTCTAGAATATCTAGAAAACTCTTTCAAAACAAAATTAATCAAATACACAGACTTTAAACATTAGTAAATAATGTTTACTTAAATAATTAAAACCCTTTTGGAATACTTTCCTGTATCTGAATGCTAGATTATGAAAGAAAGATCTCTAGAATCTCTAGAAAACTCTTTCAAATCAAAGCTTATAAAATACCTAGACTTTAAACTCAAGTAAAAGATGAACAGATTGTCTTAAAATATAGATTTGTTTATTGCTTTTTCAATTCCAAATATTTTCCCTCAATGTAATACTATCAGTCTACGAGGCAAGGATTCGTCGGAGGTTACCCTCCTTATCGGCAATGAAAAGTTTTGGCGCGTTTAAAGTAAGTTTACGTGTAGCACGGCAAAGTGCACTGATAAGCTGTGCGCCCCTTTAGCCCCTCATCCTCCCCCCCGTGCGCCCCTGGACTTTCTTTGCCTTTTGCCTGATTAGTCGATCAATGTTCAAGCTTTTAAATATGCAAAAAGGAGAGGTGAAAAAAAAGTGAAAAACAAGCTGAAAGACAGAAGAAAAAAAATGTATGTATATGCGGCGGCATTAAGAGCTCTTAAGAGCACAGAGCACAGAGTTCGAACCAGTTTTCAGAGCCTCTCCTTTCGGCCGAAACTCCATTATGGCTCATTATCGCCCCGAGCAACACAACATCTTACATTATGCTGATGAGTTTTTTGGCCATTCTAATAGGAAAAGGCCTCGGCTAATTTATAAATATATATCTAGAGAGGAGGGAGAAACAGAAAAAAAAAGGGGGGAAAAGGCACCACCGACCGCCTCTTTGGTGGTTTGTTCATTAAACGACCGCCACGCCCACCAATGGCTGTTCATTAATTGTTGACAATGATTACCTGCAAGACGAAAGGAAACGAAACGAATCGAATCGAAACTAAGACAAAAACCCCGTCTGCCAGCTCTCGAGGCGAATGCAATTTCAATTTCCAACGACAGGTGATAAATAAATCGAAACGCAACGAATTGAAAGCAACAGCAGCAGAAGCGCGGTGGCATCAGCAATCGATTCGCTGCGTTGCGAATGAAATTGCGCCATATTTGGGCGTTATTTGTGGCCCCGACTTTTCAAGGTGGGGACCCAAGGAGAGGCGGCCCAAGAGTCCCGTCCGCAGAGACACTAAAGGCACTCGTAGTGCGACTCCAACTCCTTATGTCCTAAAAACCAGGGACTCCAAAGTCCAAGTCGCCCAGTCTGAGGCGTTGGCAATGAGCGGCACCGCGGCATTTTGACGTCTACGCATCAGGGAGAAGCGAAGAAGGGATGCACTGGGGGAAAAATCGATACAGCGTTGGTAATCGATAGGAAAAGAAGAGAAAAAGAATTTATAAGAAATGGGTTTAATATGGAGATACAGAAAACTATGCATTTAAAGATCTATCGAGGTAAAATACACATATAAAATCAATCAATCAATTAAAAACCAATACATAAAATCGATAATTTTACATATTTAATAGTGTGTTATTCTTAGCTCACATTTTTGAGGAAATGTAAGTGTACCATAAATGTTTGCACATTGTTTGATAGATTTACATACATTTTGAAATAAAAACACGAAGAAAACATTTTCGATTTATTTCGATATTTATCGATAATTGGATAGCATACCAATTCTTTAAGAAGCATGATCTGAAACCATTTGCTTCACAAATAAATAATTCAAAATGTGATCCAAAATACATATCAAACTGTCCTTTGATTACATTTCTTCTAACTCGAAATGAAGCTAAAACTAACCCCTATTTTTCCCCCTGTGCATTACCCAAGTAAGAGCCAGAAACAAGGGGCAAAAGACAGGACATCTCCGAGGAGGACAGCTCGCGAAGAGGTGTTTTGTCGCCAGTTCCTCCAATGCTACCTCCAATTGAGTGCGAATTGGCATTTCATTTGGCGCATTTGGCATTTTCGGGGCGCGTTGATCATTTAGCCGTGTTTAGTGTCCGTCGCTGATGCGCTTTTTAATTTCGTTTTCTGATCAACACACGGCCAAGCAAGTCTACAACAACGAAAATAAAAATAAAATAAAATAAAAACACACAGAGAGAGAGAGAGCGAGTCACAACAACAAAATGATTTAAGATGTTCGACTGTCAGTGGTGACAACATTGACAGTAAAATTATTTCTACGCGCTGCAGAAGGTTAATTATCGTTGATTTATTTACAACAACAAAAGGCGAAAATAAAAACTCCAGCTGTGCCGTAAAAACCAAATTAAAATTACACCTAGTGACTTACAATAAATGGAAGTGTAGTACGATATTCTTTTAGGGATTAACTTGTTGGGTTCACAACATATTCGAGCTGACTCGGCAAATGCTTATGGTTTTAAAATATCCATGAAATGTCACAGGGAAATCACTTGAAAAAAGCTTATACGCACATATACAAAATTAATAATTTATTGAAATAAAATGCGTGCAAATAAAATGCGGCAAAAAAAGATAAAACACGGCGAAATTGAGAGGAAAAAAATAAAAATATATACCATGACAGCCATAAATAATTAACAATGCAAAACGAGAGATGAAGAGCAGCAGCAGAAGAGGATTCTGCGTTAATTTGCATTTTTGTTTTATGATAACAAAAGCGAAAAAAATAAGCAAAAAAAATATATAAGCGAAAAAGTTCAACAAACATGGCAAACCGCAGGCAAAAATTAAAACACGGGCACAATGTAAAAATATTAAATTAACATTAACAGGGAAATGAAAGCGCGGTTAGCGAGGGCGTGCGCGTGTGTGTGCTTGTCAAAGTGAATTTAAAATAATTATTGTACATTATGCGCCGCAATGCGTATTAAATTAAATGCTGCACAATAATAAAATTAATCAAGCACCAAAACAAAAAACAAGACAAAAAAAAAAAATCTGGCATAAAAACCAAAAATTGCAGAAAGGTAGCAGAAACAAAAGCCAAACAAAGCGCACAAAAACTATATCGTTCCCAATGGCAGCAAACAATAAAATGCATGTAATTAAGCGTTTTTAATGCTTCATTTATGGAGGAAAAGTGAGGGAAAAGTGAGGGAAATGTGCTCGTGGATAATATCTGTATCTGTATTTTTAATACCTCACAGATTTCGTGCCGGGAAAATGTATATATTCTGTATTTTTAATGATTTGGCTTTACACTTGAAGAGAAGCAATATTCTTTTTAGATCTTAAATAAAGAAAGACTTAAAATCTATATCTTTAGGTTACAGTTTTTTACGGTTAAATACTTTTAATATTTATTTAAACACCAATCTACCTTTTATATATTTATCTAGGGTATTAAAAAGTAGAAAAAATACATATAAAATTCACAAAAAGCAGCTTTTCTGGTTAATCCTAATTTATTATTTATTGCTAATTAGTTTAATGGCTACGGCCAGCTTCCTTTTATTTATAATTGAAATTAATTCAATATAATTTTCTCTCTCTTCTATTTGCAGATGGTAAGTTCTTATCATCACTCAATCCTTCAGAACTAACATATGATGGTAAGTCACATTCCACATTAAGTCATTTAACACATCTTAATAGAATAGATTCTTAGAGTTAAGTGGGGTTTAATTAAGAGGTTTATTTATTTAGAGAGATTTTTTACAGTTTTCGGGTTTTTATAACAATTTCCCAAATTTTATATTTAGCACAATATTTATACCACGTGCTACCCTTCAGTTCGCACATCAATCAAAGCTTCGGCATCGATACGGATCGATCCGATCGATCGCCTGTGCTTTGGTCTTTGGCGTCCTTTTGATGTCTGTCACTAATCCTGTTCGCGATCACGTTCCAGCCCGATCCACGCCCAGTTTGGTCGCGGTTAGCGGCTTCCTGTTTCTGCCGTCTACTCAAAATGAGAAATTTCTTTTTAATTTAGACTTAAACAGACGGGGACGCAGCGCGCCGGACAGCTGATAAAAAATCATTATAAAGTTAAATTTTAATTAAAAACTACAATCGATTAAAAGGCCGAGGGGACGGTTACTGTCTGCGGCTCATAAATTGGGGATCAGCGGCGGCGGTCTCTGGTCCTCTTGCAGCTTTCAACGTGCATGCTGGCCACGCCCCCATCCTACTGCCTACTGCCACGATCATCATCATGATGATGAACTTGTGCCAATTTTTTCCCTCAGCGAAAATCAGTGGCAGTTTTTGATGTTCGATAGTAAAGTATAGTCAGAGTCGTCCCTCTACCGGCATTATATAAGCGCATTTCGCTTTCATTAATGAACATGAGGCACAAAAACCGAATGGTCGGTCGGTCGAGCGCCCGGCACGTGAATTGAAATTTGATTTATGATCGGCGACCGACCGGCTCTCCATGTGAGGTTTTTCCTTCGTTCTGTATTTTGCTTTTTTCTTTTTATTATTATTTATATTTTTGTTGTAAACTTGACTTGGACTAAGCAGCCTCCTCTGGGTCGTAAAATCCCCGGCTCAGGATGCAGTTTTCCCCCTCTCTTTATGATGCGTTAAATTGAGGAATGGCGTGCCAGAGCATTTAAATCGTTAAAAGGCAAAGTGTAATGCCGCACAAATATAACTCATATTCGATTGTTTTTCCTACAGTGAGGGAAAAAGGGGGTTAACAAAGGTTAAAAAAGGAGGGAAAAAAGTCCAAGAGAACTCTCAAAATCAAACAGAAACTTTTAGATCAGAAGTTGAATATGATTTTAGCATAATTAGAATATTTAAAGTATTTAAAGATATTTTCTTCATGAAAATGTTCTTGTTAAAATTTTTAAAAAATGCTCTAGACTTGTCATAGTTTTATGTTATTTTTTACTGCCAAAGACTACACCTCTTTGGCCATTTTTTGGGTCTTACCTTGTCTCGGCCCTGTGCAAATTTCAAGTTCGAGAGACCTACTAACCCACAAAAAAGGCGCTTTTATTTTAGGCTCGCCGAAAAAGGAGAGCAGCCAAACAATATGGCAAAAGTGTAATTTGTATTATTTCTCCTTTTGCTCGGCGGGGGCAGACAGTCACGGCCAAGAGCATAAGGCCAGACGGTGGGGACAGGTCCGGACAGAGAGCGCGGAGTGGAGCGGAGCGTTTAAGCACAACTTTAAATAATCGTCTGTCAGAACTGTCAAACAAGCCGGCGAGCGCTAGAATTAATGGCACACACACAGCAGCAGCAGCACACACACACTTAGCAGCGACACACTGAGACAGAGACAGCAAGAGTGGGTGGAACACAGACAGAGAGGGAGGGAGGGACAGCTGCAATTTGTTTAACCCTGCGCAGGCGCACAGCGTCCATTGAACCTGCAGTTCGCAGTTTGCCGATTTTGCGTTTGTGTATGTGGAGCACAACTTGAATTATTGTTTCTGCATTTTTTTTTTTTTTGTCTTCTTTTTATACATATATATTTTTCCCTGCATTTCTTTTTTTTTATATCTGTGTTTGTGTCTGGTTTTTTTTCGCTTTTAGCGCAGTCGCAGCGAGTTAAAAACAATGCCATTGCCATGGCGGTGCTTTATCACTCCCTCTCGGTCTATCTCTTTCTTACGCGCTGTGGCCCTCTCTTTCGGCGTGTGTTTGTGTGTAAAATTAATGTTTTTGTGCCGCAGCGGGCGAACTTTCAACTGTTGCTGCCGCTGTTGCTGCTACTGCTGCTGCCTCAAGATGAAAAATTATTGCTTTTAATTTATTGCATAAACAAAGGCTACGCCAGCGGAATAAAAATGTCTGTGTGTGTGTGTGTGTATTTGTAACGGTTCTCAAGGTCACTGTGCGATAGAGACAGCAAGTGGGGGCTTTCCCCGGCTTCGCTGCCAACTGTCAAAAATGATTTAGTAGCTCAAAGCCGCGTTTTGCGTTTTGCGTCTGCTGCAAAAGTGCGAAAAATGTGAGGGCAGCGAACAGCGTCCGACAGCAGCTGTCAAATGCAAATATAGCAGCAATATCGCAGCAAGTCAGCAGCAACAATAGCACACACGTAGAGAAAATAATTTGGAGAGAAATTAGCTAACAAATAATATTAATTAAATGAAAAAAAGGCTTAAGAGTGTGACCGAGTGGGGAAGTGATTACTTTAGAGTGGCCAGGCGGGGGAGGAATGTATGCTTTAGGTTTCAGTGTGGCCAGCCGAAGAATTTAAGGCAAGAAATACTGACACAAATAATATTAATTTACTGAAAAAGGTCTAAGAGTGTGACCGAGTGGGAAAGTGATTACTTTAGAGTGGCCAGGCGGGGAAGGGAAGCATGAGCAGGGTTTCAGTGTGGCCAGCCTAAGAATTTAATTCAAGAAATAGTGAAAAGTTCTTTGGGATAACTTAAATGAAATAAGATAATTAGTTTTTAATTATTTCTGGAAGAAACTACATTTATTTCGAATTTAAAGCTTCTTGAAATATCTGAAATATTTATGTTTCACAGACTAGAACTTCAACTTCTCTCCCATTAGCACCTATATTTTGTCAGTGCACTTTTTGACACATTACTGGCGACAACAAATTTTGACAGTTAGCAAAGGTCACACCGAAAGTAAAAGTTGACAGGCCTCGAGGTGTGTGTGTGCGCGCCGTTGTTGTTGGTCAGCCAAAAGGGGGGAAAGGTACATATTTTCGTTAGCATTTTGATAGATTGACATCATTCCGGCCTTTCATTCACTTGTCAAGCGCACAGTTAGCGAAATTCTGCGGCTGAAACATTAGTTTTTTATAGTTCATTGAGCCACCGACCAAAAAATAGAAGAAAAATAGAATGTATGAGAGGGACGAGCAAAGCATCAGAATCATTGACAGGCAGCCACAATAAACTGACAAATCAAAATCAAAAACAAACCAAATTAGCTAGTCATAAAAGCGTCTGGAATGGCAACTGTTGATAGATCATTTGAAATAAAATACAACGCAGTCGGACGGACGACCGTGATTTATGATGTTTGATAAATGAGAATTTAATAAATTTTTCAGCTTATTTGGATTTTCAGTTTTTAGTGTGTCCCGCAGACTGAAGCGGCAATTAAATGAGTGAGTGTGTGTGTGTGTTGCCCCAAACAAATGGTGGCGCTCGGTTCCAATAGATTAACGGGGTCTTAATGTTGTTTGATGGGCTCTCATTTGGATTTCTTGATTTTATTTGCTATTTGCCTTGCAATCAATTAGCCAAAAAGAATACTTTAATTTAAAGTAAGTCTTAAATATGGCCCCAGGGGGAACAAGTTAATAAATTGGATTACAAGAGAGACACACAGGATATTGTGAGGTATTAACTTCGCTTAAAGGAATAAGGAGTATTAGTTAATGAAGAATAATAGTTTATTCCTTTACAATTCAATGCAAGGAACACAGTTTATTAGTTAAAAAATTTAAAAAAAAATACTTTCAATTCTAAAAAATGATTTTTCAAGTGTACAAAAATTGTTTCCAGCCATTACTTTCCCCAAATTGAATACCCAAACCGTTTAAGTCACTTTCCTTGATGCTCTCTCTCTTGGCTCATCATAATTCCTTGGCAGCCACCGAAAGTTCCTTACACACACAGAAAACCCACATAAATCCCGAGGTCCCTCCCAGAGTTTGTTGTCCTCGTGAATTATGCATGCAACAAATTGTATAAAAATTTCTGCAACTTTACGTTGTTACGTGCAGAAATTTGGAAATCAAGCGAAGCCGAGCGCTCCGAACCCCCAGAAATTTGAGGCGTACTTGCTAATACCGGAGAGCAGGGGGGGAGCGAAAGGCCCAGAAGGACCAGCAGGACTCTGGTCCCTGGTCGCTGGTTTTCCGGCTTGCTTCCCGGCTGGCTTCCCCTGATTTCCTGGCTTAGCCCCAGTCAACCCCCAAAGAATATGCCGGAACAAATATATATATATATTCTTTTTTTGCGTCTCTTCTTGGCGTTTACAAAGTGATTACTTCTGTTTAAAAATTGATGCCCCGATGTTGGACACGTTTTCAATTTCCAGCGAAATGGCGCGTGCTGCTACCAAAAACTTACAGGTGCCACTGCCGGATCCATTTCCCATCGACAAAGTAAAGTGGAAACTCAACTCCACTCAATTCAAAGTCAGAAATTGTCAAAAGAAATTCCTTAAATGACTTTGTCAAGTCGTTAAAAGCGAACACTGTTTGGTGTCGCTGTTGTTTTTGTCTCGTTTGGGCTTTAATCACCGATTGCTGTCATGTCCGAGCTGAATGGCAATTAAATGGTCTACGAATCGTTAAATCATTCATGATTAACTCACTTCAGCTCCCTGTCCTTGAAGATTTAGTGCCGTTGAGAATCGTTAAAGATATCTGCCTCACATTTCGGATCGAAACGTATCGTATCGGTATCGGAATCACCGTCACCGCCGCCGAAAAACTGACAAAGCAGACGAACTGCTGTCGCATAATCGATGAACTTTGATTGGCACTCATAAAACCCATCAACCGGTTCGGTTTTTTCTCAAAAAGCAAATTATTTATAGTTTGGTTATAATTGCCGGGCACTGGGGAAAAGGTTTGGATACTAATTTAAATAAATTAATCTGAAAATAATTTACAATCGGAAGATGTTCACCTCTAAGTGTTGGAGATTGTTGTAAAATTACAGATTCCAACTGATTTTATTGCAAGAAAATGTATGTTATATTTTGTACTTATTAAAATAGGTTTATTTACATGTTAGATTTGCATTTTGTATAGTTTCTTTATTAATCGATAAATACTTATTGCTTAGGATCCATCTCAAAACATAGAACATTTCTAAAGGTTTTGAATTTCCTGACTCATTGAAACTTTATTTATTTTTAATTTAAATATGAAAATGGCTTCAATGAATCAACCAATATTTTCTTTCTGTGCCTTAAAGGTAACTTGGCACAAAAGTCTCTTGGCTTGGCTAGGCCCAAATGGCTTTTTAATTTGGTCAACGAAAACGGGTTGGTTGTTGTTTGCTTTTTTACTGCTGGCTCGCTTCTTTTTTTGTTGTTTTGTCCATTGTGTCTGCGGGTTTGACATTTAATGGCCTTTTGCCTTTCGGGGGGAATGTGTGGAATGTTTCATTTGCATATGCAGCCTGCGCCCTGAAATATGCAACGGCTTTTGTGTGTGCATAGCTGGAAGGTGTATGTGTGGAGTTAAGAATTTTCCTATTAATTCATTATTTCATTTATACCAACCACCGACATGTTGGGCGAAAAGTTTGATTAAACTTCCCGCCAATGGCAGGAGCTGGGTGCCACAGTATATAGCCGGAGTATGTGCCTGACCAAGTTTCATATAAGTAACATAGATAGCATAGCATAGCAGCGGCACCACCACAGAATAATCGAAGGGAGAAGTTGCCGAGTAGCAGAAGGATATCCATTTGCCAAAATAGCAAAACTTGCATAAAAACTTTTGCGCAACAACTTGGACTTTTTCATCAAACAAAAGCAAAAGCAAAAAGGGAAAAATAGTAGGAAAATGAAACAAAGTTTTAATGCAAGCAGCGTCGAGCTCCCACCCAAAAACAAAAAAAACAAAAGCGGCAACAACAAGGACAACAGCAGGATAACTGGGGGGGAGATAGACAAACTTGCAGCACGCCTCCTTCGTCCTTGTTGCCGCCCATTTGCACAGCTGTCAGTCAGTGGAAAATATTTCCCAGAGTACGAGAAAGAGAGCGAAGATGGGTAGAGAGAGAGAGAGAGTGAGTGAGAGCCAACATGGCGAACAAAAGTTTTGCTCGCTGCGGCAAAAAGCGGAAATGCATTCAAAATCTAATATGGCAGCCATGGTCATGAGCAGCAGCAGCAGCAGCTCCAGCTCCAGCTCTAGTTCCAGCTCCATCCAGAAGCCCCACCACCCTGCCACCACCCCCTCTCGCACTGCAAAGTAGCAGCTAAACAAAAAGACTAAAGAGTGCCAAAGAAGAAAATGCAATTTTCTGAAAAACCCATTAAATGTTTGCCATCAAAAAATAAAAAAAAGAAGGAAAAAATATATATATAAAAAAATAAAGGATGAAAGCAAGAAAGTGGCAGAGAGGAGAGAGGGAGTGGAAATGGGAGATGGAGCAGAACCAACTGGAAATAAAGCAAACGACGAACGCCAGAAGATGGCGGCATTTGCCAGTGATAGACTGTGTGACTATGTATATAGAAACTGGCTATATATACGTTGATATCTAAAAACTACAGTCCAAACTTGTCGGAGAACCCAAGGCAGTGGAACTTCTTGCAGCCTGAACTTTCCCTGCTCAAGCCCGTTTGTCAATAACTAAATTAGAAAAAGAGTTTAATGACTAAAGTTTTTTTAAAAAGAAAACTATTGACATAGTTAAGTTGTAAATTAGAGTTCTTAAATATTCGATAAAGAGAAATAAGGAAACCCATCACAGGGATTTTCGTGACCAAATTCAAATTTTTTATATTTATTGCCCACTTTTCGGTGCTTAAATAAATGTTTTAAAATGTTGTTTCTAATTAGAAACTGTATGATTCCTCCTAAATTCTCCTAAATGAAATTAAATACCTTTTCATAAATATTAAAAATAATTATAAATAAATAAAATATACCAACTTCAAATTTATTATTTTATTGCCTACTTTTTGGTGCTAAATTAAATGTTTTCAAATGTTAGAAACTGTATGAATCTCCTCAAACTCTCATAAATTACATTAAAATGCCTAAACTTAAATTATAATAATAATAATAATAAATAAATTCTTGACCAACTTCAAATTAAATATTTTATTGCCTACTTTGTGGTGCTTGGAAAAATGTTTTTAAATGCTATTTCTAATTAATCTAATCCTTAACTCTCCCAAATTAAATTAAAATGCTTTTCCTTAACTAAATCACCTAAAATAAACGATTGCATTTAAAGAGTTTCGACTGTAGCCCCCATTTCCGAAATGACTTGCAATTTATGTATATTTTTTCTTCATCTTCTTCTTTTTTTTGTGTGCGGGTCTCATATAAAGCCATTAGCAGCACTTTAAATTGCCTCAAAATGTGCTCGAAAAACTTTAAGCTGGCCTCGCACCGCAGCACAGCCAGAGTTCGAAGGCTCACATGTCAGAGGCACCAAAGGCACAATGTGCTGATAGAGCCATTTACGCCGTCAGCACATAATGATGGAGGGAAAGTTTGGGGGGGGGAAGGTGGAGAAAGCAGCGGGGGAAAACTCAGAAACGAGAAGGAGCAGCTGCAGCGGCTGCGCTTTTCTGACGGATTTCCCCGGCACATAGCAAACATGGCACACAGCAGCAGCAGGAGCCTTGGGCTTAGACAGACGAATACGTCCATAGATGCAGACGTGGCCAGGAGCCAAGAATATCGGCTAGCAGCAGCTGGCAGGACCTCAGCAGAAGTGTGTGTGTGTGCTCGGCAAGGATATATGCCTGACGATGAAATTTAATGGGGTGCTTTGATGCGATTGGTTTTCATATAACGCAGGCGCTTAAAATCATCGAATCATTCAAAAGAAAACTGAGCTGACTGCTCCAGCTCTCGCACACACACACACACACGTGGGGGGGAAAAGCTTTTCCAGTCGCAGAAACGCAGCTCTTCTGTGTATAAGAATTTTTTCTGCTGACTGGAAATAAAAGAAATGTAGAAAAATAGGAAAAAAGTAGCAGTAGAAAAAAAAGCAAAACACCGAACAAAAAAAGCGAGGCAAAAAAATATATATGAGAGCATTTTCCTTGGCCCGAGCTCGGGTTTTATATAAAGAACGAAATGACGACGACAGCTTGAGAGGAAAATAGGGAGTGGAGAATGTGTGTGTGTGTTAGTAGAGGGAAAGCAGCAGGGAAAAGCAGTCGGAGTTGGTCGGAGTTTTCGCCAATACGCACACAGACAGCTGCCACACACAAATACTCGTACACGTTCAAGGCAGCTAGCTTTTGGGATGAAAAAAGCTTTTCTTCATTCTATATGGCTTGCTTTAGTTTTCCTTTTTTTTTATTTATTTATCCTCCTATTTCTCTGGCTCTCGTTCTCCTTTGTCACAGCTATAATTTATATATGGGGGATATATTGAGTCCCGAGTCTAGAAGTTGCTATTTTACATATGAATTGCTTTTATGGCCAAAGCGCCACTCGAGAGCGATAATCAAATTTAATTTGCTCAGACCTTAAAGAGGTTTGCTGTGTGGTCTTTAAATAAAGCCCATAAATCCTAAAGGTATTCAACAAGTTCTCGGTGCATAAAACAATGCCGAAACTGTCACAGCATGGGAGATACATTAACACTTTAAGCCAGCGAAAACAGCCCAAGGGAAAACGGTTTGGGGAAAATGCAAAACTCCCGAAAACTCGCGCGGCAACCCCATGACAAATCGCTCTCTTTTTCGGCTGTCTGTGGGCGAGTGTGTGTGTGCTGTGTGTGTGTGTGGAAAACGCAGTCAAGCAGTAAAAACAACAAGGATACACTGGGAAAATAGTTAGAATATATAGATAAAATTGATAAACTAAGAAAATGTAAGCTAATAATGTTAAAAATAGCTTCCTGACAAGTGAGGTAAATTTTCTGAGGCTGGTCACTCTATAAATAGTTAATTTCCAGCTTTGGTCACACTATTTATTAGCTTGGTCACACCACAAAGAGATCATATTCAACCTTGGTCACATTATTCAGCCGAATATTGCCTTAAAAGCCTAATTTTTATGATAAAACCAGAACAAGTCACTCCTAAATCAAGAAGTACGGTCTCCTCCTTCGGTTTTTCCTGTGCACACACAAACTCAAGCACTCACACACACACACACTCATACACTTATCGATTATTGTAGCATACTTACGGCCGTCATTTCGCTTTATTTATTTTTGGTAGTTTGGTAACCAAGCAGACAACGAAAATAATGAAAGTCATGCTTGGTTTACAGATTCCTTAAGCTTCTGTTTTTCTTGTTTTTTCTTTCTTTTATTTTTATTTTTTTCTGCCAGTAATCACAATTTGTTTGTCTGCCTACACTTAATGTAGTCGAACTTGAGGCGATCTGGAGCTCAGGGGCTGTCTGGGAAAATCATTTTACAGCTGGCGGGCCAAAGTTTTCCCAGTTGACAAGCGACTATTTAACACGCGTCATAGCATGAATTTTACGACACCAAACCAGCACACACACACACACACACGATGAGTGTTGGGGGGGAGAAAAAAAATAAAAGAAAAACCAGTGTCAAGGTTAACGACCAATGAATTTATTTTGCTTGAATAAATTTTACGATAATGAGGAAATTGTCGTTGTCGTTTTGGGTATTTTTAATGGCCGTAATGTTGCCGGCTATCTCTTTCTCCCCGGTGAGTGTGTGTGCGGTTTAAGAGCATACATATATGCTTTATAATATTTTAAAAATGTTCTTTTTACCAGTTGATCTTTAAGCCAAGGCTTTAGGCCGCCGAAAGGAGTTCTCCTTATCAGAAATGCCGCAAACGTTTTTCAATTTCCGGGACGGCATAGTTTAACCACTCAAACATTTGGTGGTTGCTTTTTTCCAGCAGCGCAGGACTTTAGCAGTACGGCAGGACCTCTCTGGACTTTGCTGCCGAGCCAACTCCATTTTACGTAACATTAATTCTGTGATTTATTAGGGTCACGTGACCGTCAAACGGACGACTGAAATTGCACGAGTCACGAGCCAGAGCCAGACGACCACAAAATAACCATTTTTACACGGCAAAAATAATCATAACAATATCATTATAGGTATTTTACAGGATTTTGAGTTGAAAAAATAATTTTCTATAATTTGTGCTCGATTGGAAGGGTTTCAAAATATTGTATTTAGTATTAAAGTTCCTCAAATTAAATTTCTTACATAATTTATCTTCTCAGCTTTATTTTTTTCTCTGTGCATGTAATACTTTATATTCCCCGCACTATATGTAGACCTCATCAAAGTCTTTCAATTCAAATCAGTCGTGCAAAAATCGCCATCGAAATCCGCCACAAAAACAGATTCTTTGTTCGCTTTTGGAGAGAGACTCTTATGTGGAAATTGCGGGCAGGTAAACAAGTTTCTCCCACCTTCGATGGCTGTTGTGTTGCCTGGTTAGGTGTCATAAAGTGCATTCACATGAATGCGATAAAGTTTATTGTCAGCCGGAGCTTGGAAGAGACAGAGAGAGATATAGAGATTGAGGGGCCAGATGCCCAAAGGAACAACAAGAAAAATTAATACCAAAACATTTGCCTGGCCTGGGTCGTTGTCCATCTGTCCGTTTGTCCGTTTGTCTGTCCGTCTGTCCGGGAGATCGCACACGCCTACGCAAACATGTCGCAACTGTCATTTCAGCTTAAGTTGGTCCATTGTACGTTTATATTAGTCGCGGGCCAGATACAAAAAAAAATAAAAATAAAGCCAATGAGAAGAGCTTGTGTGGGCAGGAAAACGGTGAGAGAAGTCACAGGGGGCTGAGAGGCAGGGACAAGAGTTACGAGCGGCCCGATCCGGACTTTCAAATTCGCTTCAAGTGTAAAGCGATATGTGCGGTGCAAAAGGATGTCGCCAAAACCGATGACACAGGCTCCAGGAACGACGCCGTTCCATAGCTTAAGTTACAAGTCATGTTCGAGGTGTGGCCCTTTATTTTTATTGAATTTTTGCAGGGGAAAAAGCGTAGCCTTAAAAATGAACATTTCAAATTAAAGAGGCCGTCGGGTAGGCAAAAAATTTAAAACAGTAAAGTTTTAAATTATGTTTATTTAGGAAATAGAATACTCTTCTATGTTGCTTTTATATTAAATGATTTTATTTAATATTTAAAAGTTATTCAACTATTCCTGACCAAAACAAATCACTTTAAGGCCTCGATTTTAAAACCAAACTAAAACCACTTAGTCGACTTTAATGCATTAGAACTGGCTACATTCGTCTATATGCAAGCCGCCTTTTTGCAGCCATTATTTTCATAACTATGCGCGAAAAGCTTTTTCATTTAAATTAAAACAAAAGCAAGCAACAAAATTCCTCAACGCGAAAAAATGGCTGGTTGGAATACAACGAGTGAAAAAAAAAACACAGAACTGGGAAATGCTGTGAAAACGGCAGCGGAAAATGCCAGCCAAACTGCAGCAGCAACAAAATAGATAACTGCTCTGGTTTTCCTCTTATTTTTCTTTTTTTTTTTTCGCTCGTAAAGCAGCTGCAGCAGCGCCACCTTCCGGCCATCATGGCGAACTAAAAGAGGAAGAAAAAAACACAAAAATTCATTCGGTGCATGTGAATAATTACACAAAATGCCAAGAAATAATACAAAAAAAGAATGAATGAGGAAAAACTAAATGAAAGATTGCAGAGATGAAATGCCAATGCAATTTGGGTTAACAACATTTTTGTTTGTTTTTGCCACGCCAGCTGGCTTTAATTCTGGCCAAAAACGAATTGAATAAAAGGAAATCAAAGCCTACGTTGTATATGTATTTATATATACAATAAAGATTAAACCGCTTTCAGCTTGGTAACTGAATCTAATCCATTTTTCGGTAGCTTATCTTGCTGAGTGAAAAGGTAAAAATAAAATTCATTCATAAGAAAGTGGGAGTTCTTTTGGGGTTTACTTTGTTTTGGGAATTTCCAAAGATTATAATAAGAGATCAAAATCAATCAAAGGCCACAAAATATACCTAAAATATTTATATTTTAGTTTTTATTTAGTTTTCCTGGAACTACAACTCCAGCTTAGCTTTTTTCGAGGATGAACAATATTCATCTTTAGGGAAAGATGAACTTTTGTGAAGTTTTTAATTCCAACATTGATTTAATATAGTAAAAATTGTGCATTTTGTAATTTGCATTTAGTATTTAATAATTTTATTCCCTCTACTATTTTCTTACTCAAAGATATATATTTAATAATAACAAAAATCAGCTTACCTGAGTACTGCAAACCGCCGACGGCAATGCAAAATTATTCATTTAATCGAAAGAGTTAAAATTATGCAGACTCGAGACCGGAACAATTGCTGGTCACTCACACGTTACCTGTTTTCCCAACTAGTTTTCCCAGTTTTCAGGGCCACCCCGGTGGAGGGTCTGCACTCTAAAGAGAGTCTCTCCCATGGCATAACCTATGCAAATTTCATATTCCGCCATAATAATTTTCGCTGCCATCATTTTACTTTTCGTGCAACAAACTTGTCTCACCTGCCTCAAGAGCTGGCTGAGTTGACTGACTAAATGAATCCATCAGACAGATAGACCTTTAATAAGGGAGACACGCCCAGCGAAACCACCCGGCTTTTTACCCAAATCGCCCACCCATTTTCCATTTCCATTTCCCTGCCATTTTTCCCCCTTCCCAACTTTTATTTTTTTCTGTGCCTCTCTCCCCGCATTTTTCGCGAGACTCGTTCCCCTTTCCCCTTCGTTCATTTGGCGCGTTCAACCAATTGGAAAATTTACACGTGCAAAATGTTGAAAAATTGTTGCGGTTTATGTATTTTATTTTAAAATGTTTTTTTGTTCTTATTTTTTTTTTTTTGCAAGCGGCCTGCTATTCGTGCTATACGAATGTCGTCTGAAATTGTTGGGCATAAAAATTGAGAGAAAAGCCAGCGTAAATTTCCACACGGCAACAATTTCATTTTAAAGCCATAGTATATGCAAATATACACAGAGCTACATATATACGAGTGTATTTTTTTATGTTATTTAAATGTGTTCACATTTCTGTTGTTATTGTTGTTATTGTTGGGCTTTTTGTAATATTTTTAATTTCGCCCAGGCAGCGACATAAATCATTTTGTCGCGCATTGCAAAAATTCCAAAAGAGCAAAGCGAAAAAAATTACAAAAATTTTTAAATTAGCTCGCATGGGAAATGTGAAAAGTGTGGGGGGGGGGGGG